>CM054135.1:62332428-62367428 GCA_028751875.1 Rapana venosa
TACAATTTGACTTTGACCTTATGGATATGTTTACAACAGAAACTTTGGACTGTAGTGATCCTCTGGCGTAAATTCAGGAAGTTGGAACTTGTGCTGAGGTTATCAAGGACTATGTGGCTGAACTGAAAAATGGGTCCTTGCAGCTTAGGGACACACATAGGAACCAAGAGTTATTTTTACTGCATTTAGTTGTTAATGTCATCAAGACACAATGATTTGGGAAACTGATGATTTTGTTTTTCGTTTTGCATGGACAAATGCTGACGAGGCGGATTTGTTTGGTTTGTGAAGAGCACTACTAGGCTGATGACCCAGCAGGAATGCTCTGTCTACTTTGAGCTGTCATGTGGTCCCCTGCTGACCAGGAGAGACAGAGGGGTCCTATCAGAGCCCGACTTGACGTGGAGCATATGATAGCGGATGCAGTTTGATTCTTGCTTGGATAACTGAGTGTGTGGGTGGTGCCTGCCACATGCCTGTGTGTGCACGCTGTGAGCGCAGGGTGTGTGTGTGTGTGTGTGTGTGTGTGTGTGTGGTTGTTGTTGTTGTTGTTGTTGTTCTTCTTCTTCGCTTTAACGTCCTTCTACTTTAAGTGATATTAGATATGGAAAAAGATTATGAGAAATGTGTAAGTTCGACTGGTTATTAGAGTCGAGATATATATAAATATAAATATAAATAAATAAATATATATATATATTCATTTATATATTTTATTCTGTTATATCGAGGATAATGGAATAAGCACTCGTGTGCTTTTTTACATCCTGTCCCCGTGTGTATGCGGTTTTGTCAATTTTGTCATCTGTTCCCACCGGCACACAATGGCCTACTCTTAGGAAGAGCGGAACAGGATTTGACGTGTGCGCAAGATGTTCTGCGTGCGTTCACACACGGGGACTCCGTTTATATTCTCATCAGAAGGACTTAGAGAGAGAGAGAGAGAGAGAGAGAGAGAGAGAGAGAGAGAGAGAATGAATGACAATGACAATGACAAATTCTTTTATTTCGAGGATAATGAATAAGCACCCATGTGCTTTTTTACATCCAGTCCCCGCCCTTAAGGATATAATATATGATAATAAAATAAAGCCCATAGCAATACACACAGTATACGGAACAAATATCTACACAAAAATCCCCACAAAAATCACCGAAGAGAGAGAGGAGAGAGAGAGAGGAGAGAGAGAGAGAGAGAGAGAGAGAGAGAGAGAGAGAGAGAGAGAGAGGAAAAAAAGTAGCAACAAGTAGAAAGAAAGCAAAACAGAAAACACAGAAACAACCGAAAAAATAGCAAGAACCAAGAACAAAACAAAAGCGGCAACAACAATAAGGGGAGAGTGGACAACCGAATAGTCCCCCCTCGAAAAACAACCCCAAACCCAAACCAAGAGAGAGAGAGAGAGAGAGAGAGAGAGAGAGATATGCACGTACATTCCGTCTGGATTATCACAAATTTATCCGTCGTTTGGGGTTCAAAGTTGCACAAGCCATGTAAACAAGAAGTGAAGAAGAAACATTGTGCCATGGATTCCTCGTCTCAGACCAATTTGTTATACGATGTTGATTTTGAACTTGTACAGTGTTATCTCCCATTCCCTGTTTCTGTTGCAATTGCTAACCAAAGCTTATGCAATGAATGTCTCAACTAGAATCTCACTTGTAATCGTATTATGGAATCCATGTCATGATAACTGTTTGGACTGTACTTGATTGATAATGTTCTTAGTATGCGTTTTGTGCCTAGCCCTCTTCCCACTCTCACATTGTCAAAGGGCTTATAGCTTATCACAATGAACCTTTGTCATTGTCATTCTCTCTCTTTCTCTCCCCTCCCCTCTCTCTCTCCCTCCTTCTTCTCCGTCTTTCTTCTTCTTCTTTCTCCACCCTACCCCCTCTGTATATCTGTAGAATATTAATTTTGTACTTTGTACATAATTGTCTTTCACCACATGTTTGATATAATCCTGTTTTAATAACAATTCCTTTCTTTTTTTTCCTCCTATGGGTTGAAAGGAAAAAGGAAGTCTGATGTATATGCTCATTCGTCTCTCTCGCAATGAAGAAGGTTTATGTCTGCTGAACCAACATCTTCCGTTGCAAGCTGTCACCATGATCAATGATCGTACACTATAGCCTTTAGTTTTAGTTTTATTAGCAACAGCTGCAGAACTTGATGTATATTACACACACACACACGCACACACACACACACACACGCACGCATGCAAGCACACACGCGCGCGCGCGCACACACAACACACCACACCACACACACACACACACACACACACACACACACACACACCACACACACACACACACACACAACACACACACACACAGAGCGTGTGTGCAAAGTATTTCGATTCTTTAGCTCTTATTTCATTCGCCTAGTATACAGAAAAGAAATACACAAAAACCAATACAAAACTTTTTCAATAAGAAGCCAAGTCTGTATTTATTCATTATATTAGACCAGTGATCCTACTTGCATTGATGTACACATGAATGAATTAGCAAAATCATTAACTATCTTGTCCTGCAAGTTCTTTGATGAGACTATAAAGCAAGGCCTTCTACACACACACACACACACACACACACACATACACACACACAGCCATACGCTTAACATCTTGCTTGTTGCACATAACTTCCCTTCCATCTTTTGTTGAAAAGTAGCTCATCTATGGCTGTTGGCCACAAGCATAACTTGAACATACCCAGCATGCAGTTTACATCCTGAAGATAGATGGGACCACCATATTCATTTTTCCCAAGGCATGCTTCCTGAAAAGTTCAGAGCAATGCCCCAACCACTCCTCAAGGTTTCTGGGAAAGGTCAAGTCAGTTGTTTCCAAAAGTTACAGTTCCGCTTTTGTGAAAAGTTGTCTCATAGAAGAATATATATTATATATGTATGTATGTATGTATGTATGTATGTATATATATTATGAAGGTACAATATATTGAACCATTGGACCCTATGAGAACCTTCTAACGATCGTGAAAAAGCGTAAACTTAAGTGGTATGGGCATGTCACAAGATCCCAAGGAATTACAAAGACAGTTTTGCAAGGCACTGTCCAAGGAGGAAGAAGAAGAGGCAGACCAAGGAAGAGCTGGGAGGATAACATCAGTGAATGGACAGGCCTAGAACTCAACAAAACCCTGAGAAAGGCAGAACAGAGAGAAGAATGGAGGGAACTGGTTGCTGAGTCTTTGAGGGTGCCCCCACGGTCGTCAGACTACGGGACAGATAGATAGAATAGATAGATAGACAATATATTGAATGAGTAATAGAAAATGGGGTGAAATCGGAGAAACAACCACGCAAGACGGCCACAAGATATGGTACAGTGGAGAAGAGAAACTACATTAACATGGAGTAGGCTTCATTGTCAGGAAAGAGATTGTGTCAAGCATCATCAGCTGCACACCAGTATCCAGCAGACTCATCTCAATCAGAGTTTGTGCAAAACCCCAGAATCTCACCATCATCCAAATGTATGCTCCCACATCTGCATACGATGATGACCAGATAGAAGAATTCTATGAACAACTTGAAAACGTCATCTCCAAAACGCCCCCAAAAGATATTCTTATTGTGGAAGGTGACTGGAATGCTAAGGTGGGACCTGATGCCTATGACACCTGGGCAGGAACCACAGGACGCTTTGGACTAGGAGAAACAAACGAAAGAGGACAGCGGCTGCTGGAATTCGCACAGAAGCACAAACTAACTTTGGCAAACACACTCCATCCTCACAAGCCATCCAGAACATCAACTTGGCACTCACCAAATGGTCTGATTCACAATCAAATTGACTACATTCTGTCTCCCCAAAGATTCAAATCCAGCATAAACAAGGCAAACACAAGAACATTCCCAGGAGCTGACATTGGCAGTGACCACGACCTTGTACTTACCACCATCAAGCTGAAACTGAAAGCAAAACAACAGCCAAAAAACCCACGCATAAGATTTGATCTGGAAAAACTCAAAGACCCAACAGTGGTTGAGATATTCCAAGCCAACATTGGAGGAAAGTTCGCCGCACTCAGCCATCGACAATGATGTGGACACACTAGCCAACAACATCAAGGAAGTGCTATTGACAGCAGCAGAAGAAACATTAGGAAGAAGCAGAACAAAGAAGCAACCCTGGGTGACAAATGAGGTTCTTGACCTCTGCGACAAAAGAAGAGAGCTTAAGAAACAAAAGTTCACAAGTCAAGAAGCCAACAACAAATGCAGGAATAGCCACAGAGAAGTGAGGAAAAAGATGAGAGAAGCCAAAGAAGCGTGGATAGAAGAACAATGCCACAGCATCGAAGTTGGTATGGCCAAGGGAAACAGCAGAACAGCTTACGACACTCTGAAATCACTAACTAAAACCACACAGCCTAAAGCCTCTGTTATTGAAGACAAAGAAGGAAATCTTTTTACGGAAAGCAATGCCATCCTCAAACACGGGACGGAATACTGTGAGGGATTGTATAACTACCCACTACACCCAGATACCAACATAGTTTCTGACAAACCCCCTGAACACCAAGATAAAGACCCATCAATACTAAGGTGTGAAGTAGATACAGCTATTAAACAATTGAAGAAGGGAAAGTCCCCTGGAATCGATAACATCCCAGCTGAACTCATAAAAAAATGGAGGGAATGAAACAGCAAGGCGATTCACAGAACTTTTTCAGAAGATTCACGACACCAAAGAATGGCCAGAAGAATGGACACAGTCTCTTGTAATACCCCTACCAAAGAAAGGAAACCTCAAGCAATGCCAGAACTACAGAACCATCAGTTTCATAAGCCATCCAAGCAAGATCATGCTGCGGGTAGTCCTCAACAGACTGAAAAAACAAGCAGAAAAACTCCTGGCAGAAGAACAAGCCGGCTTTAGACCAAAACGCAGCACAATGGAACAAATTTTCAATCTGAGAATTCTGATAGAGAAACATCAACACCAAAAAGACTTGTATCACAATTTCATAGACTTCAAAAAGGCCTTTGACAGGGTATGGCATGACGGCCTCTGGCAAGTACTCAGGCACTTCAACATTGACAAGTGCCTCATTGAAGTCATCAAGGCACTGTACGAGAACGCAAGAAGTGCAGTTTTCATGAACAATCACATGGGCGAGTTCTTCAAGACCACGGTTGGGGTCCGTCAGGGCTGCCTTCTCTCACCTGTACTTTTCAACCTCTTCCTCGAAAACATCATGACAGAGACACTGCAAAACCACCACACTTTCATCTCCATTGGTGGAAGACCCCTTTGCAACCTCAGATTTGCAGATGACATTGACCTCATGGGCGGCAGCAAACAAGAACTGCAAAACCTCACAGATAGTCTATCAGATCGAGCGAGCGCATACGGGATGGAGGTCAGTACAGACAAATCAAAGATCATGATCAACAGCGCAAGTAATGACAGCACGGAAATAAAGATGAATGGAGAAATACTGGAAGAGGTGAGCCAATTCAATTACTTAGGCTCCATCCTAACAAAAGATGGCACATCAAACAATGAAGTGAAAGCTCGCATTGCAACAGCAACATCTGCTCTAGCCAGACTCGAGAGGATCATCAGAAGCAACAACATCAGCTTCTGCACCAAATATCACCTTTACAAATCCCTCGTGATGTCTATCCTCCTATATGGCTGTGAATCATGGACTCTGTCAGCAGAGCTAGAGAGGAGAATCCAAGCATTCGATAACAAGTGCCACAGAAGACTCCTCAAAATATCATACAAAGAACACAAGACCAACAACTATGTGAAAGAAGAAATCAAAAAGCGTGTGGGCCCCCAAGAACCTCTGCTCTCCACCATAAAGAGGAGAGAACTGATGTGGTTTGGTCACACCACAAGACACAACACCCTAGCAAAAACCATCCTGCAGGGAACAGTTGAAGGCAAGAGAAGAAGAGGCCCCGGAAAGAAATCATGGGGACAACATCAAAGAATGGACCGCCCAGCCCCTGCAACACCTTCTACTAGCCACACAGGATCGTGAAGCATGTAAAAAGATCTCTGTCGCGTCTTCTCTCATGTCCCCCCTATGTCCTTGAGACATGGGACTGAGTGAGTGAGTGAGAAAATGGCCAAGTAAGGAATACTGCTGAATATACACAATTTCTTCTTCTTTTTTTGTTGAACCCTCACAACTATTGTTGTATGTTATAATTATGAGTGAAAATACGTTGCACTGCCGATAAGCGCCTGACAAGTTAGGCCCAGTGAAGAGAGAATTGTTATCTTTTAAGTCTTTCTAGAAAACAAGGCAGGAGAATGGACCATGTAGGTAGAAAATAGACAAGAGGGTAGTGACAGGAAGAAACGGAATGAGGCAGAAAGAAAAGAGGGATAGAAACCAGAGCATTCTTAGCACAGAACTTCCAAAATGTAGAGATGTTATTTATACTGACAGACCCCTGGTATCCTTATGGGGGAGACAGTCAGTTTTAGCATATGACCATTTCAAAACAATAATTTATTGTCTAATTCATACAGAAATGTCTCTATGTTTTCACTGCTGTTCACAACAACTTTTCTAAACTCTTTTTTTCTTGTCCGATCACAGATTTGTCAGTTTTTTTGCCATGTCGTCTTTAACCACACAATAACCAAATTCATCAACAGTGCTGTCAAATTCTGACAGGTGTTTCCAGTCCGCAAAGAAGCTGCATCATCCAGCTCATGCAATACACCTTGCTCCCTGTTACCACAGATCTGTTTCTGTTGTTGTGTGCACTGTGTCCAGTTCTTACTGTGTGTAAAACTTTTCAAGCGAACTTGATTCAGACACAGGTACTACGCTGTCTGGACTAGTGAAGGGTTTTGTCACACTTGCCTGCTTCTGCTGATGCAGCTGTGTCCTCCTCCTCCTCAGACCACGGTAACGTTTACTGGGGCGATTTCTTTCTGAGTGTACTTGTCCTGTGTGGTTTTCCAATACTGGCTCCGCAGTGTTTGTTGACCTTTGTGAAGGTTCTGGTTTCAGTTGCAAAACAGTTACACTAGCGTTGACTTTACCGGTTATTTTCCAGCTGGTAACTGTGTGGCTTGTCAGAGAGGTGTTCAGCGTCATCTCCACTTCTGCTGGAAGTCAAGTAACTGGCAATATTGAAAGTATAACGATTAAAAAAAAATTAGTGGAGCTCTCCTATAACACACCTTATTGCTTTCCTTCATGACACGTTATCTCTAGAGGGAGTGGGGGGTGGGGGTGGGAGAGAACGAATAGGAGAGAGAGAGAGACAGACAGACAGACAGAGACAGAGAGACAGACAGAGATAGAGAGATTAATTTCTTCTAAAGCCTGTTTTTTGGGGGATGAAAGGTTAAGGAAGTCATGCATGTGCCGGCAACTGTGCTTATTGATGTGTGTGCGAGGGAAGGGAGGGGGTGCTGTGTGTGTGTGTGTGTGTGTGTGTGTGATAGAGAGAGAAAGAGAGAGAGAGAGAGAGAGAGAGTCATTAATGTACCTATAACTTGGCGGACATCTGTTGCAATCCCTAACATTATACCTTGCCTGTGAGACGTGGCCGTGAAGATTTGTTTTCATAGTGCTAATAGGCATTCATAGTATTTGTCCTCTTTCACTATAACATGGACAGGAAGGAAGGAAGGAAGGAAGGAGGGAAGGTATAATTTGTTTGAATCATCTCTCTTATGAAAGCCCTGAATACTTACAAATATGATAATACACCATCATTAAATTACTGAACTGTGGGAGGTATTACTAACGCGTTGTCCTCCAGCCTTGCACATGGGAACACCAGTCTCTCCTCATTGATTATTTTGTCTGCCTGCATGTGTATGTGTATGCGCGCGCGCACGCACGCACGCACGCACACACAAATACTCGCGAACACACACACACACACACACATCTCCTGCCATTAGGTTTTAGGCACGAACGAGATGTGTTTTCAGGCTACATAGGAAAGATTGAACAGTTGTACTATGCCTGAGAATGAAGGAATGATCTTTATTTTCCAAGGATTACAGAGTAAGTATTCATATACTTTCAAATACTGCTGAGAGAGTATGGGAGAGAGTTCCGGCAAGATAGGGCTTGAAAAGAGAAAGATCGTTTACCGTGCGATTTTTGTTTTGTTTTAAAAAATGGGGATACGAAACAAAAACAGCTATCTGTAGTGGTGCAAAGATCACGACAGGGGAGATAAAACTGATCGGCGGATAGGTGGTCTAGAGGTATAGCGCCTACCTAGAAATCGAAAAGTCCGGGTCGGAAGTGTGCGGTGGTTTGATCCTTGTTTGGGCCAAAAACTTTTCCCTAACCATTAATAATAATAATAATAAATATAATTTATATAGCGCTATATCTTGCAGAGACAAATCAAAGGGCTTGCACTCAACTCTTTCTTACAACCAGTAACAATTAATAGTTCCAACAAGTCCAAATGTGCACGCACGCACGCACGCACACACACACACACACACACAGGTCACTCACCCTGGCAGGGCGATAGAATCTTGGCTGTTGAAGGCAGGGAAAAGCTATGAGATGAAGCAGGAGAGGAAAATCTTAGGTTTGAAATAAATGTCTTGAGACTGGATTTAAAAGTGTCACAGGAAGGCCATGAGTGGTGGTCTGGGTGCTAGTCTTTCGGATGAGACGATAAAAGGAGGTCCCGTCTGTTACACAAAATTGTTTGGCACACGTAAAAGAACCCACAACAACGAGAGAGTTGTTCCGGGTAAATTATGGAGATAAAAGCTACCCTGATAGGGAAACAAAAACAGTTGCAGATAGGAAAAGAAAAAAAAATAATGGGTGGTGCTGGTCTTGTGGTGACGCGCTCTCCCCGGGGAGAGCAGCCCGAATTTCACACAGACAAATCTGCCCTGACTTAAAGTGGTATGAAAATGAAAAAATGAAAGTACCCGTCATTTCTGAAAGATTTTTTTTCTTTTTTTGGTTCCTTGATTAGAACTCCGAGGTTTACTAATGGTGATAATTTTTTTTGTTGGCGTATCCAGCCGTTTTAGCTCACCATTAAGTTTGCTGCATTCTGACTTCGTGGAATAAAAGATGTATTATATAAAGGCATTTTTCTCCTCATGCCACCACCCCTCTCTCTTAATATCAAACACTCACTCTCACATACACACAGACATACACACACACTGTATATATAGCCTACACACACATTTATAATCATGTAATTATCTATATAAGTAGGCCTATATATGTATACATACATACAATCATTCTTTTTAATTAATTAATTTATATATTATTTTAACACATAACCATTCTACTTTTCGGAAGAGTAGGCAATTATGTGCAGGTGGAAAAATGATGGAAATTTTCACAAAAACACCGCATGCACACGAGGACTGAATGTAAAAAAACAAACAAAAAAAACCAAAACAAAAAACAACCTCTGCATGTTTTTAAAACATATTTATTAAGAAGGGAAGGGGGGGGGGGGGGGATGAAACGTGAAGCGAGGAAATTGGAGGGGGTGGGGGGGGGGGGGGGGGGGGAGGGGGGGTGCAGCGAAGTTTAGTACATAGTGTTTTGGGATACATATTACACACAAGCATTACTGAACACTCCTGCAGTAATAAAGCAATCCGGTTTTTGTTTTTGTTTTTACAATCTATGGCCTTTAACAAGGTGGCATAACATTGTTAACTTGATTCTTGTAGCCTACAGTTCTGTGTTTTATTGTTGTTTTGTGGTTTTGGGTGTTGTTGTTGTTGTTTTTAGCGCGAAGGGAATAAAAAGAAACATAAAACAAACTGCCTGGCCTTGACGAGGCTATAACTATGTGGTAACACTGTGGAGAATAAAGGAGGAGAAGGGAGGTAACACAGACTTTCAAGACGAAAGCTCTAAATGAATGGTTACATAGCTGAAACTGGCTTTCTCTCTCCATGATTTCTGGTGTTCTTTCTTTCTTTCTTTTCTTTTTCTTTTTGTTTGTTTGTTTCAGAATAGAAGACTCAATATTTTGTAAACTTTAAACGTAACTTCATGAACATCTTTTGCGCACGTTAAATCTTGTTCCGCTTTTCGTAAGAGTAGGCCATTTTGTGCCGGTGGGAACAGATGACAAAATTTACAAAACCACATACACACGGGGACTGGATGTAAAAAAAAGCACAGAAGTGCTTATTCCATTATCCTCGATATAAAAGAATAACAAAAATGAAGCTCTTATGAGGAAATCGTAAAAAGTTAGTAAATAAGTCTTATGCCATTCTGAAATAGTATATTATAGGCCTACGGTCAAAGAGAATTTATGATCCATAAAATAAACACCACCACTGAGACATTTAAAAGATAATTTAATAGACAGAGAAACAACGAATAAGCATTCAAACAAACAAAGAAAGAAACAGCTTACTTAAAGAATTCATCACACACACAGATGAACCAAAGTATCTGTTTTTTTCTCTTGCACTTCCGCTTCCAGAACTGCACAAAAACCTGACAATGTTAGGCTATAGTCAGGCCACCGTCCAGGGAAAACCCTGCGCCGTTTGCCAAATCTCTTCAGAGATGTTCAGCGCTTTCTATTCAATTGGAGTATGAAACAGATACACCATTTATTGCATTGAAACACTTGTATATACGCTTATACATTTCTATACTCGTATATACATAGACCGGCATGTAACATCGAATGTAAGCACAACTGCTTAGAAGAAAACAGATGAAGATGAGACTTGTCAGAGATTGGATATGTTATAAACGCACACACTCAAGCTCACACGAACGCATAATAACAGACGCACACACATCACCCTCATGACCAGTGCCAGTGGTCAGTAACATCAATTGATGCGCGCACGCGCGCACGCACGCACACAGATCTGTTAAAAGGAATTAACTGAGCGAATTAACATTTACAATATGCTTGTTAAATCTTATGATAGCTTTTGACATTGAAGAGAACAAATTTTTTAGGGTGAATTTATTGTTTTTTCACTGAACTCGTGTGGTGACACATTTCTCTCTCGAGGCGTTCGTTTCTTTTTCTGAATGCCCTGGTTTTTTGAATAGGCCATGTTATTATACTCATTTAAGCATTGCTTGTTGTACTCATTTCACGCATAACGAATAAACTTTTGTTTTAACCAACTGGCCATGTTTTATGTACGGAATGTTTGTATACTGTTACTAGCAGCGACGGCAATTGGGAATGCAAACTTTTATTGATTAACCAACTGATTAAGGGAATACTTTTTATATTGTATTACCGTTATCATTAAGGCCAGGATCAGACCAAGGCTTTTAGTTCTGATTCTGGTATCTATATCAATAGTTCCGCCCTTCTTTAGACAAGAGCAGACGACAGACAGAATGAGACACCTATAGCCTTGTACTGAGAGTGTTGCAGAATGGCTGAAAAGCAGACCACAACTGTGCTGCTCTCTAAACAATAGAAAAGGGCTGTTTACGTCGTTGTTATAGTTGATGTTGATGATTATTGAGCATTCGCCAGCGCACACGGGAGGCCATCCAGTATATGCACTCTGTCTCACTCACAATGTCCGGGAATCATCGTGATAGGTACGCGCTGGATGAGACGTTTCGCATGTATTGATGTTTTCCCAGTCCCTCATCATATAGGCAACCATACTCCAACTTCAGGGTATTTCTCTTTACAAAACAATGTGTGATACGGGTTGTTACGCTTAAAGCTTGTCATGGATGAAGAAAATCCCAACATTAGCATAACGACATTTTGATATAAAGCACAGTTCTTTTGCTTACATCAGTAACTGATAAAGCTTTTAGCTTGGGTCAGGTACAGACTTGAGATGTTTCTCTTGCATACCTTTATCCTATTGTTCAGGCTTTGGTCTTAAGAGCTATGGCTATTTTAGTTTGAAAAGTAGCAGAGAGAAACCGAACAACCCACTTGGTTGGAAAGGAAGGTGGTAGGGCGATTTAGACGTTCACATGCCTAAGAAGTAAACCATGAGGTTCTGGGTTTGATTCCCAGCCTTGCCTTTTCTTCCCACTTTGAGGGGAAATCTGAATGTCATGTTTTTCGGAGGAGAGTCTAAACCAGTCGGACCCGTGTACTTACGCGCTTGTGCGCGTCAAAAGAACCCACGACAGTTGAAAATCGGAAAGAGCTTGGAGGTATCTCCTGAATGCCTTGGGAAAAATGGTAGGTTCAAAATTCGAAGTCGACATGCGGCTACCTTAATTTTGGGGCAAAAACGGTCGCATACATACAAAAAATCTCACCATTTGGTAAACCTCGGAGCTCTATCCGAGGAACACAAAAGAAAATCACTTGTTTTTGTGTTGAAAGTTTATCTATTTGAACATCAATATATTTAGCCTACGAACCATGCCCCGCAAAACTTGAGTTTTGCTGATAATTATACGCTTTAACCACTGTGAGAACTTCATTTCCTCTTGTAACTTATAGTCATCCCCCGAAGTCGGAAAGGTGGCTACCATAACGGTGGGTAGAAAACGGTCGCATAACGCAAAACCTCACCATTGGTGAACCTCAGAGCTGTATCGTATCCAAGAAAAGAAGAAAAAAACCAAACAAACACCGACACCGTCTTATGGCGAAGAGTAGCCATAAGGAGTATCTCTGGCATAAATTTCATCGTAAAGTATGTAACACAGGTGAACCAGTGAAAAGAGCGAAATTCCAGAATGAGGGGAAAGTCGTTTAATTAATGCTAGTATGATCCGCCACAGCTAAGACAGTATCAACATTTTGTGGAGACATCGTTCACTTCAGAGTTGGGGGAAACGGTTGAACGATAGCATCAATTGATTGTGATACTAAGTAACAGAGGTAGGAGTGTGTGTGTGTGTGTGTGTGTGTGTGTGTGTGTGTGAGAGAGAGCTAAGAATCTGCTGATGACCTTGAATTCTGAACACAAAGGGACACCGCATAGAGATGTCCATAGACATACTGAAAATACTTTTAGCGCAAAAATCAAAACGAAAACATAACTCAGAAAAATGAATTTTTAAAAAACAAAATCTCTCTCTCTCTCTCTCTCTCTCTCTCTCTCTCTCTCTCTCTCTCTCTCTCTCTCTCTCTCTCACACACACACAACACCACACACACACACACACACACACACACACACACACAACACACACACACACACAACACACACACAAATATATATTTGTATTTGCTTGCATGTATATATGTATGTACGTAAATGCATACATACGTACGTATGTATGCATGTATGTATGGATGTGCGTTTGTGTGTGTGAGAGTGTGTGTGTGTACATATGTACGTGTGTGTGTATGTGTGTGTATCTGTGCGTGCGTGTGTTTGCGCGCGCGCGTGCGTGTATGTGTATGTGTGTGCATACATAATAACTTAAAACCACAAGCCGCATGAAAGCCCAGTACAAAAGAATCTAAAACGAAACACCAACAATCACTTATATATCCTGTTACGTTTTAACCTCACAGTTAATAATGCGCGGAACATTTTTGTTTTGTTTTTGGTTTGTTTTGTTTGTGGACGGTGGGGTTATAGTATATATCACTCAGAAACCCGCACACACCCCCATCGATCCGGCCGCCCATTAGTACAGTCAACCCTGGAGACTCGTATCGCCAGTATCAGAAGTGGCCCTGCTTATTGTCCCTGCATATTGTAGCTAACACGATATGAGGCAGGAGTCCGCAGAGAGTCAGTGTATAACCAGGCAGTTGTAGAGGTTCTCTCTCAAGTAGCGAACCACGCCTTGCGTAGCACTTGGGCAGTTGGACAGTTCCAGTTCCGTCAGGTTCGGTAAACGGGTCAATCCGCAAAGGGCGTTGGGGGAGATTTGACTGCATCCTGCGAACAGATGATAATTATTATTGTGGTAAATTAAAGAGGTCTCGAAAAAAAAGAAAGAAAGAATGAATAAACGAATGGATGAAAGAATGAATGAGTGGATGGATGGATGGATGGATGGATGGATGAATGAATAAATGAATGAATGGATGGATGGATGAATGAATGAATGAATGAATGAATGGACGAATGAATGAATGTGTGAATGGATGAATGTATGACTGGATGAATGAATGGATGGATGAATGAATGAGTGGATGAATGAACGAACGAATGGATGGATGGATGAATGAATGAATGAATGAGTGGATGGATGGATGGATGAATGAGTGAGTGGATGGGTGGATGGATGAATGAATCTTTTTGGTGAAGGAAAGGAATAAGCACACAATAGGGCTTTTCTTTCTTTCTTTTTTTTTTTAACATCCATCCCTCAGTCAAGAAAAATCCAGAATAAAAAAAAGTCAAAACAAAGAAATGAACAGAGAGAGAGAGAGAGAGAGAGAGAGAGAGAGAGAGAGAGAGAGAGAGAGAGAGAGAGAGAGAGAAGAGAGAGAGAGAGAGAGCATCCTTCCCTCTACGTACACTCTAACACATACACAGACATCTGTAAGGACGCGCGTTAATCATACATTCTGGCTATACGATGCAAGTAGCCTAGCATACTATTATTAGATACATATATTTTAGCGCGCGCACACACGCACGCACGCATGCAACCCCACACGCACGCACACACACGAACGCGCACACATACACACGAACGCGCGCGCGCGCGACAACACACACACACACACACCTACCTGATTAGCTCACACAAACACGCACACATACTTACATATATACATACACACACACACATTTAACATGATTTGAATATCCATACACAACTACCACACTCACACACACGCGTGCGCGCACTCCCGCGCGCCGGCACCACTACCACAACCACCACCATCATCCACCCCACTTCCACCACACACACACCTGATTAACACACACACAACACGCAACACACCACACACACACACACACACACACACACACACAACACACATACATGATTCACATACTCACACAAACACACACACACCCTACCTGATTAACACACACACACACACTTACATAATACATAAACACACACACACACGTTTAACAACCCCCATCCCCCCCCCCCCCCCCCCATCCCCGCATCCCCCCCCCCCCCACACACACACAGACGTGGGTGTGCGTAACATGATTTGCAAATCCTGTCACACAATCATCGACTCATCATACTTAACAGGAGACTGACAAATTGTGTACGCCAGTGCCTTTATCTTACTAGGTTAGAGATTCGGGGGAAAAATGGACCCCTGACAACTCTTGACAAGCTTATATCACACCCTTGTGATAAAACTTTGAGCTTCTTGGTCTGGACAATATACCGTGATACCAGTCTAATAATGATGTCACCTAATTCGTCAAATCTTGCACTTAGAACCCTGTGGAGACAGCTAACTGACATTATATCATAGGCTGGTCAGGGGGAGCCCTAGAACTGAATTCTGGGTCAATGCAATCAGCTGAAACAAAGGGTACATAGATTACGCCCGATTTTATTTTCATGTCAAAGTTTAAACTTGTGAAGGATCAGTCTTTTTTTCGTTTTCTTTTCGATTGGGGCACTGTCCTTTAAAGAGATTTCATATTGCTCGTATTACAGACTGATTTGTCTGGGGATTTAAAAAAACAACAAAACACCTATGAAACAGTATAAACATGTAAACGGGAATAACCTAGTGGTGCACACACAAACTGGTGTGTGAAGTCAAGTGTGTGTGTGTAAAGTCAAGTGTGTGTGTGTGTGTGTGTGGTGTGTGTGTGTGTGTGTGCACGCGTGTGTGTGTACACACGCGCGTGCCAGTGTGTAACAAAAGTTCATGGCAGCAATTACCACAGACATGCAAGGCCCACACAGTCCCATTACGCCCTCCATCTTTATCTGTTTCTGTCTTTTAAGACTGATGATCTAGTTGTAAGCATGCAGGCGGCGTGTATATATGTAGCCTCTTCTCATACCTGTCAACCCATTCAAGTCAACACGTTGTTAGTTGGGATTCTTTTGAGCATCTTAATCATCTCTTTCTTTATGGTTTGACAGTTCTGGAGGGTGAATATGTGAAAGAACTGGGAAAATGTGTAACACAACTCTAAGATATGCAATTGGAATACAATAGTAGAAATCTGCTAAGTTGGTCTGTTTATTAGCCTGTTAGATAGCTTTTGTTTTCATTAGCTTTTCCTGTTATATCTCTGGTGTTGAAGCATGTACAGGTACTTGTTCTTGAAAATAATAATTATCTATTCGTTTTTTTAAGACATTGTATGACCTTCACAAGTGAATAGATATTTAGCACACGAAAACATAGAAAATGAAGAGCCAAAAATAACAGTTTATCATAAACAAGGACTGCTACCCCACAAATAGTTTTTGTAATAAGGTTTTTAAAGAAAAGTCAGAATTTTAATTCCGTCCAGAATCGTACATGGCTGTAATGCAGAAACCCTCATTGTGCAGTAAAGACGATGTGAATTGTTTGAAAAGCACTATATAATATGAACCCCCCCCCCCCCCCCCCCACACACACACACACACACACTCGCTGCAACCCTCGGAATCAGAACTGACGAGTACGAGAATCATTTTTGTTGCACAAGTGAGCCAGAAAGATGAGACCGCACTTCCCATTCTTGTAATAGGACGAGAACATAAAAAAATTAAAATACTTTCATTGTCATCATAACTGATGAATTAACAAGATGAAAGCACAGGCTCAAGTTTGAAGTCAGACAAGTGGGTCAAAAATATAAATTTCTTAAATACAACCACGAGCCTCTTTGCTGTAATCTAAGTATGGGTTAAAGTATCTTTGGTTAACTGCCCAAAGGACAGCAACATATGCATAAAGGCGTCCTCGACCCAGGAGACAGTCATAATGTTCAACTACAGGGACACTGGCACCATCCAATAAATGTGGGCATGTTTCGTGCTTCATTATTGCTTGTTTTGGCCCCACATAACGTAACATTGTTGATGCAATTCATGTCCGGAAAACAAAGACATCTTGAGAACTTGAAGCTGACATGGTCAACTATTCAATAGTTGAGCGTGTTAGTTTCAGTTCATTATAGAATAATAAATCATAATATCCTTTTTTTGGTCTTTGTAGCATAATTACAGGCAAACCGTATGTGTCGACAAGGACACACTCTTCACTGCACATTCTGGCTGCAAGCATTGCACTATCTGTAGGTTAATTTCTCTGGGCGGATAACTACCGTGGGGGAAAATGCTCGTTTAAGACAGCCATTAAGACAACCCTTTCTGGGGGCGCCGGGTGCGTTCCCTTATTAGATTAGTCTGTAACAGGGGAGAAAACTACTTGAGGCAAAAGGCCTGCAGTTTGCTGCTATTGACTGATAAAAAGAGAGCAGAGGAGTAAAAGCTTCTGCAGAAGTTGTTGTCTTATCTCCCTTTGGCTTGTGAATGGATGGGTGCAGCCAATAATTATGGCAAACACAGCCCTTGAATTTTATACTTTAAAAAATGATATATATAAATAAAATCTAGATGGAACACACGCGATCACTGAAGCCCCAACTCGTGCAGATGATATGAACTTGCCCACAGAAAAGAAGCGGGAGTGAGGGTGGCTTGAAGAAAAAGGGGGAAAGTAAAGGGGCTGGGTAAGGAGGAAATAATAGGAAAGAGATGGACAGGGAATAATTATTTTTACAAGCGTGCAAAGAGAGAGAGAGAGAGAGAGAGAGAGAGAGAGAGAGAGAGAGAGAGAGAGAGAGAGACAGACAGACAGACAGACAGAGAGAGACAGAGAGAGAGACAGAGAGTATTTCCTGCCTAGAATTTCCCATTACAGTTTACAACTGACAGAGCTCCTGGCAACACCAGGAGGGCAGAAAAAGATGGACGCAGTGACAGTCAGTTTTTGTCTGAGGAAAAGGCACTATATATAACACCGAGCAGTCAACAAACAGGCACCAGTGATACAACAGCAGAAAAAAAATGTCTCTCAAACAAACAAGATTTCGATATAAACAGGTATGGCACTAATCACACAGCCACCAAATGACACAGGAGATATAAAGCCCAGACATTTCTCTTTTAATCAGTGTAGAAGTCCCTGAGGTCGCTTGGTGTGGAGACGAGAGGGACCCGACAGGCGATTTGTTATATTAATCAGGTTTACCCTTGACATCGCATTTTGTGATTTGGTCGACAATGAAATCGTCTCCAGAGACGGAGATGGGTGAACTCTTCATCATGCTCTATATTATCATCTGTATGACAGTACCAGTGGGTATTGAAAATGCTATTTCCTTTCTACCTTCTGGGAAGGGGGAGCAGATGTGTGTGTGTGTGTGTGTGTGTGTGTGTGTGTGTGTGTGTGTGTGTGTGTGTGTGTGTCTTCGATTTTATGTCTCTTCACAGAAAGTGATATTAGTCGAATGTGTGTGTGTGTGTGTGTGTGTGTGTGTGTGTGTGTGTGTGTGTGTGTGTGTGTGTGTGTGTGTGTGTGTGTGTGTGTGAAAGCCTAGTCAAACATTTGTTTCCAGGTAGTACACTGAATAAGCAGTGCAACTGCTTTTTTCATAGTGCCATCTATCTATATAGAAAGAATATATAACAATAAAAAACCAAACCCAAACAAACCTACAAAAATAAACAAATTGATAAAAAAACACTTTAAAAATACACACACACACACAAACACACACACACACACTCACACACAAACACACACACACTCACACACACACACACACACACACACACACACACACAACACACACACACACACACACACACACACACACACACACACACACACACACTCACACACACACACACCACACAACACACACACCACACACTCACACACACACTCACACACACACAAACACACACAAACACACACACACACACACATTTTGATGAAAAAAAAGCAAATGCACTGCTTATTCAATGTACCATCTGAAAATAAAAGTTTGACTTTGACTTTGACTTTGACTTTGACACACAAACACACACACACTCACACACACACACTCACACACACACACTCACACACACACAAAACAAACACCACACACCAAACACACACTCAAAACACAACCACAAAAACACACACACACACACAACACACACAAACACACACAACACACACACCACACACACACACACACACACACACACACACACACACACACACACACACACACACACACACACACACACACACACACACACACACTCTGAAGCATACTCATCATCATCCCCATCACACTTTGAGCCAGCCGCCCTTTCTCCCCCATCGTTCAAAATCAATTTTCTATGTCTAAAAATGGGCTGCCAGGGAAGCTGGGAATGATTGCGGCCACCTCTTCCCATCTATTCTCTCCCCATGCCCCCTTCACCTTCCCCTCCTCTTCCCTTTCCTACACCCTAACCCCACCCCCCTCCCCTCCACCCATTATTTCCCTATCTTTCCTTCTCTCTCCAAAATCGATTGCAAAAGCCAGGTTGACAGTTCAGGTGGGGGATGGGGAAGTTAAAGCAAGGGGGGGGGGGGGGGGGGGGGGGGCAAATGTCAGATGGACCTCTTAACACGGACAGGGTAAAATTGTTATTTAGGTTTTGTTCCATCATCTTTTTCTCACAGTGCAGTGTCAGCAAGTTTGTACTAACCATAACCACAGCAGCAGAAGCAGCAGCAGCAGCAGCAGTGTGATAGCAGCAGTGAATGACAACAACACAGCAGAAGCAAGAATAGGAGATGCAAGAAAAACACAAAGGACAAGAAAAGAGAATAAAATAAAATAAAATTGAAAGAAAGGAGACTGCTCAGGGCTATATTCAGGCTGAAGAAGGCTGAAAAAGAAGAAGGAGGAGGAGGAGGAAGAGGAGGAAGAGGAACAGTGACAGAAGGAAGAGGAGGAAGGAGAAGAGGAGGAGGAGGAGGAGAAGCAGCAGCAGCACCAGCAGCACCAGCAGAAGCAGTAGAAGCTAGAATATATATTGGAGAAGACACCAGATGACCTGCAGGAGGTCACCACAAATTTGAACATTTAAACACAAAATACACATTATTTTCACTCTGATATTTTGAGCTGGGAAATCAGCAAAAAGCAGTGGTATCAGTGAGAGAGAGGGGGCACAGACATACCCACGCACACACACACACACACACACACACAGAGAACATCTTGCGCAAACGTTAAATCCTGTTCTGCTTTTCGTAAGAGTAGGCCATTGTGTGCTGGTGGGAACAGATGACAGAATTTACAAAACCACATACACACGCGGACTGGATATAAAAAAGCACATAAGCGCTTATTCCATTATCCTCGATATAGAATAAAAAAAAAAAAAATAAATAAAGACACACACGCACGTGCGCACACACAGATATAATTTTCCTCCTCACCATCACCATCCCATCACACTTTGAGCCAGCCGCCCTTTCTCCCCCATCGTTCAAAATCAATTTTCTATGTCTAAAAATGGGCTGCCAGGGAAGCTGGGAATGATTGCGGCCACCTCTTCCCATCTATTCTCTCCCCATGGCCCCTTCGCCCTACCCTCCTCTTCCCTTTCCTACACTCTAACGCCCTCCGTCCTCACCAATCATTTCTCACCCTTCCGTCCCTCTCCCAAATCGATTGGAAAAGCCGAAGTTAAGGCTTTGGATGGGGAAGTAAAAGCGAGGTGGGTGGGGGTGGGGGTGGGGATGGGGGGCAAAGGTTAGATGGACGTCTAAACATGGACAGCATAAATTGTTATTCAGGTTAGGTCCTTCATAATGTGCAGTGTCAGCATTTTTGTCATTGGCTTCAACAGCTCCAGCAGTGCTTATGGTGGTAGCAGCAACAGCAATAGCAGCTGGAGCAACAACAGCAGCAGGTTACCAACTGGCAAGAAGAAGAATTAAGAAGAAGAAGAAGAAGAAGGAGAAAAGAAGGAGGAGGAGGAGGAGGAGGAGAAGAAGGAGGAGGAGGAGAAGAAGGAGGAGGAGGAGAAGAAGAAGAAGAAGAAGAAGAAGAAGAAGAAAGAAGAAGAAGAAGAAGAAGAAGAAGAAGGAGGAGGAGGAGGAGGAGGAGGAGAACGAAGAAGAAGAAGAAGAAGAAGAAGAAGAAGAACAAGGAGAAGAATAAGCAGGAGGAGGAGGAGGAGAACAAGAAGGAGAAGGAAAAGCAGCAGAGGAGGAGGAGGAGAAGAAGAAGAAGAAGAAGAAGAAGAAGAAGAGAAGAATTAAGAAGAAGGAGAAGAAGAAGAAGGGGAAGTAGAAGAAAAAGCAGGAGGAGGTGGAGGAGAAGAAGAAGGAGAAGGAAAAGCAGCAGGAGGGGGAGGAGGAGGAGAAGAAGAAGAAGAAGAAGAAGAAGAAGAAGAAGAAGAAGAAGAAGAAGAAGAAGAAGAAGAAGAAGAAGGAAAAGCAGGAGGAAGGAGGAGGAGAGGAGGAGGAGGAGGAGGAGAAGAAGAAGAAGAAGAAGAAGAAGTAACAGGAGTATCAGAAAATATATTGTGCTGTTTGTGCTGATGCTGCTGATGTTGCCACCACCAGCATAAGAATGATCAAAGTTTCAATGTTCAGTTCATTGCTTAAGAGCCATGTTCATGCCAAAGAAGAAGAAGAAGAAGAAGAGGAGGAGGAGGAGGAGGTGGATGAGGAGTAAGATGAGGTGGAGGATCTAGGAGGAGGAAGATAAGGATGAGGACATGCAACAGCAGCAGCTAAGAAGTTTATCAGAAGAGGGGGAATGAAACCCAACCTGCAAGAGCTCATCATAAAGATGGGACGTTAAACACAAAGTGTATGTACACATCTTTCACTCAGATATCATCTTGAACTGGTCAACCAGCTTAGATTGATAGGATGATAGAAAGAGAGAGAGAGACAGAGAGACAGAGACAGACAGACAGACAGACTGACTGAAAGACAAACTGACTGACCAACAGACAGAAGGAGACTGGGAAAGGTTCTTTTCGTTCCTTTTAAACAACCTTGTATTTCTAAAAATGGGAACCCTTGCAAGTGGAGACAGTTTGATCAATTATCACGTTGTTTCAATACATCTCCTTGTCTGTCTGTTTGTCTAGCTGTCAGTATGTGAAAGGCTGTGTATGTAAGTCTTTCTCATGTCATAACTCATGTCATGTTTGTCTTATAAAAAGTTGAGGGTTATGTTTTCTTCACTATTGTTTTTGGATGGTGTGTGTGGGTTGTTGTGTTGTGTGTGTGTGATGTGTGTGTGTGTGTGTGTGTGTGTGTGTGTTGTTGTGTGTGTGTGTGTGTGTGTGTGTGTGTGTGTGTGTGTGGTGTGTTGCTCGCGCGCGCGCGCGCGTTGTGTGTGTGTTCTTTCTTCTCTCTCTCTCTCTCTCTCTCTCTTCATTCTCTCTCTCCCCTCTCTCTCTCTCTTTCAGATTCTGCGTTCTCTCTCTCTCTCTCTCTCTCTCTCTCTCTCTCTCTCTCTCTCTCTCTCTCTCTCTCTCTCTCTCTCTCTCTCTCTCTCTCTCTTCTCCTTTTTGTCCCTCTGTGCCACACAATTTCTCATTCTGTCGTTTTTGTTCTGTGTCTATGTTTGTCTGTGTATCTCTCTCTGTCTCTCTGTATCTGTCTGTCTGTCTGTCTGTCTGTCAGTATGTCTGTCTCTCAGAATTCCTTAATTACATTGTACACCCCTATGCCTTCATCCTCATCTCAGTCTGGTTTGTCTTTTTTCCCCCCTTCTTTGCTTGTTTGTCCCTTTCTCTGTCTCTTCTCGTCCCTGTTCCTCTTTTCCCACCCTCTATCGTTCATCTTTTAATCTTGTAATGCATTGGAGGCAAGAACCATATTGGATGAGGGATTGAGAGTGGACTGGGGAAAGGTGGAGGGGACTGGGAGGACGAGGGTGGGGGGGGGGGGTTGAGGGCTGAGGGGCGGAGAAAGAGAGCTGAGTGGCAGGAGGAGAGAGAGAGAGAGAGAGAGAGAGAGAGAGAGAGAGAGAGAGAGAGAGAGAGAGAGAGAGGGTTTGTGTGGGTGGAAGACATGGAAGGTCGTGGCGGTGACAATCTAAAATTAATCAAGCCTGTCTGTGGCAGTTTTTCTTCGTTCCCTTAGCATTAACACTCCGGAGACGTACATCATATAATCCGAGTGATCTTGATGGATTGTGTTATTATCATTATCCTCCTCCTCCTCTTTCTCCTCCTCCTCTTCCTCTTTGTCCTTTTGACAATCATGTTTTATCATCGTTGCTATTTTAGGTGTAGATCCCCCTTTCCCCCTCTCCTTAGCATTTTTAATCAACATTGTCATCGCCATCGCCGCCATCATTATGTTTATCACCTTCTTGTTTTTAATTTGCACCCACAGGCACATAGGCACGCATGTTGGCGCGTGCACGCACGCACACACGCACGTACACTCACATACCCCCTCACATAAACACATCCCCCCCCCCCCACACACACACAAGTGCGCGCGCACACGCACGCAAACATGTACATATATACACACAGACACACACGCGCTCGCACGCACGCACGCACGCACGCAGTCACATACATGCTCACATATATAAGTGAGTGATGCATGCACACAAAGACGCACACATCCACACACGCTCACATGCATGCACGTGTATGCAGACACCCACTCACCCATTCTACCATACAGACACATAGATACGTACACAGACAAACAGGCATACATACAGGCACACAGACACAGTCACACACAGAGACAGACACAGACAGGGAGACACACAGACAGACCCATACACAGGCAGACATACAGACAGGCACAGACAGGGAGACAGACAGACAGACAACCAGTCAGCCAGCCAGCCCCCCCCCCCCCCCACACACACACATGCACGCACGCACACACGCGCGCGCGCACACACACATACACAGACACAGACATACAGACACAGACACACACACACATACACAGACACAGACACAAACACACAGACACAGACACACACACACACACACACACACAGGCACACACACACATACACACACACACAAGCACACACACACACAGGCACACACACACAGGCACACACACACACACACACACAGGCACACACACACACACAGACACACACAACAGACACACACACACACAGACACACACACAGACACACACACAACACACACACACACAGAACACACACACACACAGGCACACACACACACACAGGCACACACACACAGACACACACACAGACACAACACACACACAGACACACACAGACACACACACAGACACACACACACACACACAGGCACACACACACAGACACACACACAGACACACACACAGACACACACAGACACACACACAGACACATACACAGACACACACAACACACACACACACAACACACCACACAGACACACACACACATCACAGACAGACACACACACACACACACACACACACAACATAGACACACACACACTACACACACACACACATACACAGACACACACACACACACACACACACACACACACACACACACACACACACCACACACCACACACACACACCACACACACACGAGCCTCCTTGAGACTGTTCGAATTACTTTTCCATTTCTTAAATGGAAGCCTGGGGGGGTGGGGGTAGGGATGGGGAGTGGGGGGGGGGGGGGGGCAGAAAAACAGCTTTTGATTGACTACAATTTTCCAGCCCCTCTGAGTGTGTGTGTGTGCTTCTATCTGTCTGTCCATGTGTTTGTCTGTGTCTGTCTGTCCGTCTGTCTGTCTGTCTCTCCTCTCCTCCCCCCCCCCCCTCTCTCTCTCCTCTCTCTCTCTCTCTCTCTCTCTCTCTCTCTCCTCTCTCTCTCTCTTCTCTCTCTCTGTGAAACTGGGAAGTTGTTTCCTTGTTTGACCCCTCCCTTTCTTCTACGTCCTCCGTCTTTTTGAGGTGGACTTTTATCAGTCTTTTGATGTCATTCTAAGGCTGCAGCATACAGGCAAACTCCATCCCTCGCTCTTTCACAATTTTTTCTTCTTTTTCTCTTCTAACGAGAAGGGATGCAGTGCTGTCTGTCCGTTTGGTTGTTGTTGGTTTAAACAGGTTTATTTGTAGAGGACCATGTAGTCGTACCACGCAGTACATCATCGACAGCAAAAACAAGCTTAAAGCTTGTATCGATCACAGTCCAAGGGAAACATTTTGCTTACAGAGGCGATGACAGAAGTTGTAAACAATGTGGTTTTTAACACAGGAACAAATTGAACAAAGACCTGAAATTTCCACTTGTTCATGTACTCAACTCGACTGTCTCCATCGCTGCTGTCGTTGGTGGGAGCTTTACGCGGTGCCACCAGGGTTCGCCATCTCTCTCTGTCTCTGCTGAGTTCTACGATCTCCTGTAGCCCTCCTCCCAGACCTCTGATCTCAAGTGATGTTGGCAGTGTGGGATGTTGATGGTCTGCCTCTATTCCTTCTGCCCTCAACCTATACCTTGTGGAGCACTGTCGTCATCAGATTTGTCTGTGTGTTTCTATTTGCGTGATAAAAATATCTCAGACTGCGCTTATCAATTTCAGCCGAAATTTATCTTTGCACTGAGAGTTCATTAAGAATGCTTTCATTTGTTCTTCTGTCTGACCAGCTGACTCTCAGAAGTCGCCTGTAGAACAACATGCGGGTTTGTTTGTTTGTTTGGGTTTTTTTGGGGGGTCACTTTTCAGTGAACGTGGTGCCTATGATTATTAGACAGACACTATGTTCATGTTGCTTTTCTTATGACTCTAAAATGTCAACTCTTATGATATTAGGCAGACGACCAGGATCCCTTTCACTTTTTGTTGCTGTTATGTAACTATGTTTTCCTGTTTGTTTGCCCGTTAATCTGTCTTTGTTTTTTTTTTGTTTTTTTATCTCTTAGTTATTTGCTTATGAACAGTCGTACACCCACCATGTCCTTATTTCTTCTGTCGCTTCTTAGACACGCTCCGACCGGCTACACGATTCTGTCTGTTTTTATTTTTCCCTTTAGCATCACATCCTTCTTCCTCTTATCTTTGTTGTGATGCAATCACTGATAGGTAAGGGAGAGTGGGGATGAGGGGAGTAAGGCGAGAAAGAGGGGAAGGGGGGGGGGGGCGGGCGGAGAAAAAACAACATTGGGGAGTGGTGGATCAGTGGTGTGGAGGTCCATAGTTGCAAGAATGCTGAAGTCTGCGGATAGTTATTGCTCCTTAGAATCGGTGCTCGTAGAACAAAATGCCTCTTACTCGTCATTACATTATCATCATCATCATCATCATCATCATCATCATCATCATCATCATCATCATCATCATCATCACCACCACCACCACCACCACCACCACACCACCACCACCACCACCACCTTATTCACAATCACCATCATCATGCATTGTAAGATGTAGTCATTGTCGTCACCGTCATCATTGCTGTTGTCGTATTATTATCCATTTCATCGCTGTTGCTGTCAAGAACAGAACTAACCGATTTCAGATCAGCTTTTAGGTATGAAAGTGCTTCAGCAAAATGTTTTTTTCTTCAGACACCCCCTTCACCACCCTCCCCCCCCCCCCTCCCTAAGTGCCTCTGGTGCTTCAGATACACTCACTACAGAAGCTGCGAACATAGTCAGCGTGATGGGTTCTTTACAGATCAAACACAGCACGTTCTCTCTCTCTTGCCAATGTCCTCCTCAAGTGCTCAGTTTATTGGAGAGGCACTACCAGTCCACAAAGTGTTCTCTGGTCCGTAGACTATGTCCTGAGTCCTGGTGTAGATTGCTCACTGGCTGCACACAGGTATCTCACTGGCCCATACACTGATCGCTGGTTTACACGTGGTTTCCTGGGTCCATGAATTGCTCTCTGGTCCACATATTGCTCTCTGGTCCACATATTGCTCTCTGGTCCACATATTGCTCTCTGGTCCACATATTGCTCTCTGGTCCACATATTGCTCTCTGGTCCACATAATTGTTGATCAACGGTCCACAGATTGAGTACTGGTTCACAAATTCGTGCCTGGTCCGTAGCTGCTCCACAGATTGTTCACTGATCCAAAAATTGCTTATCGGTCCACTCGTTGCTTATTGGTCCATAGACTGCTCCCTGGTCCGTAGAGTCTGATGCTTCCATAGATTGCTCCCTGGTCCGTAGATTCTGATGCTTCCACAGACTGCTTCCTTGTCCAAAACTGCTCCCTGGTCCAAAGATTACTCACTGCATTTTTTTCTTTTGGTCCTTCTTCACAGATTGCTCACTGGTTCACAGATTGTTCCCTGGTCCACAGATTGCTCACTGGTCCAAAACTGCTCCCTGTTCCAGTGATTACTCACTGGTCCACAGATTGCTCACTGGTTCACAGATTGCTCACTGGTCCAAAACTGCTCCCTGGTCCAGTGATTACTCACTGCATTTTATTCTGTTGGTCCTTCCTCTCTCTCTCTCTCTCTCTCTTCTCTCTCTCTCTCCTCTCTCTCTCTCTCTCTCTCTCTCTCTCTCTCCTCTTTTTAAGTGCTCGTGTGTGTGTGTGTGTGTGTGTGTGTGTGTGTGTGTGTGTGTGTGTGTGTGTGTGTTGGGGTTGTGTGTGTGTGCGCGCGCGCTCGCGCGCGCGTGTATATGTGTGTGTGTGTCCTTACTTTCCGTTTACTCCATTATTTTGTATATCCATTTTTTGGGGTGGTGGTGGTGATGGTGATGGTGATGGTGGTTGGTAGATTGATGGGGGTTTGGAGTGAGGGCAGGGCAGAGTGACTTAGTTGCCTACTGATGACAGAGCACGTCAATTACCACTTCCTCGCCCCCTCCCCCCCCCCCCCCCTATTATTTCTGTGGTGCTGCATATCTTTTTTCACTGTCGGCTGGATGATGGATGATTCCACCGGGTTGTACTGCTGCAGTGCTGTGTCTGCATGCCTGTGTGATTTACACAGAGTGTCTGTTGCTCTATGTAAATTACACACATACTCTTACCCCCTCCAAAAATAATGTACACATGCACGCATGCATACACACATGCATTAATGTGTGTAAGCAAGCAAGCACGCATGCCCTCACAAACACAATATGCACATACTTACACTCACTTTATCTTGTTGGATATATATATATATATATATATATATATATATATATATATATATATATATATATATATATATATATATATTATATATATATACGTATGTTGTATGTATGCATGTGTGTGTGTGTGTGTGTGTGTGTGTGTGTGTGTGTGTGTGTGTGTGTGTGTGTGTGTGTGTGTGGTCTGAACACAACATAGAGTACTTGTGTCAAATTCTTATGTTTGAAAGGTAACAGAAAGCTGTGTTAACCTTACGCTAGTTACAGTAAATTTGACTAACATCTAACATCAGACGGCACTTTGCAGAAACATAGCAAAGCGCATCATCAGTCAGGTTTTACAGCTATACCAGTTCACTGGAACACTCTTTTCAGACAGTTCAACCTGTACACACTGCTTGAACTGCGAGCACCCCTTTCAGAAGAAGTGTATGGGAGCTTTCAGAGCATCAGACAATGGACATTCTTGTCGTGTCGTAAACGAGATGGCTATCACTAGCAGGTATGAATCATGTAGATTGTAGAATTCAGATGGCAGGTTGATCAAAGCTTGTTTTCAACTGAATGGCGTGTTGTTGTTGTTGTTGTTGTTTAATATATCAGCATTGATGTAAACATTACAATATATTACAAAAGTCAAATGGTAAAAGATTGTAAACATATGAGACGCACACACACACACAAAACACACACACACACACACACACACACACACACACACACACACACACACAACACACACACACAACACATACACACACAAACATACACACACTCAAAACACACACTCATACACACACGCTTACATAGGGAGAGCGAGCGAGCGAGCGAGCAAGCGAGAGAGATAGACAGACAGACTGAAACAGAGACAGAGACAGAGAGACAGAGACAGACAGACAGAGACAGAGACACACAGATAAACAGAGAGGCAGAGACAGAAATAGAGAGCAGTATATCAAACTAAAATTATAGAAACTTCCTTTTGTATTTCAAAACTGTTCTCATGACAACGAAAGCAAGCCCTGGACCAGTTAATTCCAACTCAAAACCTTAACTAATTAATTTCACATTGAATTCGTTACGCCACACTCTTTTAACCCGTCAATAACCGTGGCTCCTTATTTTCCACATCACACGGCATCATGTCAACGTGGAAAGGCTACGCGCGGCAGCTGTAGCGGCGATGCGTAGCATCTTAGAACGGTACAGACGAGCCGTCTGAATCGAAGTGTAGCATCCTGGAACCACCAGTGGCCCCTACATGTCAACGCCGATTTATGGTGGAGAACAGCTGCACGGTAACTGCCCCACGGCAGCAGCAACACTCTTTGGGCCTGATTATAATTAGCCGGTTCAGCAACAGGAGGGGGGTGGGGGGTGGGGGGTTGCAATGCTTGCAGGTAATTAGTTTTAAACCATGGAGTATAAAAAAAAAACCAAGAAGAAAAAAACCCAAACTCTTGTGGTGCATGCGAGGATGTATGTGCAAAAACTTGTATGCTTGAATGCAGGTGTGCTTCTATTTGTTAGGAATGCTGTTTGTGTACACACACTCACATGCACGCGCACGCGTGTTTGTGTTTGTGTGTGTGTGTGTGTGTGCGCGCGCACGCACAAATGAGTGTGCGTGTACTTAGAGAGAGAGAGAGAGAGAGAGAGAGAGAGAGAGAGAGAGAGAGAGAGAGAGAGAGACAGTCAGACACACACATGAACACACACATACACACATACATTCACACACACGAGCACACACATACACACATACACACACGAGCACACACACATACATACACACACGCACACACACACACACACACACACAACACACACACGCGCGCGCGCGCGCGCGCGAATGCAGAATCAGTTTCCCAGGATGTCACTGCATTCGGAAATCCATAAACGCTTCACCATATCTGCTGAACTGTGGAACTAAACTGGGAGTGTGTGTGTGTGTGTGTGTGTGTGTGTGTGTGTGTGTGTGTGTAGAATTTGTAGAGGACGACAGAGCGGATGTCTGAGCTATGCATTACACTGCAGGTGCTGGTTACAACATACACACACACGCGCGCGCACACACACGCACACACACACACGCACCTACGCATGCACCCATGCACACACACACGCGCGCGCGCGCACGCACGCACGCACACTCACACACACACACCATGTCATACTGAGGCCTAATGGTAGACGTAATATCTATCTATCTATCTATCTATCTATCTATCTACTATCTATCTATCTATCTATCTATCTATCATCTATCTATCTATCTATCTATAATGTGTGAAAATATATGCATATACATACACACACATACACACACATACACACACATATACACACAGACATATATATATATATATATATATATATATATATATATATATATATATATATATATATATATATATATATATATGTCTGTGTGTATATGTGTGTGTATGTGTGTGTATGTATATATATATAATATATATATATATATATATATATGTCTTGTGTGTATATGTGTGTGTATGTGTGTGTATGTGTATATATATATATATATATATAAATATATATATATATATATATATATATATAATATATATATATATATATATATATAATATATATATATATATATGTCTGTGTGTGTGTAAGCATGCATGTATGTATGCATGTATGGTGTATGTATGTATGTATGTATGTATGTGTGTATGTATGTATGTGTGTGTATGTATGTATGTATGTATGTATGTATGTATGTATGTGTGTATGTATGTATGTATGTATGTATGCATGTATAAAGAACTACACCAAGAAAAAATAAAGACAAGACTCCACTTCCTTATTTCCAAGCCCCAGTTGTTACATCTTCCTCCCATCTGTCTAGCTCGCCACTGGCACTACCCTGGGCGTAATTGACTTAAGCCCTATGGGCCCTCAGTACAAAGATGCTAAAAAAGCTCCCGCCTTCCTCCCTTCCTCCCTCCCTTCCACCCTCATCCTCCTGCCTCCTCTACCAACCTGCTCTTCTCCCGAGAGGCTTGCAACTGTTTTCTGGCACTGGGAGAGCCAATCAATATCCTGAACTAGTTAGTGGGAAAGTATGGTCTTCCCCGGTCAAGGGTCAAAGGGGACTTCTGAAGTTTCTGTTTGTTTGATGAATGTTGTTCTTTAATACGATACAAACTGATTAAATGCATAGACATAGGAACGTGTCCATTTCTTGATATACTGGTAGATTTTGTAAGTTGTTATTGTTTTTTTCAAAAGCTCAGGTTTTTCTGGAGGTTTACTGCGTGGAGAACATTCCATACAGCCTGCCGCCATAGAAATCCGCTTAGCAGATGATGGACTAAATGCATAACTCAATACACTTTTGAAGCCTCGGGCGTATGCTGGATATGTTTGTGCTGCTGCAGCAACGGACTAATGTGTGAAGGCCTCAGATTTTAACGGTTTGGTGGAAGCGATTTCCCCACAGACTTACTAATCAGTACTGGTTAATTAACATACACATAGGATGTTGCTGCGAAAGTCTGAAGACGGATCAGCTTGGAGTAAAGTATCGACCTATGCGTCCCGCATGTCCTCTATAATACAGCCATCTTGGTATGGTCGAGGGACTGCTGATGTTGATGCTATCGGAGGCCTCTCCTCTCTCCTGTTGCTTGCATGAGTTCTGATTCCGTTCAACGGCTGATTTTTCAGAAGACTTTAAGCTGAGGTCTCGTGTGTGAATGCATGGATAACATGGTAAAAGATCAAACATTTTTGTGTGTGTGGAAGTGTACGTCAATAAACTAAGAGTCAAGTCAGTGGTATGGAGGACAGTTGAACTATTCACAACATAGCAGGGCTTCAGAGGTGCACTGAGTTATTGATGTGTGCAGTTAGTGAAGCAGCTGCGACATGGATTTTGAGGCTCATGTGGGGGTAGAGCTTATGGAATACTTTACTCTTAGAAATGCCTCCTGACGAACAATGAAAACAAAATAAAGTGATTGCTGACACCGAAGTCTGAATCTGAGATCCTGGCTTCAGACCATCATCAAGATTCAAACCCCAGCATCGGCCCATTCTGTTGGCTACAAGCAGCTGGAATGCTGCCATGCTGGAAGTGGCTACAACATCATTGATCAGTGTCGAATCACCAAGTTTATGTCATGCAACGAATGTCGAAGTATTCTTAGTGTGGTCAATACCATGAAGCGTGCTAGCATGCTTATGGTTTATAAATACACCACTTTCGTTGATTAGACCTATTTTTGGACATTTGAAACAGCACGACAACAGGCAGAAGCTTTGATGCTGCAGTATGTCCTACTGAACTAGATCTATAACTATGAGCAATGGGGATAGCAGTGGAATTTGATACCTATTGAAGTTTTTAGCTACTTCCTGGAAATTTTCGGGATTTGGTTGTCTTCTAATCAGAGAACATGGTGACATGGAGCTGGGTCACAGGAGTATCCTTTTTCATGACTCCTTACGTAGCAAATAAAATAATATCTCAGATTGCGTGACTTTTCATGCATCACTGGGACCTCAGTTTTCTATGTCTTTTATAAATCTGTTTGTGGCCACAGCGTACGAAAATCTCGGTGTACTACCCATGTTGGTAAAGACATCTGGCTGATTTTGGTCCTAGATTTAGTAGGTGGTGTCTTGCATTCATTACACATACACATTCACGCATGCACACACATATACATATGCATGCATACACACACATACACATGCAATCACGCACGCATACACAAACACACACAGACATCTCTCTCTCTCCAGTCAGTTTTTTTAAAAAGTTGTATGCTTACAGTAATAAGTGCTCTTTACATTATGGATTATTTGATATTTTTTTCTTTTCTTAAAAAAATTGTTGTTTATTTGTTGTTTAGTTGAGAGTTGTTTTTTTTAAAGTTGTTTTTTGTGTTCTTGTTGCCCAGAGGGCTGGTTGAAAAAAAAGTATATTTGCTTATGCCACAGCCCTCTTTAAATAAAATTTATTCATTTCAATTCAGTTCTCTCTCTCCCCACCCCCTTCATACACACGCAGATCTCCCCTCCCCCCCCTCTCTCCCCCCCCCCCCTCTCTCTCTCTCTCTCTCTTTTCACCTCCCCCCTCCCTTTCTCCTTCAGCTCCTCCTTATCTCTCTCTCTTTGGCTGTTTCCTATCCACTGCTCTTTCACTCCCTCCCCTCCCCCTTCTCTCTCCCTCTTCCCCCCCCCCCCCCCCCCCCTCTCTCTCTCTCTCACCCTTTCTTTCCATCAGATAAGTCTACAGCACATAATTATAGACACACCCACTTCAAGACAGTATACCGAGCAAAAGTAGTCAAGTCTGTTTCTTCCTCTAATACTCTACCTTATCCTCGCTACAGTCGACCAAGTAATTCACTTAAGCTCCAGAGACCACAGTACAAGGATGCCAGCCAGATGCTTCTTCTTGTTGCTCTTCTTGTTCTTCTTGTTCTTGTTGATCTTGTTCTTCTTGTTCTTGTTCTTGCTCTTCTTGTTCTTGTTCTTCTTTTTCTTCTTCTTCAAATCCTTCTGCTTCTTCTTCTTCAAATTCTTTAAATTCTTCTCCTTCAAATTCTTCTCCTTCAAATTCTTCTTCTTCTTCTTCTTCTTTTTCGTCTTCGTCTTCGTCCTTCTTCTTCTTCTTCTTCTTCTTCTTCTTCTTCTTCTCTTTTCTTCTTCTTCAGATTCTTCTACTTCAAATCTTCTTCTCTTCTTCTTCTTCTTCTTCTTCTTCTTCTTTTTCTTCTTCTTTCTTCTTTTCTCTTCTTCTCTTTTCTCTTCTTCTTTCTTTCTTCTTCTTCTTCTTCTTTTTTCTTCTTCTTCTTTTTCTCCTTTCTTCTTCTTCTTCTCTTCTTCTTCTTCTTCTTCTTCTTCTTCTTCTTCTTCTTCTTCTTCTTCTTCTTCTTCTTCTTCTTCTTCTTCTTCTTCTTCTTCTTCTTCTTCTTCTTCTTTTTTTCTTCTTCTTCTTCATTCTTCTCTTCAATTCTTCTTCTTCTTCTTCTTCTTCTTCTTTTTCTTCTTCTTCTTCTTCTTCTTCTTCTTCTTCTTCTTCTTCTTCTTCTTCTTCTCTTCTTCTTCTTATTCTTCTTCTCTTCTTCTTCTCTTCTTCTTCTTCTTCTTCTTCTTCTTCTTTCTTCTTCTTCTCTTCTTCTTTCTTCTTCTTCTTCTTCTTTCGATTCTTCTACTTCAATTCTTCTTCTTCTTCTTTTTCTTCTCTTCTTCTCTTCTTCTTCTTCTTCTTCTCTTCTTCTTCTTCTTCTTCTTCTTCTCCTTCAAATTCTTTAAATTCTTCTTCTTCTTCTTTTCTTCTTCTTCAGATTCTTCTACTTCAAATTCTTCTTCTTCTTGTTCTTGTTCTTGTTCTTGTTCTTGTTCTTGTTCTCTTCTTCTTCTTCTTCTTCTTCTTCTTCTTCAGATTCATCTACTTCAAATTCTTCTTCAGATTCTTCTTCTTCTTCTTCAGATTCTTCTTCTTCTTGTTCTTCTTGTTCTTCTTGTTCTTGTTCTTCTTGTTCTTCTTGTTCTTCTTGTTCTTCTTGTTGTTGTTGTTCTTCTTCTTCTTCTTCTTTTTCTTCTTCTTCTTCTTCTTCAGATTCTTCTTGTTCTTGTTCTTCTTGTTCTTGTTCTTCTTGTTCTTGTTCTTCTTGTTCTTGTTCTTGTTCTTCTTCTTCTTCTACTTCAAATTCTTCTTCAGATTCTTCTTCTTCTTCTTCTTCTTCTTCTTCTTCTTCTTCTCGCAGTTCAGGCTCTGCTCATACTGTAATAGCCTTCTTCTTTACCGAGATGGGTTGAACTTTTTACTTCTCTCTGCGACCTTGGATGCAAACCAGTATAGATGGATGCATCGGTGGTCTAGAGGTAACACACCTGCCAGCAACACGAGAACGTGCAGGTTCGACGCCCGCTTGAACCCTACCCCTTCATCTACTACACCTTGAGCGGTAATCAGGATGCTAGTTTTTCGAGTGAGACGAGAAACTGAGGTACAAAGGTCCCTTGTG
>CM054135.1:62372428-62394928 GCA_028751875.1 Rapana venosa
CCCTCTTCTCTCCCTCTCCTCCCATCTCCCCTCCCCCCCCTCTCTCTCACTCACTTTCTCTCCCTCTCTCTCTCTCTCTCTCTCTCTCTCTCTCTCTTTCTTTCTTTCCCCCTCTCTCTCACTCACACACTCTCTCTCCCTTCTTTCTCTCCTCCCTTCCTCCCCTCTCCTCCCCCTCTCTCTCACTCACACATCTCCCTCTTTTCTCTCTCTCTCTCCCTTTCTCTGCTATCTTCTCCCCCCCCCATTCTCTCTCATTCAAACACTCTTTCTCCCCTCTTTTTCTCTCCCTCCCTCTCTCCTCACCTCTCTATCTCTCTCACTCACGCACTCTCTCTCCCTCTTTTCTCTCTCTCTCTCTCTCTCTCTCTCTCTTTCTCTTCTCTCTCTTTCTTCCCTCCCTCTCTCTATCACCCACATCACCACACTCTCTCTCCCTCTTTCTCTCTCTCCATCCCTCCCCCTCTCTCCTCCCCCCTCTTCTCTCACTCACTCACTCTCTCTCCCTTCTTTTTCTCTCTCTCTCTCTCCCTCCCGCCCTCTCTCTCTCTTTCTTCCCCTCCCCCCCTCCTCCGGCCCCCCTCTCTCTCTCACTCTCACACTATCTCTCTCTTTCTTTCCTCCCCTCTTTCCCTCCTCCATCCCTCCTCTCTCTCCCCCCCTCTCTCTCTCCCTCTTTTTTTTTCTCTTCTCTCTCTCTCCTCTCTCTTTTTCCCTCGCCCCTCTCTCTCCACTCACACACTCTCTCTCCTCTTTCTCACCCTCTCTTCTCCTCCCTCTTCCTCGACCCCCTCTCTCTTCACTCAACACACTCTCTCTCTCCCTCTTTTCTCTCTACTCTCTCTATCTCTCTCTCTCTTCTCTCTCTCTCCCTCTCTCTCTCATTTTCCCCTCCCCCCTCCTCTCTCACCTCAGCACACTTTCCCTCTTTCTTCCCTCCCTTCCTCCCACTTCTCCCTCCATCCCTCTCTCTCTCTCTTCTCTCTCTCTTTTTCCCCTCCCCCTCCCCCTCTCTCTCACTCAACACTCTCTCTCCTCTTTCTCTTCCTCCCTTTCTCCCTCCCTCCCACCCTCCCCCCTCCATCCCCACCCTCCCCTCCATCCCTCCCTCTCTCTCTCTCTCTCCCCCTCTCTCGCTCTCTCTCTCTCTCTCTTCCCCCTCTCTCTCTCTCTCTCTCTGCCCTCTCTCTCTCTCGCTCTCTCTCTCTCTCTCTCCCTCTCTCTCTCTCTCGCTCTCTCTCTCTTCTTCTCTCTCTCCCTCTCTCTCTCTCTCTCTCTCTCCCTCTCTTCTCTCTCTCTCTCTCGCTCTATCTCTCTCTCTCTCTCGCACCGGCTACCAGACAGGAGAAACAGTTTTCTCATGGAGCACAGGTGCCGAAGCCCGGGGTCTCGGAGTGCTGGCAGTAGCGCTCCCTCTCTCGCTCTTTCTTTCCTCCCCCTCTTTCTCTTCGCTCCCTTTTTTCTTACTTTCTCCCCCTCTTTCTCTTCGTCCCTCGCTCTTTCTTTCTTTCTCCCCCTCTTTCCCTCCTCCCCTCTCTCTCTCTCTCTTTCTTTCTTTCCTCCCCTCTTTCTCTTCGCTCCCTCTCTCTCTCTTTCTTCCCTCCCCCTCTTTCCTCCCTCCCTCTCTCTCTCCTCCTCTTTCTTTCTTTCCTCCCCCTCTTTCTCTCGCTCCTCTCTCCTCCTCCCCCCCCTTTCTCTCCCTCTTTTTTTTCTCCTCTCTCTCTTTCCCTTCTTTTTTCCTCTCTCCCTCTCTATCACTCCACACACTCTCTCTCCCTCTTTCTCTCCCTCTCTTCCTCCCTAACTCTCTCCTGCCCCCCTCTCTCTCTCAATCACCACATCTCTCTCCCTCTTTTCACTTCTCTCTCTCTCCCTCTCTCTCTCTATCTAACTCTGCCTCTCTCTCTCTCTCTCTCGCTCTCTCTCTCTCTCTCCCTCTCTCTCTCTCCTCCTCTCTCTCTCTATCTTCTCCTCTCTCTCTCTCGCTCTCTCTCTCTCTCTTCTCTCTCGCTCTCTCTCCCTCTCTCTCTCTCTTCTCTCGCTCTCTCTCTCTCTCTCTCCCTCCTCTCTTCCTTCTCTCTCTCTCTCTTCCTCTCTCTCTCTCTCTCTCGCTCTCTCTCTCTCTCGTCTCTCTCATCTCTCTCTCGCTCTCATCTCCCTCCCCTCTTCCTCTCTCTCTCTCTCTCTCTCTCACCGGCCTACAGAACAGGGGCGACAGTTTTCTCAGGAGCACAGGTGCGAAGCCCGGGGTCTCGGAGATGCTGGCAGTAGCGCTCCTCTTCTCTCTTTCTTTCTCCCCCTCTTTCCCCTCCATTCCCTCTCTCTCTTTTTCTTTCTCCCCCTCATTCCTCCCTCCCTCTCTCTCTCTCTCTTCTTTCTTTCCTCCCCCTCTTTCTCTTCGCTCCCTCTCTCCTCCTCTCTCCTCCCCCTCTCTCTCTCTCCCTCTTTTTTTTTTTCTCTCTCTCTCTCCCTCCCTCTCTCTTTTTTCCCCTCGCCCTCTCTCTCACTCACAACTCTTCTCCCTCTTTCTCTCCGTCTCTTCCTCCCCCCCTCTCTCCTGCCCCTCTCTCTCTCACTCACACACTCTCGCTCCTCTTTTCTCTCCTCTCTCTCTCCCTTCTCTCTCTTTCTTCCCATCCCTCTCTCTCTCTCTCACTCAAACACATCTCTCTCTCTTTCTTCTCTCTCCATCCTCCCACCCTCCCCTCCCTCCCCCTCTCTCTCTTCCTGTCTCTCTTCTTCCCCTGCCCCCCTCCCCCCCACCTCTCTCACTCAACACTCTCTCTCCCTCTTTCTCTTCCTCCTCCTCCCTCCCTCCCACCCTCCCCTCCATCCCACCTCCCTCCATCCCTCCCTCTCTCTCTCTCGCTCTCTCTCTCTCTCTCTCTTCTTCTTCCCTCCCTTCTCTCACCCCCCCTCCCTCTTCTCCTCCCCCCTCTCTCTCACTCACACACACACACACTCTTCTCTCTCTCACTCTCGCTCTCTCTCTCCCTCCCTCTCTCTCTCTCGATCTCTCTCTCTCTATCTCTCTCGCCTCTCTCTCTCTCGCTCTCTCTCTCTCTCTCTCTCTCGCTCTCTCTCTCCCTCCCTCTCTCTCTCGGTACTTACCCCAGCTCTGCTATCCTCCCTTTTTTCTCTCTCACTATCTCTCGCTCTCTCTCCGCTCTCTCTCTCCCTTCTCTCTCGCTCTCTCTCTCTCTCTCTCTCTCTCTCTCTCTCTCTCGCTCTCTCTCTCCCTCCCTCTCTCTCTCTCTTTCCGCTCTCTCTTCTCTTTCTTCCCCTCCCCCCCTCCGCCCCCCCCCCCCCCCCCCCCCCCCCCCCCCCCCCCCCCCCCCCCCCCCCCCCCTCTCTTCACTCTCTCTCTCTCTCTCCTCTTCTCTCTCTCTCTCTCTCCTCTCTCTCTCTCTCACCGGCTACCGACAGGAGAGACAGTTTTTTCTCATGGAGAAGTGCGAAAGCCCGGGTCTCGGAGTTGCTGGAGTGCGCAGGTACAGTCGGTGTAGGACACGACATAGGTGGACAGGTAACCCACACCCGTGTCTTGTGAATCAGCCTGGCACCTGCAACACGACAGGTATCGAGGGGAGAGGGGGAGTGTGAGGGGGTGGGGGTGGGTGGTGGGGGTGTTGGGGTTGTGGGAGGGGGTAGGGAGGGGAAAGGGGTGGAAGGATGTTTGGGGGTGGGTGGGGGGGGGGGTGAGGGAAAGGGAAATGGATTTAATTAGGAAATGGATGACATCAGATGGTTTGTGATGTAAGTGTGTGTAGTGAGGACGTTGGGGGTTGGGTTGGTGTGTGTGTCGTGAGTTTGTTGAGTGGGTGAACGTGAGTGAGTGAGTGGGGGCGCTTGGTGATGGTGGTGATGGTGGTGATGGTGGTGGTGTGTGGTGGTGGTGGTTGTGGTAATGGTTTGGTGGTGATGGTGGTGGTGATGGTGTGTGGTCGGTGGTGATGGTCGGTAGTGGTGGTGGTGGTGGTGGTGGTGATGGTGGTGGTGGTGGTGGTAGGGGTGGTTGGTGGTGGTGGTGGTGGTAGTGGTGGTGTTGGTGGTGGTGATGGTGGTGGTAGTGGTGATGGTGGGGTGGTGGTGATGGTGTGGTGGTGTGGTGGTGATAGGTCGGTGTGGTGGTGGTGGTAGTGGTGGTGGTGGTGGTTGATGTGGTGGCCGTGGTGGTGATGGTGGTGGATGTAGTGTAGTAGAAGGTGTAGCAGAAAAAAAAAAAAAAATTTAATAAAAAATAAAAAAAACACACACACACAAAAAACAGAATGAAGATTGAGCGTGGAGTAGTGATGGAGAAGTGTTGTTGTTGTTGTTGTAGTAGTAGTAGTAGATGTAGTAGTAGTTGTAAGTAGTAACTCAGCTGCAGCAGCAGCAGTCAGTCAGCAGCAGTTTAGTAGTGTAGTTGTAGTAGTAGTAGTAGTAGTAGTACCAGCAGTGCAGCAGCAGCAACAACAGCAGCAGCAGCAGCTGCAGTAGTAGTAGATAGTAGTAGTAGTTAGTGTTGTGTAGTAGTAATAGTGGTAGTAGTAGTAATAGTAGTAGTAGTAGTAGTTGTAGTAGTAGAGTAGTGGTATTAGTAGTGTTGAGTAGTAGTAGTAGTAGTAGTAGTAGTAGTAGTAGTAATAGTAGTAGTATTTATTTATTTATTTATACCACTTTAAGTCACGAGATTGCTCTGCGTGAAATTCGGGCTGCTCTCCCCGGGAAGAGCGCGTCGCCACAAGAGTAGCGCTACCCTTTATTTTTTCTTCTTTTTGTTTTTGGTCTGCATCTGTATTTGTTTCCCTATCAGAGTGGCTTTTTTCTAAGAATGTTGCCAGGGACAACTCCCTTGTTGCCGTGGGTTCTTTTACATGCGCTGAATAATTTTGTGCAACACACGGGACCTCGGCTTATAGTCTCATCCGAAAGACTAGCGCCCAGACCACCAACTCATAGACTCTTTGGATGGTCCCCCACCACCCCCCCCCCCCCCCCCCCCTTTAGGTGAAAAGTTTCGGGCACAAACGGGATCTGAATACCGCACACTTCCGACCCGAACTTTTCGCTTTCTAGTCAGGCGCGTTCCTCTAGACAACGATCACTTAAGTAGTAGTAGTAGTAGTGTAGTAGTAAGTAGTAGTATAGTAGTAGTAGTGTAATAGTAATAAGGTAGCTAGTAGTAGTAGTAGTTGTAGTGGTTGGTGGTGGTGGTGTGCCGCAGCAAACAGCAGCAGGAGCCGCTGCAGCAGCAGCAGCAACAACAACAACAACAATAGCGCGGCAAACAGCAGTTTTCATAGTAGTAGTAGTAGTGTAGTAGTAGTAGCAGTAGTAAAAGTTGTAGTAGTAGTAGTAGTACGTAGCAGTAGTTGTTGTAGTTAGTAGTAGTAGTGTAGTAGTAGTAGTTGCAAGTAGCAGTAAGAGTAGCAGCCAGCAGCAGCCTACAAAAAAAGAAGAGGTTGTTGTAGCATGCAGTCATAGTAGCAGCAGCAGCAGTAGCTGTAGCATTATTTTTCTCCTCTTCCTTTCTTTGTTCTCCTCTTTTCCTCTCGTCGTTCATTCGTCCTCCTACTCCTCGTTTTTAAAAAAATTTTACTATCATCATCATCATCATCAATCATCATCATATTCATCATCATCATATCATCATTACCACACCACCAACACCGCCACTACACCACCCACCGGCTCCACCACCACAACGACCACCACACCAGCTGCAGAGCAGCAGTAGCAACAGCAGCAGCAGCAGTAGATCCATCATATCAACAGCAGCAAGCAGCAGCAGTTATCAACGCTGCTGAGAAACGTAGCTTTTGTGCAGGGTAGCAGAAGCGACAGGTTGGTATGCAGAGAGTTGGAGAAGCACTAGCAGCATATCTGTGTGCAGCAGAGCCTATGGTGAGGAACGCATCATATATATAAACCTACTCACTGCAGAAAACTGTATGAGGCGTAACAATATGAATAAACCAAATAATTATAACGTGGTCCGAAGAAAGAGCCAGAACATCTTCTCTTTTACTCGTTCTCGGCTAGAGCTCCGAGGCTCACCAATGGTGGATCGGTGGTCTACAGGTAACGCGCCTGCCTAGAAGCGAAAGTTCCGCCGTCGGACTGTACGGCGGTTCCAAATTCGTTTGGGCCCGACCGAAATTTTGCCAAATCATGAGTGGTAGTTGTCTGCAAGACTAAAGCTAATCTTTCGGATTGGAGACTTTAATTAAAAACGAGCGGTCCCGTGTGTACACGTAATTATTTAGCGCACGTAAAAGAACCACGCCAACAAGAGAGTTGTCCCTGGCAAAATTCTGGAGAAAAAAAGCCACTCTGATAGGGAAAGCAATTGCAGTTTCAGACAGGAAAAAAGAAAAAAAAGATAATGGGTGGTGCTGCTCTTGTGGCGACGCGCTCTCCCGAGGAGAAAATGTGCCGTTACTTTAATGTGGTATAAAAATGAAATAAAATTAAATAAATAAATAAAAAGATTTTGGTATTTTGCAACAGTTTTCTACCCACTTCGAAAGTAGTTTTTTTTTCATTTTTAAGGGAAGGAAGGAAGGAAGGAATGGTGGCATGATGTTTAGACGTTTCACTACCTCGACAAGTAAACCGTGAGGTTTATGGTTCAATTCCAGGCACCTAGCTTTTTCTCCCCAAGGTTGATGACAAAAATTTGAAACCGAACGTCGATCTTTGGAGAGACTCTAAACCAGTCGGACCGGTGTGCTTTAAGACTTGTTCACGTCAAAAGAACCCGTGACAGTTGATCATCGGAAAGAACAGGGGAAGATCTCACAAACTGTCCTGGTAAAAGTGGTAGATTTATTCTGTTCCCCCGAAGTCGGTAATGCGGATATGTTTAGGTGTGTGTGTGTGGGGGTTGGGGGTTGTGGGGGGGTGGGGGGGGGGGTGGATGTGTAAAACGGTCCCATACACAAAAATATCTCACTATTGATAAGCCTGGAGCTTGAGCTAAGGAACGAAAAGCAAAAGGTACAGATAAGACCAATTCATTTTTTGTAATAATAGTGATAGAGTGGAGATCATTTATGTATAGCAACAAGGGCAAACCACGTTCAAACATCTTCTGAATACAGAGACATGAAAGAAACATCCTGTTGCTATCCTCCCACCTCTCTAAAAAAAAAGGGCAGGAAAACAAAACAACCCACGCATGTTTTTTTTTGGACAAAATTTGCGTTCCAAAACATGGGAACGACCAAGTTTTGACAATGTTTACACCCCAAAACTACAAAACGAAAAAAAAAAATATTAACAGAGCTAAAATTGCATGGACCGAAAGGATTTCAAAGACACTCCTTCCAATTCTTGAATTTTCTAAGACTTGGCAAGATCTCGGCTGAGCTAAAATAGCTCTGCAGAAATTACCCCGGAAATGTCTTCTGTCTGTTCTTTCCTCCTCCTCCTCTCCTCTACCACACAACACACACACACACACACACACACACACACACACACACACACACACACACACACACAACAAACCACACACACCACACACACACACGCACGCACACAACCCACCACACACACAACACACACACAACACACACGCACAGAGAGGAAGGTGGCAGGATGGTTAAGACGTTCCATCTGCCTAACAAGTAACCGTGAGGTTCTGTATTCGATTCCAACTTGGTCCTTATCCAGTTTCACGAAGATATCGAAAATGAATGTGAAAAGTCCTTCGATGAGAATATAATCCTTGATCCCGTGTGCGAATGCACCCGCAGAACCACGGTAAAACATGTTCAGCCTTGTGGATGAGATTAGACCATTGCGGAGCGTAGAAACGGTTGACAAAATTTGTTTTTAAAAGCATGGCACACATTATGTGTCGTATAGGGACACCATTACTGAAGTCGGTAATGCAACTTCTAATGTGTGAATGGGTGGTGAAGGGTGGGGGGGGGGGCGGGGTTGTTGGCGGTCGCACACGCAAAAATCTCATATGGAGAACCTTGGGAGTCTAGCCAAGGAAAACGTATATAATATAATTCTTACATGAACAGATCTCATCTAGTATTACTTACTGTCTCTTAGTTGATTCCAGGGTGTGACAGTGGAGGACTAAGTAAATTATATTGGATTAAGTAAGGTTATACGGGTGAAATTATTTCACACAGGAGAAGTTAAGGTGCCTCCTTCTCCGCTAGCGTGGGAGATCCTTGGGCAAGATAGGGTATCCATTAGCTCCGATCAGGGTTACGTGACGTCTTGGGGCAGGTGACGGATGATCGTGTGAGCAGGCCGATAGTTTTTGGGAACTGGTTTCAGCACTTCAATTGTGGTTAGGCAGATGAGACTATAAGGAGTACAATGGCTAAGGGACAATCCGCTCAGTACGAGCCACTGCTCCTATAGAAGTAATTGCCAGCCTACATATGTATACTTTGCAAGAATGTCAAGGTAATAATGAAAGAAACAGAATACAGAACAGCGTGAAGGGGCTTCGTTTATTCTGGAAGATCCTCGCTCATGTAGGGTGGTTATGAGCGACATGTAACCCTCGATAGTCATTCAGCGACTGGTCCGCATCAGAAAACCTCTCAGAATTGGTACATGGGAACGTACGGACTATGGCTACAAAAGGAAAATTGGAAAAATCTCAAACAGGTATGGAAAGGAATTGAACCTCAATATACTAGGACTTTCAGAAGTGAGATGTGACAGCGAGCAGGCTGCAATTAACATCGACAACTACACCATTCTTTACTCAGGAGGGGAGAGCCAACAACCAGAAGGAGGTTGGCATGATTCTAGATCAAGAAACCTCAAAGAACCATTCAAAGGTTTCTGGGGACTTGTTAATATGACAGAGTCCTGAAGTAAAACTTAAGGGCACACCTTTCGGACCTTGGAATTAGTCAAGTATATGCACCAACAGCTGATAAGATGACGCAGAAATTGAGGAGTTTTATGAAATATCGAAAGGGGGGGACAATCAATGAAGCAACTGAAGTCTCAGATAACAGAATAAAAGGGTGACCTCAATTCAAAGGTTAGGAAATGGGAAATATGAAAACACTGTTGGCCCATTCGGAATAGGAAGTGAGAAATGAAAGAGAGAGCGGCTCACGGGGATGGTGCAAGGAACAAAAAGTGGCTGTCATGAACACATGGCTTGGCTTGAAAAAACCATCAAGGAAGGATGCTGGAATGAAAAGCATGGCACAGAACCAGGAATCAAATAGATTACATCCTGGATCCAAGAAGAAGAACGCTTAAGTACTCTATAACATCTTGTAGTCCATGCAGGTGAGACTGTGGAAGTGATCATGCCCCCAGTTATCGGGACAATGGACGAATTGAAAAAGTTGTCAAAAAGCAAAAAGAACACCAAACTGCAAATGAACATGCTACAAAACTGACGAAGAAATCAAAGATAAATACAAGATCAAGTTGGAAACAAATTCGATGGCCTAGATCAACTCACCACTACAGAGAGGAAAAATGGCAGATGTGAAGATTGTATCAGCGAGGCAGGCAAAAGAATATATACAGTCCTAAATAGAAAGGAACATAAGAAGGGATGAGCTCCGAGATTTTAACCTAATGGAAAACAGGAGAAAGGCAAAAGTAGAATGAAAGAAGTATAAAGAACTCGACAAACTGGTTAAGTAAAAGTATGTAATGAAGCCAAGAAGTATGGATCAATATGCAGTGCAAAAGAAATTGAATGAATGCAAATTTTGATCAGCAAACTTATGCATGAAAAAATAAATAAAAGATGTGGACATGGAAGAAATCATCTGCAAAAAGGTTGTATTAAGTCGAGAGATGGAGATTTACTCATGGAAAAAGAAGATTATTTCTTAACAGGTGGTCAGAATCATCGAAGAGTTATACCAGAACGGACAGAGTCCTCCTCCTATATTAGAAACGAAGATGGCCCACATATTCATGGAAGCGAAGTGGACATGCACTCAGCAAAGATGAAAAGTGGTAAGGGCCAGGACCTGATGATATCCCATCTGATTTGATAACAGCCCTGGATGAAGTGGGAATTAAGGCAGTCACAAAACTACTAAACAATATATATGACAAGGAGAGATTCCGACAGATATGAGAAGTCCATCTACATTGCGTCCCTAAGAAACTGGCCCGGGGTACAGCGGAAATGTGACCAACATCGTACAATCAGCCTGATGAGTCACCTCACGCACATTTCTTTTACGAATACTCATGGATGAGAATGAGAAATAAAAATACTTCCCAGAAGAAATATCAGAAACGCAATTTGGATTCATGGCAGACAAAGGGCACAGAAAATGCAATTCTTCACATGATAACCTTATGGAAAGATTCCATCGAGGGTCCAGAAAGACCGGTACCTCTGCTTCTTGACTACTCAAAAGCCGTTTGACAAAGTACGACACTCGGTCTTGTTTGATATTCTGGCAGGACTATACATCGACGGGAACGATCTTCGAGTCCTCAGAAAACATATATTGGGAACAGGGAGGCAGCCATTAGAGTCGACATGACATCAGTCAATAATAGGACCAATCTGCAGGGGTGTGAGGCAGGGTGCGTGTTCTCGCCTGATTTATTTAATGTATAATAGTGAATAATCTAGAAAATATTGTGAATCATGAGGATTAGTGATAGGTGGGCTCAACATCAACAACCTGAGGATATGCAGAAGACACTGTACTTCATCGCCGACTCTGCGAGAAAAACTGCAAAGATTTTTACAACTGTAACAGACGAAAGCGAAAGAAAGGATTAAGCTCAATGCAAAGAAGAACAGAATGCATGGGATCTCGAAAAAAGCTGTTATACCACAATGCAACATAGCTTTGTAAAGGAGAAGAGAGAAATCCGACAAGTAAAACACCTCCTAAATACCTTGGTTGTACTATCACCCCGGACGGCAAGTGTGACCACAGAAATCAAGAAAGAGAATCGGTCAATCTAAGGCAACTTTTAACAACATGAAATGCATTTTACCAAAACAGTAAGATAGCCGCAAGACAAAGATCCATGTTTTTGAAGAGGCTAAGTATGGTCCATTCTTCTTACGGTTGTGAGTGCTTGGACCCTAGCAAGGACACAGAACAGCGACTTAGAGCAGTGGAAATGTGGGTTCACCGGAGAAATCATGAAAATCTCATGGACAAAAGAAAAACTAATGCCAGAAGTTATGGATAATGGCTGGGTACAAGAGATCCCTTCTCAACACCCATCAGGACAGACAGCTCAATTTATCGGCCATACAATCAGGGCTTTGACGGACTAGAGGAAACTGTTATCGGAGTGGCAAAATTGTGGAAACAAGAGCGAGGAAGACAACGACCAAAATTTCACAGACAGCTTTAAACAAATTCGCAACGAATAAAGAAGGGCACCACAATGAGCTCATGAGAGGGACCGAGAACAGGGAAAAATGGAGAGCCATGATCGTCGATGTCTGCAGGACCAGACCTGACACTTGAAGATGAAGAAGAAGGTTTATACATTCAGTAAGTATGGAACAAGCATGACCACGATGAACGTATACGTAAGGAACAAGTCATGACATGATGAAACGTAATCAGCACGAACAAGCATGGGCCAGTGGAACGTAATCAGTACGGAACAAGCATGTTCATGATGAAGTTTAATAGTACATAACAAAGCATGACACGATGAACGTAATCAGCACGGAACAAGCATGCATGATGAACGTAATCAGTACGGAACATAGCATGAATGATGAACGTTAATCAGCGTAGCAGCAAACATGCGAATGCTTGTTATTGCGCTCAGTACACACACCACGTTTCACTGACGGTCTAAAGATCCCTACAATGACCGCAAGAGAAAACAGGGGGAATGACTGAATAAGATAAGAAAAGTACATAATTATCTGGTGTGATCTACAGGATATTTGGCTAGGGCACGCCCAAACAACATGATGAATAACAACAAACGACAAAAGCAACAACAACAAACAACAACAACAACAAGAACGAGTCTTATCAGTCCACCCCGCCTCCATATTAAATGACACGGGAGGTCTGGCACGACTGATCACTTGGAATCTGAGGCTACCGGTCATGCCCCAGAATTGTATCGACCCGATCAACAACCGAGTGGATCCGATAATGCGCTTTTCGGGGATTAAGACCGGGGCAGCAACTGTGATGAGCCGTTCCTGATGTATTGTATGGTGGGTTGGTTTGTGATGGATTTGTTCGGTTTTGTGAGCGAAGGAATTGTTTATAAGTAAAGTGGAAGGGTTGGGGTTTTTTTTTTCAAAAGGCTTAACTTATCTAGCTTACTCTGTTTTGCTTTTCTGTTCTGTCTTTCTGTTCTGCCTGTCTGACTGCCTCCTCCCCTTCTCCATTATCTTTCTTCTATCTATCTATCTATCTATTATCTATCTACTATCTATCTATCGATCTAATCTATTTATATTATCTATCTATCTATCTATCTTAGTTATTATCTAGTGTTGTCTTCTATCTGTTGTCTGTCTTTCTATTGTATGTCTGTCTTGTCTGTCTGTCTATCTATCTATCTATCTATCTTCCTCCTCCTTGCCTTTTGAACATGCTTCAGGCATGTGCATAGATTTAAACTAAACACCTTTTTGGTTGGGCATATTATAAGCATGCATTAAAACAGGCACATGTAAATGCACAAATTTCAACAAGAACGGGTGGGGGGGTGGGGGGGTTTTGGAGGGGGTGGGGGGGGGGGGGGGGGTTTTTGGGGGTGGGGTGGGGGGGGGGGGGTGGGAAAGGGAAAATGGTTTTAAATTAGGAAATGGATGACATCGAAGGGTTTTGTGATGTAAGTGTGTGAGTGAGCGAGGGGTGGGTGTGGGGGTGAGTGAGTGAGTGGGGAGGGGTGATGGTGGGATGGTGGTGGGGGTGGGGTGGGGTTGTGGTAATGGGGGTGGTGGGGTGGTGGGGGGGTGGTGGTGGGGGTGAGGGTGGTAGTGGTGGTGGTGGTGGGGGTGTGGTGGGGGTGGTGGGGTGGGGTGGTGGTGGGGGTGGTGGTGGATGGTGGTGTTGGTGGTGGGATGGGGTGGAGTGGTGTGGTGGTGGGGGTGGTGAGGGGTGGTGGTGGTGGTGGTGGTGATGGTGGTTGGTGGTGGTGGTAGTGGTGGGGGTGGGGGGAGGGTGGTGGGTGGGGGGTGATGGTGGGGATGTGGGGTAGTAAAAGGTGTAGCAGTGAAGATGGGCGGGGGAGTAGGTGGTAAAGTTGTTTTGTTGTTGTAGTATATATTGTAGATGTAGTATATTTGTAGTAGTAACACAGCAGCAGCAGCGCAGCAGCAAGAGAGTAGTAGTAAGTAGTAGTAGTAGTAGTATAGTAGTAACCAGCAGTAGCGCAGCAGCAACAACAGCACAGCGCAGCTGCAGTAGTGTGTAGTAGTAGTAGTAGTATTGTGGTAGTAATAGTGGTAGTATAGAATAGTATAGTAGTAGTAGTAGTAGTAGTTTATTTGTGGTATAGAAAGTTGTAGTAGTATAGTGTAGTAGTAGTAGTTAGTATAAAAAATAGTGTATATTTATTTATTTATTTATACCATTTTTAGTCACGAGATTGCTTGGGGGAAAATTGGGGCTGCTCTCCCCGGAAGGGCGTCGCCACAAGAGTAGCGCTACCCTTTATTTTTTCTTCTTTTTGTTTTTGGTCTGCATCTGTATTTGTTTCCCTATCAGAGTGGCTTTTTTCTAAGAATGTTGCCAGGGACAACTCCCTTGTTGCCGTGGGTTCTTTTACATGCGCTGAATAATTTTGTGCAACACACGGGACCTCGGCTTATCGTCTCATCCGAAAGACTAGCGCCCAGACCACCACTCATAGTCTTATGGATGGGGAAAAGTTTCGGGCCCAAACGGGATCTGAATCACCGCACACTTCCGACCCGAACTTTTCGCTTTCTAGACAGGCGCGTTACCTCTAGACCAACGATCCACTTAAGTAGTAGTAGTAGTAGTAGTAGTAGTAGTAGTAGTAGTAGTAGTAGTAGTAGTAGTATAGTAATAGTAGTAGTGTAGTAGTAGTAAGTAGTAGTGGTGGTGGTGGTGGTGGTGGCCGCAGCAACAGCAGCAGGAGCAGCTGCAGCAGCAGCAGCAACAACAACAACAACAATAGCAGCGGCAACAGCAGTTTTCATAGTAGTAGTAGTAGTAGTAGTAGTAGTAGCAGTAGTAAAAGTAGTAGTAGTAGTAGTAGTAGTAGCAGTAGTAGTAGTAGTAAGTAGTAGTAGTAGTAGTAGTAGTAGTAGCAGTAGCAGTAGTAGCAGCAGCAGCAGCACTACAAAAAAAGAAGAGGTTGTTGTAGCAGTCATAGTAGCAGCAGCAGCAGTAGCAGTAGCATTATTTTTCTCCTCTTCCTCTTCTTTGTTCTCCTCTTTTCCTCCTCGTCGTCATCGTCCTCCTACTCCTCGTTTTTTAAAAATATTTTACTATCATCATCATCATCATCATCATCATCATCATCATCATCATCATCATCATCATCATTACCACCACCACCACCACCGCCACTACCACCACCACCGCCACCACCACCACCACCGCCACCACCACCAGCTGCAGCAGCAGCAGTAGCAACAGCAGCAGCAGCAGTAGCATCATCATTATCAACAGCAGCAGCAGCAGCAGTTATCAACGCTGCTGAGAACGTAGCTTTGAGCAGGGTAGCAGAAAGCGAACAGGTTGGTGCAGAGAGTGGAGAAGCACTAAGCAGCATATCTGTGTGCAGCAGAGCCTAATGGTGAGGAACGCAGCACTATATATATACCTACTCACTGCAGAAAACTGTACTGAGGCTTAACAATCTGAATAACCAAATAATTATAACGTGGTCCGAAAGAAGCCAGCAACATCTTCTCTTTTACCTCGTTCCTCGGCTAGAGCTCCGAGGCTCACCAATGGTGGATCGGTGGTCTACAGGTAACGCGCCTGCCTAGAAAGCGAAAAGTCCGCGTCGGAACTGTACGGCGGTTCACATTCCGTTTGGGCCCGAAACTTTTGCCTAATCATGAGTGGTGGTCTGGATGCTAGCTAGTCTTTCGGATGAGACTTTAAAACGAGGTCCCGTGTGTTACACGTAATTATTTAGCGCACGTAAAAGAACCCACGCCAACAAGAGAGTTGTCCCTGGCAAAATTCTGTAGAAAAAAAGCCACTCTGATAGGGAAGCAATTGCAGTTTCAGACAGGAAAAAGAAAAAAAAGATAATGGGTGGTGCTGCTCTTGTGGCGACGCGCTCTCCCGAGGGAGAAATTTGCCGTGACTTTAAGTGGTATAAAATGAAATAAATAAATAAATAAAATAAAAAGATTTTGCGTATGCAACAGTTTCTACCCACTTCGAAAGTAGTTTTTTTTTCATTTCTAAGGAAGGAAGGAAGGAAGGTGGCATGATGGTTTAGACGTTCACCTACCTGACAAGTAAACCGTGAGGTTCTGGGTTCAATTCCCAGCCCTAGCTTTTTCTCCCCAAGTTTGATGACAAAAATTGAACCGAACGTCGAGTCTTTCGGAGGAGACTCTAAACCAGTCGGACCCGTGTGTGCTTACAGACTTGTTCACGTCAAAAGAACCCGTGACAGTTGATCATCGGAAAGAACAGGGAAGATCCTCCCAACTGTCCTGGTAAAAGTGGTAGATTTAATTCCTGTTTCCCCGAAGTCGGAATGCGGATATGTTTAAGGTGTGTGTGTGTGGGGGTGGGGGGTTGGGGGGTTGGGGGGGGGGGGTGGATGTGTTAAAACGGTCCCATACACAAAAATATCTCACTATTGATAAGCCTCGGAGCTTGAGCTAAGGAACGAAAAGCAAAAGCTACAGATAAGACCAATTCATTTCTTGTGTAATAATTAGTGATAGAGTGGATGATCATTAATGTATAGCACAAGGCAAACACGTTCAAACATCTTCTGAATTCAGAGACATAAAAGAAACCATCCTGTTGCTATCCACCCACCTCTCTAAAAAAAAAGCAGGAAAACAAACAAACCCACGCATGTTTTTTTGGACAAAATTTGCGTCCAAAACATGGGACGACCAAGTTTTGACCAAAATACACCCCCCAAAACAACCAAAAACGAAAAAAAAAAAAAATAACAGAGCTAAAATTGCATGGAACCGAAAGGATTTCAAAGACACTCCTTCAAATTCTTGAATTATCTAAGACTTTGCAAGATCTCGGCTGAGCTAAAATAGCTCTGCAGAAATTACCCCGGAAATGTCTGTCTGTCTTTCTCCTCCTCCTCCTCCTCATCCACACACACACACACACACACACACACACACACACACACACACACACACACACACACACACACACACACACACACACACCACACACACCACACACGCACGCACACACACACACACACACACACACACACACCACACACACACACGCACAGAGAGGAAGGTGGCAGGATGGTTAAGACGTTCCTCTGCCTAACAAGTAAACCGTGAGGTTCTGTATTCGATTCCCAACTTTGTCCTTTATTCCCAGTTTCACGAAGATATCGAACTGAATGTGAAAGTCCTTCGGATGAGACTATAAACCTTGATCCCGTGTGCGAATGCACGCAGAACACGTTAAAAACCTGTTCAGCCTTGTGGAAGATTAGACCATTGCGAGCCGGTAGAAACGGTTGACAAAATTTGTTTTAAAAGCATGCACACATATGTCGCGTATAGACACCATTACTGAAGTCGGAATGCAACTTCCTAAATGGTGTGAATGGGTGGGTGAAGGGGGGGGGGGGGGCGGGGTTGGCGGTCGCACACGCAAAAATCTCACTATTGGAGAACCTTGGAGCTCTAGCCAAGGAACGAATATAATATAATCATACATGCACAGATCTCATCTAGTATGTACTTACGGTCTCATAGTGATTCCAGGGTGTGACAAGTGAGACTAAGTAAATTATTATTGGATTAAGTAAGGTTTATACGGGGTGAAATTATTTCACCAACAGGAGAAGTAAGGTGCCTCCTTCCCTCCGCTAGCCTGTGGGAGATCCTTGGGCAAGATCGGGTATCCACTTAGCCTCCCGATCAGGGTTACGTGAAGTCATGGAAGGCAGGTGACGGATGATGTGTTGAGCAGCCGAATAGTTTTTGGGAACTGGTCAGCACTTCAATGTGTTAGGCAGATGATACTATAAGAGTACAATGGCTAAGACAATCCGCTCAGTACGAGCACTGCTCCTATAGAAAGTAATTGCAGCCTACTATAGGTATACTTCTGCAAAGAATGTCATGGTAATCAGAAAGAAACAGAATACAGATAACAGCGTGAAGGGGGCTTCCAGTTTATCTGGAAGTTCCTCGCTCGGTAGGGTGGATTATGTGCGACAGGTAACCCTCGATCGTCATTCAGCGACTGTCCGCATCAGAAAACCTCTCAGAATGGGTACATGGAACGTACGGACTATGCTACAAAAAGGAAAATTGGAAAATCTCAAACAGGAAATGGAAAGAATGAACCTCAATATACTAGGACTTTCAGAAGTGAGATGGAAAGGAGCAGGCTGCATAACATCCGACAACTACACCATTCTTTACTCAGGAGGAGATCAACACCAGAAAGGAGTTGGCATGATTCTAGATCAAGAAACCTCAAAGACCATCAAAGGTTTCTGGACTGTAAATGACAGAGTCCTGATAGTAAAACTTAAGGGCACACCTTTCGACATTGGAATAGTACAAGTATATGCACCAACAGCTGATAAAGATGACGCAGAAATTGAGGAGTTTTATGAAAATATCGAAAGGGCAATGAAGCAACTGAAGTCTCAAGATATCAGAATAATAATGGGTGACCTCAATTCAAAGGTAGGAAAAGGGAAAGATGAAACCACAGTTGGCCCATTCGGAATAGGAGTGAGAAATGAAAGAGGAGAGCGGCTCACGGAATGGTGCAAGGAACAAAAGCTGGCTGTCATGAACACATGGCTTGAAAACCATCCAAGAAGATGCTGGACATGGAAAAGCCCTGGCGACAGAACCAGGAATCAAATAGATTACATCCTGATCCAAGAACGCTTACGTAACTCTATAACATCTTGTAAGTCCATGCCAGGTGCAGACTGTGGAAGTGATCATGCCCCAGTTATCGGGACAATGCGACTAAAATTGAAAAAGTTGTCAAAAGCAAAAAGAACACCAAAACTGCAAATGAACATGCTACAAACTGACGAAGAAATCAAAGAAAAATACAAGATCAAAGTTGGAAACAAATTCGATGGCCTAGATCAACTCACCACTACAGAGGAAAAATGGCAGATGATGAAAGATTGTATCAGCGAGGCAGCAAAAGAATATATACCAGTCATAAATAGAAAGGAACATAAGAAGTGGATGAGCTCCGAGATTTTAAACCTAATGGAAAACAGGAGAAAGGCAAAAGTAGATGAAAAGAAGTATAAAGAACTCGACAAACTGGTTAGAAAAAATGTAATGAAGCCAAGGAAGAATGGATCAATATGCAGTGCAAAGAAATTGAAATGAATGCAAATTTTGATAGCAAACTTATGCATGAAAAAATAAAAGATGTGACAGGGAAGAAATCATCTGCAAAAACAGGTTGTATAAAGTCGAGAGATGGAGATATACTCATGGAAAAAGAAGATATTCTTAACAGGTGGTCAGAATACATCGAAGAGTTATACCACGACGACAGAGGTCCACCTCCTCATATTAGCAACGAAGATGGCCACATAATCATGGAAGACGAAGTGAGACATGCACTCAGCAAGATGAAAAGTGGTAAGGCGCCAGGACCTGATGATATCCCATCTGATTTGATAACAGCCCTGGATGAAGTGGGAATTAAGGCAGTCACAAAACTACTAAACAATATATATGACACAGGAGAGATTCCGACAGATATGAAGAAGTCCATCTACATTGCGATCCCTAAGAAACTGGGTACAGCTGAATGTGACCAACATCGTACAATCAGCCTGATGAGTCACCTCACCAAAGTTCTTTTACGAATACTCATGAAGAGAATGAGAAATAAAATACTCCCAGAAATATCAGAAACGCAATTTGGATTCATGGCAGACAAAGGCACCAGAAATGCAATCTTCACATTGAAAACTCTCATGGAAAGATCCATCGAGGTCCAGAAAGACCTGTACCTCTGCTTCATTGACTACTCAAAAGCGTTCGACAAAGTACGACACTCCGACTTGTTTGATATTCTGGCAGGACTATACATCGACGGGAAAGATCTTCGAGTCCTCAGAAACATATATTGGGAACAGGAGGCAGCCATTAGAGTCGACAATGACATCAGTCAATATAGACCAATCTGCAGGGGTGTGAGGCAGGGCTGCGTGTTCTCGCCTGATTTATTTAATGTATATAGTGAAATAATTCTACGAAATATTGAGAATCATGAGGGAATTAGTGTAGGTGGCCACAACATCAACAACCTGAGATATGCAGATGACACAGTCCTTATCGCCGACTCTGAAGAAAAACTGCAAAAGATTTTAACAACAGTAACAGACGAAAGCGAAAAGAAAGGATTACAGCTCAATGCAAAGAAGACAGAATGCATGGTGATCTCGAAAAAAGCTGTTATACCACAATGCAACATAGCTTGTAAAGGAGAGAGAATCAGACAAGTAAACACCTCTAAATACCTTGGTTGTACTATCACCCCGGACGGCAAGTGTGACACAGAAATCAAGAAGAGAATCGGTCAATCTAAGGCAACTTTTAACAACATGAAATGCATTTTTACCAACAGTAAGATAAGCCTCAAGACAAAGATCCATGTTTTGAGAGCCTACGTATGGTCCATTCTTCTGTACGGATGTGAGTGCTGGACCCTAGCCAAGGACACAGAACAGCGACTAGAAGCAGTGGAAATGTGGTTCATCCGGAGAATCATGAAAATCTCATGGACAAAAAGAAAAACTAATGCAGAAGTAATGGAAATGGCTGGGTACAAGAGATCCCTTCTCAACACCATCAGAGAAAGACAGCTCAAATTTTTCGGCCATACAATCAGGGCTGACGGACTAGAGAAACTGTTATGGAGTGGCAAAATCTGTGGAAACAAGAGCAGAGGAAGACAACGAACAAAATTCACAGACAGCTTAAACAAATTCGCAACGAATAAAGAGGGCACCAACAATGAGCTCATGAGAGGGACCGAGAACAGGGAAAAATGGAGAGCCATGATCGTCGATGTCTGCAGGACCAGACCGGACACTTGAAGAAGAAGAAGAAGGTTTATACATTCAGTAAGTATGGAACAAGCATGACACGATGAACGTAATCAGTATGGAACAAGCATGACATGATGAACGTAATCAGCACGGAACAAGCATGACATGATGAACGTAATCAGTACGGAACAAGCATGACATGATGAACGTAATCAGTACATAACAAGCATGACACGATGAACGTAATCAGCACGGAACAAGCATGACATGATGAACGTAATCAGTACGGAACAAGCATGACATGATGAACGTAATCAGCGTAGCAAGCAAACAAGCGAATAGCTTGTATTGCGCTCAAGTACAACACCAACGTTCACATGACGGCTAAAGATCCCTACAATGACCTCAAGAAGAAAACAGGGGGGAAAATGACTGAATAAGATAAGAAAGTACATAATTATTCTGGGTGATCTACAGGATATTAGGCTCGGGCACGCCCAACAACAAGATGAATAACAACAACGACAAAAGCAACAACAACAACAACAACAACAACAACAACAAGAACCGAGTCTTATCAGTCCCCACCGCCTCCCCTATATAAATGACACGGAGGTTGGCACGACTGATCACTTGGAAGCCTGAGCTACCGGTCACTGCCCCAGAAATCTGTATCGACCCGAACAACAAACCCGAGTGGATCCGATAATTGCGCTTATCGGGTAAGACCGGGGCAGCAACTGTGATGAGCCGTTCCTGATGTATTGATGGATGGGTTGATTGTGATGGATTGTTCGGTTTTGTGAGCGATGGACTTGTTTGATAAGTACAGGGAATGGGTTGGGGTTTTTTTTTCAAAAGCTTACTCTATCTAGCTTACTCTGTCTTTGCTTTCTCTGTTTGTCTGTCTGTCTGCCTGTCTGACTGTCTCCTCCCCCTTCTCCATCTATCTTTCTTTCTATCTATCTATCTATCTATCTATCTATCTATCTATCTATCTATCTATCTATCTTACTATCTATCTATCTATCTATCTATCTATTTATCTATCTATCTGTCTGTCTATCTATCTGTCTGTCTGTCTATCTATCTGTCTGTCTGTCTGTCTGTCTGTCTATCTATCTATCTATCTATCTATCCTCCTCCTCTTCCCTTTTGAAACATGCTCAGGCATTTGCATAGATTTAAAACCTACACACCTTTATGGTTGTGCATATAATATGCATGCATTAAAACAGGCACATGTAAATGCACAAAATCTCACAAGAACATATCATACGAACTTGTACACGGCAAAGAGACTTTATACACATCTACAAAAGGAACTCGAATATTGAACATGGTATTAGGTTACGCATCAGTCAAGAATGAGGTCAGCAAATTTCAGGAGCCTCTTTATTCTTAACTTTGCCCTCCCTATTTCCCCTCCCCCCTTTCCAATCAATCCAATCCAGTCTTGTTGTTCATAGCCCCGCCGACCACAGGGACCATAACTATCAGGTCTGTCACTTTGTAAAATTTTAAATCTCAGAATAAAACTGTGTAATATATACAGATTAAAACAGGGTATAAAATCAACTTTCCTGTCCTTCCTCGTATCAACGCCCTGGCCTACCATTTCGTTCGGTTTTGGTGACTTTACAGATCTAGCCATTGTAACATTCTGCACGTGATGACCCCTGAAGAAACTTTCAAAACTGAAACGAAAGTGATGTTTGTTGCTCGTTCCTCACCTAGGGGGCGGGATAGCTCAGTGGTCAGAGCTCTCGCTTTCCCCCGCTTGTGGTTACCACTTGGATGGGTGACCGTTTGCGCGCCTTGGCTTCAGTACAGTCCCCCAGTTCACCCAGCTGTAAATGGGTACCTGCCTCTTTAGGGTCAGGGAAGGTAAAGCAGCGAGGGAGAGGAGATGGGCGCCGCCCTCAATATTCTGGCCCCTAGAGAAGTTGAGGTCTCTGATGCCTCGCTTCCCTACAGCCACATAGGTTATGGGACACCTTTACCTTAACTCCACGGCTAGAGCTCTGAGGTTCACCACTGGTGAGATTTTGCATATGCGACCATTTTCATACAGCATTTACTTGGCCTCATTCTGACCTCGGGGCTGGTATCTAAACACAATACCAGTGTGCATGCGTTCTTTAAAAAACTGTCATCCGTTCCTACCGGCACGAAAGACGGTTATAAAGCGTGCGCAAGATATTCTGCGTGCCTTGACACATAGGGCCTCGGTTTACAGTCTCCCTTGAAGGACTTTTGGGGGAGTGGAGTCTGTGCTAATGTTAACTGAAGGGCAAAATGGATGCTTCCGTGGTGGCTCAACCTCGTGGCTGT
>CM054135.1:62399928-62407428 GCA_028751875.1 Rapana venosa
TTCCATTCACGTTACGTACAAAAACACACACATACACACACACACACACACGCACACACACACACACACACACACACACACACACACGCACGCACGCACGCACGCACCAAACACACACACACACACACACACACACACACACACACACACTCGCGCTGCGCGCAAGCACACACGAACACACACACAACCACACACACATACCCCCCCCCCACCTCCCCGCCGCCCCCGTACACACACAGATCACCACCCCACACATATCATCCCCCCACCCCTCCCCACACAGATCACCACCACCACCACCCTCACCACCCACCTGTCCAGCACCAGTTCCTCCAGCAGCGTGAGGTCGCAGGCGATGTACTCCAGAGAGGCGTCGGAGATCCTGGGACACCAGGACAGGTCCAGCACCCTCAGACGCCGCAGCTTGTCCGCCACCAGCTCGATGCCGTCATCCGACACCTTGCTGCAGCCGGACACACCCAGCACGGACAGGTTGGGCAAGGTGTGGACCACGTTCACCAGCCCGTGGTTGGTCACCTCCCAACACGACGTCAGCCTGAGAACGTTCAGCGTGTAGCTCTGCTTCGGGGAGAAGAGAGCCAGAGCAGCGTCTGTGACGTGGTAGGCTTGCAGGTTGAGCTCGTACAGAGAGGGCAAGAGCTGAGCTATGGCCCCTAACGTGTCGTCCGCCACGTTGATGCAGTCCATGATGCACAGTGACACGATTTTGGCGTTGAGACATGACCACAGTCCGGATTCTGTGATCTCATTGCAGCTGGAGAGTTCTAGATGGTTGACGCAGGGAATCTTTCGGAAGAGGATCTCCAGACCCGCGTCTGTCACGTTCGAGCAGCGGATGCACAGTGAACGTAGATGGGTTTTGCCGGTTTGGAAATGACAGGCAAACTCGTTGGCGTCCTCGTCTGTCAGCCCGAAAAGGCAGACGGAATCAAAGCCACGCTGCTGAATACTTTCGTAAATCCGCTTACGTTCTGCAGCGTCGTGAGCGTACCTCCAGTGCCGGTAGGATAACACGGGCATGGCGTCTTCCCAGTATTTCGGAGTGTATAGAATCTTGCGCCACTTTTTACACACTTGACACAACACCCCTCGTTCTCCTGGAGCAAAATACAAGAAAAATTTGGACAAGAACTTGACATCCATCACCAGGTCTGAAATGTTGTCGGCACAAACTTTTTGCTCCCGCCCGTTCAAGGACTGGTTGAGGCGGCGAATTCTGCGAGCAATGCCGGCTTTGGGTGACCTGGAGAATCTGCCAGTCATCATCGCAGAGGACCCCTCTGCCCCTCGCTGAATGGTCTTCTTGATGGCAGCTGCTGTTGCACTGGCTGAGGCTTGCATCTGCGACGTCAAGGAGCCTGCCTCTCTGATGGAGAGCAGACTGGCTTTGGAACTGGTGAGTGTGGTGGAGAAGGAGGACAAGGCAGTGGAGATGGTTGTAGTAATGGTGGTGGAGGTTGTGGTTGGTGTGGAGCAAAGGGAGATGGTGGAGGTGCTGGAGTCTGGGCTGGTGGTGGCGATGGTGTTGGGAGGGGGAGACTGGTCACGGTGAAGACGTAGTCCCCGAATGCCGTTTGATATTTCCATGTAAGCACGGCGGATCGTCGACATGGCTGATTTATGTTCAGGAATTCGTCTCCAAAGTTGAACTCAAATGATAATAAATCTACAACAGAAACAAGATAGCTTTTGTTTAGGGGGTACATGAAACAAAACACAAGAAAATACTATGCACCAAACTCATTTATAACCACACTTTCCGCTTCAGAAGCCCCTTTACAGAAAAACCCCTCAAACCGCAACAAACCTGTTTCATTAACAGACTTGGCAGACATGACAAAGCATTGTCCTCCCACATGCAGCAAAGCTAACAAGCCACAGTTCCGTGAATAGAAACAAGGTCGTTAGCAGAAAGAGTTTTACAAGAGGCAATCACGGGCATGAACACCAGACTCCCATAACGTACTCCCACTCCTACCCAGGCATACTCACGCAGAGCTCTTAACCCTTTCACTACCCATCCAGTTCTCTCCCACAAGCGCCGCCCCACACCGCATTCCTTAGCTACCAGACGCCGAGCAGTACAGATCCGTCTGCAAGTTTTACGAGCACGGTAAAGGGTGGGCGGATAACAAGTGGTGTTGAAAGATGTGTGTACGTCCGGCAATATAAGTCTGATCAGTCCAGACACTAACGATTTCTCTCCCTGCACCCTGTTTTGGTCTAGTACACTGGCGGCAGCAGATGTCTGGGATGAAAAGTGTTAAGCAAGCGATACTGGTTCCAGAGGAATCTGCCTGGAGGTAGGGAGGGCGTGTCTGTTGAGGGTCAGTGGGAGGGCGGGCATGGCAATGTTGTTGCCCTTCTGAAAGGACAAGAAGAGATGTGGTAGATTACTCCCAGAGGGTTATGAATAGCATCTGTAAATGACATCCTTTGATTTCGATATTAACGCAGAGAGGATTGATAAGATGCGATGGTTTGCCTACGGTGTTCTTTTTTGTTGTTGTCGACTGTTTATCTGGCCCTGCCTACCTGTCTATCTTTGTTTGCTTGTCTATCTGTGTGTTTGCCTCGCTCCCGCTTTTTCTTTATCTCGTGTTGGCGTATGTATGTATATCCACACAAGAGGAAACAGGCAGTCACGTTGTGCATAATTCAGATCGCAAGCTTACATGACAAACGCCACAAATGCACTTTCGCGCAGAAAAATCTGTACATGCGCATGTGTACACACAGACACAGATAGACAATCACACACTCATACGCGCGCGCGCACACACATGCATGCACACTCACACATGCACACACACACGCGCACACACACAGGCACACACATACATACACAAAGCACACGCGTGCACACACACGCGCGCGCGCGCGCGCGCGTATGCACACACACAAAGGGTTCACAGGCCCTCACAAACAGAAGCCCATACTCATGCTCTACACACACACACACACACACACACACACACACACACACACACACACACACACACACACACACACACACACACACACACACACGCAAGCAGGCACGCACACACGCAAACACACACACACACACATGGGCAGCTCAGGTGTTATCTTTGCTGCCATCACCACCATCACAACCGAATGAGTTCTGTCATCACTCCTACCAACAAAGTTACCATCATCATCACTGCACTGCGAGAGAGAGAGAGAGAGAGAGAGAGAGAGAGAGAGAGAGAGAGAGAGAGAGAGAGAGAGAGAGAGAGAGAGAGATGGTAACAGGTTGCGTCCCCTCGGGAACACCGTGCCAGCATGTGTTATTTTGGGAAACACACACAAACATGAATGAACAATGCAATACCTTAGATACCCCTTTCAATGAGATGGTTGTTTGAAAAAAAAATACTTACAGAGAGAGAGACAGAGACAGAGAGAAGGTTGAGGAGGAGGCAGAGTGAAAAGGTAACAGTCTGCGGGAAGCAGGGATGATCCTAGGGAACGACCAGCCAGCAGGTGTTTTTAAAAAAGATGATTTTAAGGCGTGCGAAGATTGCATGTTTCCTGTAGTAGGAGTAAAAGATAAAATGGGTATCTTCTAACATCGAACACATCTTTGTACATTACTTTAGTTTATCAAAGTCATGTCTGGAATAAGGTTTAAATGTTGACCGTTTAGTTGAAGGATATCACCAGAGAGATCTTATGTACGAGAAAGTTAGGTAAGATTAAGATTGATAAAAGCATGAGCAGAGACATCTACAAAGACGATGGCCTATAAATTATAGAAATACCAGCTGCCATGACGCAGTGGCAAGTGCCTTGGGTTATGGGCTGGACGGTCATGGGTTCGAATCCTATATGAGTCATAGGGAGTGCTTGGTCTCCAGATGGCTCCTGCCCGGAGTGAGTTTGCTGTGGGCTCACAGGGAAGACTCCAACACAGACGAGCTGTATCCACTTTATACATACAAATTTCAGAGTGTTGCTCAAAATCACCTTCTTGATACTACAGGTGCCTGTGTCTCTTAGACCCAGTTAACACCAGAATGATTATATTGATAGGAAGCATAGAGTTCGGCTCTGTGAAGTCGTCTCAAAATCACATGCACTTCTGTAACAGCATCATTACATAATCCTCAGCCTCATTGATTATGCAATAAAAGAAAATTGTCCCTGATTTGGTGGCATCGGTTGCTCTTGTCTCGTGATAACCTCATACACTTCTGTGCCTGTGATGAGTTTCTGTCAAAGCCTTCGGTGTTGGAGGTTCATGGGAGAAAGTTGTTGGAGGGATATTGGAGTGGTCGTCATCCCTGGATGGGCATCTCACTCCGTCTTGATCCACGACTGAGCTTAGTAGGTGGTGACTGGGATTAGTAGGTGGTGTCCTGTGTATGTTACCTAAGAAAAATCGCCATTGAACACCACAAAAGGGACCCAACAGCAGTGCAGGGCCGCCCTGGCTGGTGACCTTGCGTTGGCCTGACATTGATTCCCTCCCTGTGGTCTTCTGTCCCTGAGGATGCAGCCATACGAATCTGGGTACGACTGGGGTAGAGAGATTGAAATGAAAGGCGTGATAAAAGAAGATCAGGAACGTCACAGAGGATGGGGCCAGAAAAAAGTTAAGACAAAAATATACCTAAGATTTGTCAGTCACCACCACAGCACCATCACTACAGGCTGCCGCAACACCCATGGTTATCACCACCGCCACTACCAACACAAGATCACCATTATTTTACAATCATTACCACCACCACCACCACTCGCTGCTACATCCACTGCACGCAGTCTTCCACAAAACAATGAACCACGTTAATTATCACGCATCCTCTTGTCTAAAGCAGCCTACCATCACCAGCACCACCACCACTATCATTAGGCACCAACACCACCCCCACCAACACCACCAACAATAACTGCCACCACCAACACCACCAACACCACCAGCACCCTCCCAACCCAACCCACCTCCAGTATTGTCATGTTCATAATCACCACAGCCCCGCCATTTCCAATAGCAAGCAATCTCGCACAAATCGGTGTACTACATAATAACTCCATTGTGCGGTGCCATGAGATTCCTGCGCGTGGATTCTTACAGAACGGGTGCCAGACTCATCACTTTCCTGTCAGGGAGGCGTGAAAATTATGCGCAATGAATTCTTTCCCCCTGTACAAAAATGAATGGCGCGGGCAGGCTTGAAAGGGTGCCCACGTTAGGAAGCCGTAAAATGGTTCATCTCGGCTGGGTTTCTGTCAGGCTTAAGGCCCAAAGAACGTATGTGTACCCTCTGTATTTTCCGTGTTTGTTTGTTTGTTTCTTCATTCCAGAATCTAGGTCAAAGGATTGTATCTAATCTTATGAAGTCTTCGTGACTGGATCATTTTAGGGGTTAGATTATAACTTCATCTACAGTTCATTCTCTAAAGTCGGAGTATGGCTGCCTATAATGGCGAGGTACTTTAAAACAGTCCTACACGCAAATTTCTCATTCAGTGCGCAATTTCAATCTCACGGTGATGCCTAGGTGGGATGCGTGAGTCAGAGTGCACATGCTGGGTGACCCCCAAAGTGTTAAGCTGGGGAACGCACAACAACAACAAAAAGAACATCTACAGTTCTTGTTTTACTTCCTTTCAAATGTCATTAATCTATAGGTCTGTCAGGTATGCGCACTGACCATAATTATTGGTTGATTTTTCGTGTAATATTCTTCAAAATAAAAATGCCTATATATTCAGTTAGTCAGTCTATTAGTTGTTGCTGGTCTTATCATCAATGTGTGTTGTTGTCAGAATGACGTAATATTAAGTAAGTACACCACATCCACTCACTCATTTATTAAGTCAATGGCTCTCTAGTTCAACTTCTCACTGACCCGTTTGCTCATTAGCTTACACACACACACACACACACACACACACACACACACACACACACACACACACACATACACACACACACACGCACACACACACACATACACACACATACACACACACGCACACACACACACACACACACACACACACATACACACACACACACGCACACGCACACACACACTCTCTTTCTCTCACTCGCTCTCTCTCTCACACACACACACACACGCACGCACGCAAGAACTTACGTACGCGCGCGCGCGCGCACACACACACACACATACACACACACGTGTTGTCAAGTTGTTTTTTTGTTCCTAGATAGATGGCTTGATGAAAAAAAGCAAATGCATTGCTTATTCAATGTACCATTTGGAAATAAAAATTTGACTTGACTTGACACACACAGACACACACACACACACACACACACACACACACACACACGCGCGCGCGCACACGCACGCACGTACGCACACACGTACACATGCACTCACTCACTCACTCACTCACTCACACACACACACACACACAAACCATCTACTTAACTCGGATCTGTATAATTGAAATACACATTAATTAAAATAAAGCCTGAACGCACACATGCACATATGCACGCACGTATGCTCACGCATACACATATACAAATGCACCGAGAGAGAGAGACATACACACACATACACACACTATCTCTCTCTCTCTCTCTCCTCTCCCCCTCTCTCCTCTCTCTCTCTCTCTCTCTCTCTCTCCCCTCTCTCTCTCTCCTCTCCTCTCTCTCTCTGTGTGTGTGACTCAGACGTTTATTCATAGAGACTAAACACACACACACACACACACACACACACAACACACACAGAGAAAACCATACAGAGACACACAGCGAGACAGGTTATACATACGAATACATACACACTCTCTTAACCACCGTCACAGTCAATTAAACGCCACCAGCCGTGACATCCTTAGAACCAAACCACATCACAACATCGATCGCAGGCTCCCAGGTTCCACGCTTACAGCTCCAGGCACTGGGTCTCAGGCCTAAGCAAACACCCGGCACCCTAATCGTTTACGCGCACTACGCTGACACCCGCACCTCCACACACTGTGTACACAAGATCGGGCATTCATCCGCCGATCCTAAACCTAGGACCAACCAACGCCAGCCAGGCAATACACCCACTCCAGGCATCCCAGCACAACTGTTGTGGTACAGGTCGCACGTGCCGGCTTGGAGACGGACAGACAGACGTTAGTTAGTTAGTTAGGCTTGTCGCACACAGAACACTCGGTGCGGAAAAGCGAGTGACAATGAGCGAGCGTCGGAAAACAATGTCGGGCAGGAGGGGGGGTGGGGTGGTCATTTCCTCCTAACTGTGCGTGTGGTGCTTTGCAAAATCTTAACGAGGAGCCAGTAGTTTGTGGTGTCTCCTTAAGGGGCCGGAAACGTGTCTCTGATGGATAAAAACCGCGTGTTAAGTGTGTTGTGTCCTTATGCGTTTCGTTTGTCCCTAAAAGGAAAATAGCCGCTGTATTTAGGTTGAGCTGTGCATTTCTGCGGAGCGTTGCATGCCTGGGTCTTAAAACCAGACTTGAAAGGGCAGTTGCTTGCTT
>CM054135.1:62419928-62504928 GCA_028751875.1 Rapana venosa
ATGTTGTAACCACTAGGCTATCCCCCCCCCCCCCCCCCCAACGCCCTGTTGCCACTAGCAATTAATACCAAATAAACCACGATCACAATATTATCACATCACACACGCTTAAGACATTATTAACGGTTTCCATGTACACCTCTCCCCTGTGGCGGCGATGCCAGGGTCTGTCTTCCTGTCAGTAAAAATAGCCTCTCCGCCTTCTTGAAATTCTGTGCTAGAAATTCCCTCTTTTCTATCCCTTTCTTTGTTTCTTGATCCTTTTTTTTTCCCCCTGTCACCTCTTTTGTGTCTATGTTCTGCCTTTATGGTCCGTTCTCCTGTCCTTTATTGCCCAGAACGACTTTTAAGATAACAATTCTCTCTCACGCCGAGGTCGCATGTGCTGGACAATTGCTCCTGTCTGAGCCTTCGCTGAAGAAGGAAAAGGATTTATACAACCACGCTACTCAAGCATGTGACTCATGGCAAGCTAGCAAACAAGCGCGCGCACACACACACACACGTGTGTGCACGTGCACACACACAAAACGCACATATGGACACACACACACATGCACATACGCGCGCACACACACATGCAAACGTGCACACACACACACACAACACACACACACACACACACACACACACACACACACACACACACACACACACACACACATGCATGCACACCCTGAACAGGCACACATACATGAACACAGAAGTGCAGTGTTTCAGTTTCAGTCTGTCCAAGGTCTGTCCTGTGGTGTGTTTGCCAGTGTTGACTTACCTGGTGTCAAGAAGGCCGCCCGTTCTGTGGCTTTTTAAAGGTGAGAGAGTACCAGGAAGCAGAGGACACGCTGACATATCGATCCAGTCTCTCTCTCTCTCTCTCTCTCTCTCTCTCTCTCTCTCTCCTCTCTCTCTCTCTTCTCCTCTCCTCTCTCTCTCTCTCCCTCTCTCTCTTCTCTCCCTCTCTTACGTGAAACAACTATGTGTACCATTTTACAATATGAAGGTAGTCCTTTTCATGACTTGATAAAATTGGCTTTTTTAGTGTTCTCTCTCTCTCTCTCTCTCTCTCTCTCTCTCTCTTCCTCTCTCTCTCTCTCTCTCTCTCATCTCTCTCTCCTCTCCTCTCTCTCTCTCAGTTTGTGTTTTTTGTTGTTGTTTTTTGTTTTGGTTTGTTTGCTGTTGTTTTTTTGTGGGTTTTTTGTGGGGGGGGGGGGGGTTCTTGTGTGTGTAGTTTTTTTTCTTTTGTTTGTTTGTTTGCTGTTATTTGGGGGGGGGGGGTTATTTTTTGGGGGTGGTGGTGTTTTGGGGGTTTTTCTTTTGTTTTGTCTGTTTGTTTTTTAAAGGGTTTTTTCCCTTTGTTTCTCCTGTTTGAGGGTATGAGTATTGGGTTCATTATTAAGAGACTCCCTCTGCTACTGGTAACCATGTAACCCAGTACCACCTGCCACATGTGGGGAGTAAACTCAACCAAAAAATCCGACCTGGAGAGGGATGGGCTCCGCCAGGTTTGATTTGCCCAAGATACACCAATGACAAAGACAGCCAGAATCTCCATACCGGATCGGTCGTCGCCCGGGTTACCAAGGACCGCGCCTTCTGTTGCTCATCAGGACAGATGTCGAAAGTATGCTACTGATGTAAAACGCAGCAAAATTCGTGCCAGAACAACACCATCATTGGCGTGGAATGTACGGACACTAAAGAGCTGCAGGCAAAGTGGAAGAACTGAAACATGAGATGTCCAGATATCAATGCACAACCTTGGGCTCTGCGAAGTCAGGTGGAAAAATATGGGAGAAACAACGACCCAGAAGACCACAAATTATACTACAGTGGAAAACAGGATAAACATGAACACGGCGTGGGTTTCTCGTTCACAAAGACACCGTGAACACCGTCATGAGCTGTCAGCCTTGTCCAGCAGACTTATTACCATCCGCCTGAGAGCAACCCCCTTTAACATAACTATAGTACAGGCATACGCCCCTACATCAGACTACACAGATGAAGCCGTAGAAGAATTTTATGACCAGCTACAAGAAGTTCTGAATCAAAACACCCAAGAAAGACATCCTCGTTGTGCAAGGCGACTGGAACGCCAAGTAGGAAGAAGATGCATGAAAGACTGGGAGGGCGTTTGTGGGCCACATTGTAATAACCAATCAATGAAAGAGGCTTGAGACTCCTGGAGTTTGCCAGTAACAACCACCTCCAGCTAGTGAATACACTTGGCCCACACAAGAAATCCAGAAAATGGACATGGCATAGCCCAAATGGAGAACACCACAACCAAATAGATTACATCATGGTGAAAAGACGGTTTCAGTCTAGCGTTAACATCGCACAGACACGAAGTTTTCCAGGAGCAGACATAGGGAGTGATCATGATCTTGTGATGATGACTTTCCGACTACGTCTAAAGAAAATCCACAAGCGGAACAACATCAGGATCAAATTTGACCTCGAGAAGCTGAAGGACCCAGAGGTATTAGAAATTTTTCAAGCAAGGATAGGTGGAAAGTTTGCAGCACTCACTGTGATAGACTCAGACATAGATACACTGACGAATAGTTTCAATACAGCGGTGACTGAAACAGCAAACGAGCGTCTTGGCAAACGCCGACCAGTCAAAAAACCATGGGTCACACCTAACATCCTACAACTATGCGACAAGCGTAGAGAGCTGAAGAAAAAGAAAAATGAAACAAAAGAAAGAGCAGAACAATATAGGGCAGTCAACAAAAGAATCAGGAAGTCCATGACGGAGGCAAAAGAGAATTGGATCGGTGAACAGTGCCAAGACATTGAAGAGAACATCAAGAAAAACAATAGCAAGAAAGCATATCAGCTGGTGAAAGACCTGACTAGCACGAAACAGAGAAAAGGTTTTAACAATCCAAGACAAAAATGGGAAGTGTCTCACGACGACCAGGATATTCTGAACAGATGGACAGAATACTGCTCCGACCTGTATAACTATAGAACCGCAGGAGATCCAGAAGTCCTTAATGTACCCGAAAGCAAAGACACAGACAGTCACCTATCCTCCGAGAAGAAGTGGAAACAGCAGTCAGATCGCTGAAAAAGGGGAAGTCAGCAGGGGCTGACAACATTCCAGCTGAGTTGGTCCAAGCTGGAGGGGAAGCCATGATCAGCGCCCTACTAAGAATCTGCAAAAAGATCTGGCAGACAGGAAAATGGCCAACACCATGGACGCAGTCACTCATCATCAACACCTCCCCAATGAAAGGAAATCTACAACAATGCCATAATTACCGCACAATCAGCCTCATATGTCACCCAAGCAAGGTCATGCTGCAGATAATATTGAATAGACTGAAGCCACAAGCAGAGACCATCATGCTGAGGAACAAGCAGGTTTCAGAGCAGGGCGCAGCACAACAGAACAGATATTCAACCTCAGAATACTATGTGAGCGGTACCTTCACATCAACAAGACCTTACCACGTATTTATCGATTTAAGAAAGCATTGACAGGGTGTGGGCATGCAGCTTTGTGGGCAACAGTGAATTTGTACAGCATCAAGCAAACCTGATCAGAGTCATCAAACAGCTGTACAGCGAGGCCACCAGTGCAGTGTACTACAACAACAACATTGGAGAATGGTTTCGAACAACAGTTGGAGTAAGGCAGGGCTGTCTACTCTCACCCACTCTTTTCAACATCTCCTAGAGAGAATCATGGCTATGCACTGGAACAATCATGAAGGATCAGTCAGCATTGGTGGCAGAACGACACAAACTCCGCTTCGCAGATGACATTGAGGAATAGCAGGATCAGAAAAAGAGCTTGCCAGCCTAACAGCACACTTGGATAAGGCCTCCAAAACAACGCCATGGAAATCAGTGCAGAGAAGAACCAACTGATGACTAATAACACCAACGGCATTAAGCACTGATATCAGGGTTAATGACCAGAAGCTGAAACAGTTTCAAAGCTTCAAGTAACCTGGGAGCCATATGTATCCGACCAGGGATCCAAGCCAGAAGTAGTAAAGCAGGACTGCACAACAATAAAAGCTTTGTCAAAACATAAACACCATCTGGAGAGACAGAATAACTCACATATCTCCAAGATCAGACTAATGCGCTCCCTTGTCCATATCCATATTTCTGTATGCCTGTGAAATCATGGACCCTGACTGCAGATTTTGGAGAGAAGAGTACAGCAGTGGCGATGAGATGCTTTCGGAGAACTCCTTGCATCTCCTACAAAGACCACATAAGCAACAAAGCGTGCATAACAGAATCCAGCAAACCATTGGTACCCTATGAGAACCTTCTAACGATCGTGAAAAGCGAAAACTTAAGTTGTATGTGGCATGTCACAAATCCCAAGAATTTACAAAGACAGTTTGCAAGGCACTGTCCAAGTGGAGAAGAAGAGGCAGACCAAGGAAGAGCTGGGAGGATAACATCAGTGAATGGACAGGCCTAGAACTCAACAAAACCCTGAGAAAGGCAGAACAGAGAGAGGAATGGAGGGAACTGGTTGCTGAGTCTTTGAGGGTGCCCCCACGGTCGTCAGACTACGGGACAGATAGATAGATAGATAGATTAAGATGTATCCCTTCGCGGGGACTGGATGTAAAAAAGCACATGAGTACTTATTCATTATCCTGTATGTGTGAGTGTATGGGTATTGGGCTTACTTTATCAGAATGACGTTCAATTTGTATGAGTATAATCAAAAAGTGTTGATGGTGATCGTGTGCTGTCTTGAGAATTATATATTCAGTATTATCCCCGAAACACACACACACACACACACACACACACACACACACACACAAACACACACACACACCCACCACACACACACAAAAAAGCACACACACACACACACACACACACATTCTCTCTCTCTCAAGACTGTAAAGGTTTGGATTTTTCTTTTCTTTTCTTTCTTGTTTTTATTGTGTGATGTATGGGTATTGAGTTTATTTCATTATCATGACATATAATTTGAACGAGTATAATCAAAATGAGTGTTGATGGTGATCGTGTGCTGTTTTGAGAATTGTATATTTAGTATTATTTCTTAAATACCCCCCCCCCCTCTCTTCTTCCTTTTATTGTTTTGCTTAAAGTTATAGTTGTTGTGTATCCTGATGAAGGACATATTCATACTTTATATTTTATTGGGCTTGTCGGCTGTACTTGAATTTTAATGAATGCCCTATTTCAATATCTTATTGTTACTTGTACTTACAATGTGTAGATGTTTATTTTTATGACTTTATAAGTTTGGGTTTTTCCCCTTGGTTTTTTTATGTTTTTCTCTTTTTTCTCTTTTTTCCCGTTGATTTTTTGTTGTTGGGGGGGATGTTGGGGGGTTCTTTTATTGTTTGGTCTTTTTTGTGTTGTTATTGTTTTTTGTTTTGTTTTTTAAAGGGTTATTTCCCTTTGTTTCTACTGTTTGTGAGTATGAGTATTGGGTTCATTATTAAGATGTATCCCTACGGGCGGGGACTGGATGTAAAAAAAGCAATGAGTGCTTATTCATGATCCTCGAAATAAAAGAAATTGTCATTGTCATTGTCTCTCTCTTTCTCTCTCTTTTTATCTGTCTCTTTTTCTTGTTCTCTTTCTCTTTTTACAGTCTAGGGCTAGCTAATTGGTGACGGCTTTATTGTTATTGTTGTTACGTCAATGGTTATCATCTACTGTCTAGATTGATTCCAGACAAGGTTGCTGAAAAGGGTTAGGGGTGTTTTGGGTAACTGCTTTAGAGCGGTGTTGCAGCTATGTCTGCCTGATTCATGCCCAGTTGAAAGTATGGTGTGTGTGTGTTGTGGTGTGTGTGTGTGTGTGCGTGCCGTGCCTGCTTGCGTGCGTGCTGCGCGCGGTGTGTGTGTGTGCGTGCGTGCGGAGTGTGTGTGACTAAATTGCTACTGCAGCGTAATACTTCTGCACTACAATGGCATCCTTATTTCTCACCCCGCCCATCCTTTCCTCACTGAAATATTTTGTCTGTACGGCTTATAAACGTAAAATGTATTCATTAACTTCTGATACATTTAGGGATAGGAAACAATACAGCGCAGGAAAAAAAAAGAAAAAAAGGGTGGCGCAGCGCTAAGTGGCGACGCGTTCTCCCCGCTCTCCCCTGGAGAGCAGCCCGAATTTCACGAGAGAAATCTGCCGTGACTTAAAGTGGTAAGAAATTAAAATCTTGAGCGCTTTGATTTTTTGCTTTTAACAAGATTCAGCGCTAATAAATTCCATACATAATTATTATTATTATATATTATTTTCTTTCATCTTTTTTTTTTCTTTTTTCTTTCTTTCATTCTCTTTTTTTTTTTTTCTTTTTTTTTTTTTGGTGCCTCAACCCCAAAGATACAAAGTGTTACAACAAAGTCAGACAACATGTAGACAAGTGCCACACACTTCATCTTGTAGCAATGACAAGTGCACACAATACACAAGCCTGACATGTCACACGAGCCAAAGTGACGTGTTAGTCGACATTTATCACAGACAGGGAAACAGGGAAGAAGCATGTAGCCTTGACATTCACCTATATTTTCAAGAAAAATGGTAGAGACAGTCAAGAAGAGTAAGCATGATGGTAGAGGGTGATGGTGGTGGTGGTGGTGGTAAGGGCTGGGGGGAATGGAGGGGATGTGGATGGGATGAAAGGTAAGGGATGGAAGGTTCACAGAGTAGGGTACGTCACAATTACTGGTTTCTTAGTAGTTTGACAAAAGTAAATATCCTGAACAGCCAAACTAGTGACTGAAGTAGAAGTGTGAGTGAAAACACATTACAGGTCACACACATTACAGGTCACAGGAAGCGTGTAAGTTTGTCCTTGTTTTCCATACAAGTGCAAAAAAAGCGCACTAACTAGTACTATGCTTACCACAGCTATTACTTCTACTTTTATTAGGCATATTGGTTTTGCTGCTGCTGCTGCTGCTGCTTTTGAAAATAGTAATTACGCCAGTGCTGCTATGGCACATGCACACCACACATTATTTTTATTTTTCTTACTTGTATTATTTATTGTTTTTAGATAGATGGCTTGATGACAAAACAATTACACTGATTATTCAATGTACCACCTGAAAATAAAAGTTTGACATTGACTCTGACTTTTGACTTTCACGCACACACACACGCGCACGCGCGCGCGAGCGCGCAAGAACACACACACATACACACATGATGAAAAAAAGCAAATGCATTGCTTATTCAATGTACCATCAGGAAATAAAAATTTGACTTGACTTGACTTGACACACCTCCCCCATCTCCAAATGCACACCATTCAGTTAATTTATTTATCCATCCTCTTTCTCGCATAAAAAGAAATGTTTCACACTGCGCTCACCTGAGGATGCCGGGAATATCACTAACAGCAATTACCAGGCAATATTGTCACTGTATGTCACCTGCACATCAAACACCCATACCAAGTGCACTGCCACTCCACGTGTTGTACGGCCGTAGTCGTTGTACAGCCTATAATCAAGCCAGACAAAAACACAACAGGAAGTACATAGCCCTGACATTCACCAATGTTTATTTACTGGGAAATAGAGGGAAAGGGAGGTCGTGACAGAAAGGGGAAAGGGAGGCAGAGAGGATAAACGTACGATCTATTGTATTGTACTGTATTGTACTGTATTGCATTGTGCTGTGTTGGGGTGTGATGTATTCTATTGCAATTGTACACCGTTTTCAGTCACTGCAGAGTTCTCTGCATGAAATTCAGGCAGCTGTACCTCAGGAGAGTGCGTCACCACAAGAGCAGCACTACCCATCATATTCTTCAATTTTCATGTTCGTATTTGTTCCTATGAAAAACATCAGCTTCTTATTTCAATAGAATTTTGTTAGGGACAAGTCTGTTGCTGCTGTGGGTTCTTTTGTATTCTAAAATTTTTACCTACAGGACCGTGGTGTATCATTTCATCAAAAGACTAGCACCCAAACCACCACTCAAGGTCCAATGGATCGGGAGAAAAGCTCAGGTTCAAACAAGGATTGGACCTGCAATTTTTTTGCTTTCTGGATGGGCGAGAACCTCAAGACTTCCAATCCACATTACACTGAGCCGTCCTCTTGAAGAACAGTGCCTTGTTCAATTGGCAAAGCAGGTAAGAATGAAATACTGGTGAGAAGCAAAACGCATTTTTCTGTGGTTGGTTTATAATAATAAATAACGATAATAAATGGAACTTATATAGCGCTATATCTTTCAAAGAGAAATCAAAGCGCATGCATTCAACCTAATCTTACACAGTCATGCAATCAATGATAAATAATCAATACTCGAGTGATATAATTTGTGTAGTTGTTCTACTAAAGATTTTCGTTGTTGCTGTTGTGTACATTGTTACATCGTGACTTAGGCAACATCAGTATTAACATCAAGTTCTATATCCTCCTCCTCCTCCTCCTCCTCCTCCTCCTCCTACTACTACTACTACTACTACTACAACTACTACTACTACTACTACTACTACTACTTACAACGACAAAACTACTATTACTACTACTACAACTAACAATTACTACTACTACTACTACTACTACTACTACGACTTCTACTACTATTACTATTACTACTACTACTACTACTACTACTACTACTACTACTACTGCTAACGCCTCTACTGCTCCTGTTCATGCAGCGAAATATGCTGCTGCTGCTGCTCTTTTGTTCTTTTTTATGCACTGCACGTGATGACAGCTCCTCTGTCATATTTCTATTCTTACTTTCCTCTTCCCTCTCCTCCTACCAATACTGTTGTTGCTATGACTGCCGCTGCAGCTGCTACAGATGCTTATAGATGCTGACGCCACTGACACTATATCACCGCCACCACCACACCACTACCATCATCACTACTTTTATCAGTACAACATCTACTACTACTTTTTTCACATCACCATTACTACACTTCTGCTGCTGCTGCTGCTGCTGCTATTGCTACTACTACAACTACTGTATCTACGACTACTGCTGCTGCCTCTGCTCCTACTATAGTAAAAGATTTAAAGGCAAAAATGCGAAGGGGGGTTGGTGGGGTGGATATGCATGCAACTTTGCGGTAGTGAGAACTCAAAATCCCTGGTGTTACAAATCACACTTAACGCAGACCTCGCTCGTGCACCTGTGGCATTACATTATTTACACAGTCATAGCCATCACAACAAACACGCAGCAAGGCTTGGCATGATTTGGGGTTATTTATGACATCCAAAATAATCTGTCATCAAACATCAATCATCAATCCTCCTCTTTGACAAAATAAATTCATAACCTGCCAAAAGCTCTTCAGAGAGAGAGAGAGAGCGAGAGAGAGAGAAGAGAGAGAGAGAGAGAGAGAGAGAGAGAGAGAGAGAGAGAGAGAAGAGAGAGAGAGACAGACAGACAGGACAGCCAGACAGACAGACAACAACCAGACAGAAAAGAACAGAGATACAGAGAAACTGAGAGACAGACACCGACACACAGACAGATAGACACAGAACACAGACACACAGACATACAAGAGACACACAGACACAGACACACAGACAAACACAGAGAATAGACAGAGACACACGGGGGGGGGGGGGTGGATAAACAGACCAGGCAGGCACACAACAGACAGTAGACCGAGACACACAGATAGACAGACAGAGACAGAGACTGCTCATTCACCTTTATTAATAAGACAAGTATACCCCCAACCCCCCTTTGACTACTCTCCCTCTCCATCCCCACTTTTAATATCACAGATTGTGAAGAGACGTCCAATGAAACTGAACACACGCAGAGCACACGAATGTGCGTGCGCACACACATGCTCACACATATTCACGCATACGCACGCATATGCATATCCATTGGCACACGTAAACAAGCACACATACATACATACATACATACATCCATACATACATACATACATACATACAACATACATACATAACATACATACATACCAACATGCAGTGTTTTCAGTTTACGGTCTGTCAAAAGATTCTGTCCCTGTGGTGGTTATGCCATGATGATACCAGGTGTCAAGAAGGGCCGCCCACTCGAGCTTTTTAAAAGGTGAAGAGTACCAGGAAACAGAGTACATGCTGACATATCGATCAGCTGCCCTGCCCCCCCCTCCCACCCCATCTCTCTCTCTCTCTCTCTCCTTCTCTCTCTCTCTCTCTCTCTCTCTCTCCCCTCACTCTCTCTCACCCCTCTCTCTCTCTCTTTCTCTCTCTCTCTCTCTCTCCCTCCCCTCTCATCTCTCTCCCTCTCTCTCTTCTTTTCTATCTCTCTCTTTCTCTATCTCTTTCTCTCTCTCTCTCTCTCTCTCTCTCTCTCTCTATCCTCCTCTCTCTCTCTCTCATCGTCTCTCTCTCTCTCTCTCTCTCTCTTTCTTGTTCCTCTCCTCTCTCTCTGGTCCCTCACTTCAGCGTTGTTGGTAACCGGACACTGGCATGGTGCTGTTTATTTGACTTTAAACACAAAATTTACGCAGCAAAATTTCGCCCAGCCAATATCCAAGGAGATCAACCCCCGTCCCTGCTGCAACAACACTGCATCACCTCATGGAAGTTCAGTGGAGAAGGCGAGCAAAGACTGTTGAGTGCCTTAGACTGAAGCTGGCTCAAGTGATGAACACGGAAAGGTCAACAAAACACCTGTGTACTTCCGCAGAAAGCCGCCCAGGTCAGAACCAACCGGGACTGACGAAAACAGAGAAGAGACAGGCAGAGGAGAGGAGACAGGCAGAGGAAGGAGTGGGCAGAGGAGAGAGACAGACAGAGGAAAGGCAAGAAGACAAGGCAATGCAGTGTCTCCCATTCGAAACTTCCCCAAGTTTTGTTTATGCCAACACCCCCATCAACCCAGTCTGTCTCACACACCAACACCCCAGCCTCTCCACACCCCACACATGATTATCGCCGTGCGTCAGGTGCTGTCCACAGTGTTGGAAGCTGACACAGACGCTGAACAACAAGTGGAATTGACTCTGGTTGAGGTGCCTGTACCTGACATTATGAATGGTAAGGGGAGGACTTGTGATGAATCTCCTTAGATCAGATTTCGGGAATGCAGCAACAGTGGAGATACTATAAAGAACTATGTGGGTGGGCTGAGAAACCGACCCTGCGAGAACTCTCAGGGACGTTTTCTAAGAAACAACGACTTTCTTCATGGTGTATACCTCTGATGAAATACCTGACACTATCATTTTGTGAAGTGCAGATATGAAATTTTTCAGTTGTTATCTGAAAGATGACACTCACAACCCTGCTGTATTACTTATTTGTTTGCAAAAAAAGGAACACCAGGCCACTGACTCAGGAGGAAAAAGACATTTATTCCAAGCTGCAGCTGTGACACCTGCCGATCGTGACAAAAATCAAAGACAGAATTATGCTGGACGGATGTTTTACATGTTATGATGGATGCTATCAGAATTTTTTCTGGGTTTGAAGTGACTGTGGTGCCTGTATCTGTGCGTGTGTGAGTGGTGTGTGCAGGCGCACCCCTCTTGGTGCGTGCGTGCGCGCGTGTTGTAGGTGTGGTTGTGTATGTTCGTGCGTGTGTGTGGTGCGGCGTGTGTTTGTGCGTGCGGTGTGTGAGTGGTTCGTGCGTGTGTGTGTGCGAGCGCGCGTGTGTGCAGCATATGTGTGTGCATATGTGTGTGTGTGTGTGTGTGTGTGTGAGAGAGAGAGAGAGAGAGAGAGAGAAGAGGAGAGAGAGAGAGAGAGAGCGAGAGCAAGCAAGACGGTTAGGCAATATTGTGAGTTAGGTTTTTTCACGTGTTGGAAAGAGCATGATTTACCCCGGATCAGACCGAATGTAGGGACAGGAAGCCCTGTCCCAGACTCGGTGTTTAAAATGATGTTTTGTGTTGTTGTTACCCTCCTACCCATCTCCCATCCCCCCCACCCCCCCCCCCCCCATCCCCCCCCCCTCCCCACCCACATCCCCCCCCCTCCCTCCCCCCCCCCCCCCCCCTCCCCCCCCCGGCCTCCCCCCCCCCGCCCCCCCCGGCCCCCCCCGCTGCCCGTTCGCCCCCCCTCCCTCCCCCCCTCACCCCCCGACCCCTACCCCTCCCCCGCCCCCCCCCCCCTCCCCCCCCCCCCTCCCCCCCCCCACCCCCCCCCTTCACCCCTCCCCCCCCCCCCCCCCCTACCCCCCACCCCCCCACCCCGCCCTACCCTCCCTCCCTCCCCCCCACCCCCCCCCCCTCCCCCCCCCTCCGTCCCTCCCCCTCCCCCCCCACCCTCCCCCTCCCCCCCCCCCTGTCCCCCTTGTTCCCCATTACAAATGGCGAAAGTGTTAGGCACCCATTCATCTGAATCGTAATGTAGAACACTTCACAGCATGTCGTGGAATCCATGCCATGTCCGACATTTTGGCTGTAGAAATGATACAAACTGTAATTCTGAAAATACATGTTTTGTGCCCAGTCCCTTCCCACTGTCCCTTGTAAATGGCTTTAAACAGCTTATTACAATAAAATATTGTCATTGTTCATAGCCTCTCTCTCCCTCTCTCTCACTTTCCTCTCTCTCTCCTCTCGTCTACTCTCTCTCTCTCTCCTCTATTCTTTCTCCCTCATCATCTCTCACACTCCCTCTCTCTCTGTCTCTCTCGTTTCTCTTCTCGTCACGGACATCTCTCTCTCTTACACCTCTCACTCCTCTTTCTCACTCTTCCTGATTGGTCTTGGGACTACGAGGCTCTCACTTCTTACTACTCTGTCGGTCTCTCTCATTCTCTCCCTCGGTCTCTCTCTCTTTCTCTCTCGATCTCTCACAGTCGGATCGGTGCTCTCTCACCTCTCTCTCTCTTTACTCCGGGGCGTGGCGGGTTTCCTTTCTCTTCTTTCTCTCTCTCTCTCCTCCCACGCACACTCGACTCACTCTCTCTCTCTCTTTCACACCCTCTCATTCTCTCTCTCTCTCTCTCTCTCCTCTCCTCTCTCTCACGTCTCTCGTGCGCCTCTCTCCACTCTCTCGTCCTCTCTTCTATCACTCTGCTTTCTCATATTCCACATATCCTACCGTGGCCACTAAGGATGACGCATGTATATTGTTGTTGTTAACGACAGGTGATTATCATTTTTAGCCTTTCTAATTGATTCCAGACAAGGTTGTCTGAAAGAGTTTCATGCTTATGTTAAAGCGATCGTAATTGCCTTTAAAAGTGATGATGACGTTTTTTCACACGGGGGTGCTGTTGCGTTGTAATGAGTGGTGGGTGTTGTTTGTTGTGGTTGTGTGTGTGAGAGTGATGTGTTGTGTGTTGTTAGTGGTATTATGATGCCGCGGCACACACACATGTGAGTGTACACATGTGTGTGTGCACATGTGAGTATATGTGTGTTACACATTTGTGTGTGTGTACACACATGCGTTGTGTATTGTTGTACACATGTGTGTGTGTGTATGCATGTGTGTACATGTGTGTGTGTTAAATAAATAGGCCTTATGTACTGCTGCATAGCTTTAGCTTGTCTGTTGATAGCACATCAAAAGGTAAACGGTGTCCCATAACCTATGAGGGTACAGGTGGGTGAACTGGGGGACTGTATTGAAGCCAAGGCGCGCAAATGGTCACCCATCCAAGTGATAATCACGCTCTATGCTGCTTAACCTTAGCTCGGGGAAGTGATGATAGCATGTACAAATACATAAATACAAATAATTATAGACACCACTTAGGCGCAATTGCTGATGCAAGCGCGCACATGTACACACAAAAATCACTCACATACAAATATACATTACATACATACATACATACAAACAAACAGACAGACAGACATGCATACATACATACAAAATACATGACATACATACATGCAAACATACATACATAAAACATTCACACATACACACATACATACATACATTTTATAACATACATAAATGCAATACACAATATCTCTCTCTCTCTCTCTCTCGTCACTTATCCTCACTCTCTCTATATATTATATATATATATATATAATATATATAAATATATATACACAGATATCTATATATATGATAGTATATTATGTGTGCGGTGTGTGTGTGGTATTAAAATATATATATTTATACAGATATAGTATAACACTCTATCAATACCCAAATCGTTTACATGTGCCATGTGTGTGCAATGCACAGATTTCAGAGACCTGTGACTGCTGAAAGTGTTACCCTTAATGACATCCTAGCCTTACCACAGCCATCAGCTATTTAACTTTGAAAGGCAAATGCACTAGAGCAGGTTGACATCATCGACCAGTTCTCTCTCTCTCTCTCCCTCTCTCACTCTCTCTCTCTCTCTCCTCTCTCTCTCCCCTCTCTCTCTCTCTCTCTCTCTCTCGCTCTCTTTCTCTCCTCTCCTCTCCTCTCTCTTGTGTCAACAAGTCAACTCATGGGAAACTGTTTTATTGTTGTTGTTGTTGCAGTGTTGTTATTATGTCAGCAGTTATCAGCTGTGAGAAATGATCCCTGACAAGGCCGCTGCAATATGGATACCGTAATAAATGTGTCGTAACTACGAAGACTCTAGTTATGTTCATTCGTTTGTATACTTGTTGTTTTGGGTCCTATCTTGTTAAAAAGATGAGGATTTTTGTATGATTGTTCATACTTTGTTTTGTTTCATTTATCTTAACTTGATTTCATGATTAGTTGCAACTTTGTATTTGTACGTTTATATTAATTTTGTGTGTGCATGTGCCAATGTAAGTGCGTGACTGAATGTGTTCACTGTGTCCATTCCATGTGCATGTGCGTAAAGAGTAATGGAAAGACCATCAGCCATGATAAAATAAAGTTTTATTTGAAAACATTTTTGAAACAGTGACAACCCCCCTCCCCCCGAAATGAAAAAGAGAAGAGTTCACATTGAGTATATGAGTTGTACTGACATTTCCAGACTGTGTGTTATTTTATTCTGCCTTCATTGTTGCTATTGTGTGCAAATGTCATCATCATCATCATCATCATCATCATCATCATCATCATCATCATCATCATCATCATCATCATCATCATCATCATCAACATCATCATCATCATCATCATCATTATCATCATCATCATTATCATCATCATCATTGTCATCATCATCAGCATCACCAACACCATCACCATTATGCTATGTTGTTGTCTAGGATCAGGTGCTTATGACAAAAGTTTTTTTCCATGCAAAAATAAACTGGTTGCACCATGGCAATATCACGCACATAGCACACGATCTGTCATTACCACCTAGAAACATGCAAAATTCTAATTCCGCAGCGATCCTAGGGTTATTGTTTGTGGTAACCAGACTCCCCTACAGACCCTAGTATCAAAATGCCTATGGTATACCCCCGCCCCAATCACACACACCCCTTACTTTATCTAACAGGCTCCAAGCACAAAAATGAAAAGTCAGACTGTAGTAGAGAGAGAAAGTGGAAAGCCAAAGGTTTGCCACAGAATTGGTTGCTCTAGTACGATGAGCTTGTCATGATGGCTTAAGCTTGAAAATTCACGATATATTTTGAATGTGTTGGATACAACAACAACACTGTGACTGTATTACTCCCACCCTAATCAACAGTTCGCCTGGCACAGTTAAGTGTTTACCAACTTGCTCGCCACAGCAATCGTGAATGAACGAGCCCCTTTCACAGGATTTAGACGATCCACCCCAATACCGTACCTGCAAGTCTGTCTGACAATATCGATCTTCAGGCCACACCTAGGTTACATAGAAGCAAGACCTGTGATCCTTTCTTAACCAACACCAGCCCAACTCTACGCACCTCCACACCAAGCATCGCGACTAGCAGTACAAAAACGGCCACAATATTGATTCTAACTTATCAACTTCACATTCTACTGCCATTAGCTGAAATAGTATACCCATAAATAGAACACGCTGAGCTTTACCAACGTTCTACGCATATCCTGCAACAGTACTGGAGGGACTTATGATGACGAGTTGCGGTCACAACCCATGATGTGAACAGCTAAATAACCAACCAGTTAGTAGTGTCTGTTTTTGTTTATTTATGAAATGTAGAGAAACTCTACACAATCAAGTTAACACAAAGACTATCATACGTTCTGAAGGAGATAGCCTGGCCTGCCTGCTTAACAAGAAGAACTCTAAATTTGACTTTACCAGCAGAACCTACCAACATCCTTTATTGCCAACATCACTGAATCATGGTCTGGGAAGAGCTACAGGAGATCGGTAGAACTCAGCGCAGACAGAGAGAGATGGGTGAACCCTGTTGGCTTTGCGTGGAGCTCCTGCCGACAACGGACGATAGGACATGATATTTTTGTGTGATGCTATTTTAAAATCATATTACCATGGTATTGAACGAGAACCCAGTTCCCAAGGCAATAGCACTTGAACTAGAAACCCGCGGCAACCAGTCCTGCGTAACAAGCCTTTGTCTGCCTCAGGCCACAGACAAACCAAAGTTATCAATTTTGGAGTTTGAAGAAAAGTTTACTTCATAAAAACAACAACACCAAACTATTCCTCTCAGTATAGCTGTAATTGGCTTGTAATGTCCCTTGCACTTACAGCCACCAGACATACAAAAATCCCCATCCCTTTGGGTGGGGGGGGGGAGTCCAACGTAAATAAAAGTTGTGAAGCTCACTCGCAGATACACAATATCGAAAATTGAAAGGGATAAAATCTTATCAGTTATATAGCACTTAATTCCATGATTGGTAGATACGCATAAATTTCGTGATTTAGCATCTTTCTCATGCAGATACAAAAAATGGATGGATTTGTATCTGAATCCTTAGACCAAGTTTGAGCTAGTCTGTTTATCCTTGACAGGTAAATTTGGTAGTTGGGACATTGTTTGATGTTGTTGGGGAATTTTTTTTATCTGAAAGCAACAGCAACAGGGTCCACACACACAAGCCGGTTTACTCATGCAAATGAAGGATAAAAGGCAGTCTATTCAACACTCTCCAGTCATACTCTGACCACGATGATGATGAAGATGACGATGATCGTAGAATGATGAGAGAAAAAGAGAGAGAGAAGGGGGTAGGGGGGTCGAAATATGCCCACTTTCACATTCACCTCAGAGAAACTAAGCAAACAGCGGGAAGGCAAATCATTTGTCAAGTACACTCGTGCTTTCGTTTCTTTCTTTGCTTCTTTGTTTGTTACGTTTTTGCTTTTTTTTTCTCTCCTTTTCTTTCTTTCTTTCTTTCTTTATTTTCTACTACCATCTATCTATCTACCCAGTTTTTTCCTACTTTTTTTCTTTCTTTCTGTCGCCTATCGGCTTGTTTGTTGTTGTGTTGTTGTTTATGAGAGGTGGGATGTGAGGTTGCTATAAACAAGATTTGAGGAGGCGCCTCAAATCTTGGGATACAAATCACACAGAAGAGAAGTCAGTCAATAGGAATTGCACCACAACAGCATGCTAGCGCAAACATAAAAGAACCGAGAATGCCAGTGAGTTCAAAAGAAGAGGGTAGATCGGATAGGGGGGAGGGTGTAGAGATGAGATGGGGTGGATGAAGCATAGGCACACACACACACCATAGCCTCGGCACACACACACACACACACACACTCGCACACACACGCACGCACCGCACGCACACACACACACACACACACACACACACACAAGGATTGGGGGAAACAAATGAGCCTTCAGGTCTAAAAAATTTGACACCATCCTGAAAGCAGTATCACAACATACCATAAGCACAGGCACCATCTTTGTCGGAGAAGTGTAATTTTTTTTGGCACAAAATAATAAATTCGTGGCATGGATTTAATAATGATGATAATTTATTGTTAAAAACCAAACAACAACCTCTCTTGTTCTTAAACTAGATTTCATAGGAAACTACCATACAGATAAAATTTCGGCAAGAGAGAACAACTAACAAAGGCTAGTCTTCATACACGAATGAGTAATCGAGAACAGTTTTCAATTTTAGTTTTCCAGAAAGATATTACTGCCTGTGAGAGAACCCATATCTGATACACCCCATTTCTACCTCACGAAGACAAGATATTAAATTTAATGGAAACAGTTATGTAAAACGACACCAGATCATTTTACTACGTTTTCTGGTGTCTTCTCTTTATCATTCCTTATTATCGCCGCATCTTTTCAGCATACATACAGAAATGATCACGAGAAAGGCAACACAGATCTCATGGCCAGTGACATCACAAGCATGAGAAGAATTCTCTACAAAGTCAATCATATTCTTTTATATCGAGGATAATGGAATAAGCACTTATGTGCTTTTTTACATGTAGTCACCGTGTGTATGCGGTTTTGAAAATTCTGTCATCTGTTCCCACCGGCACACATTGGCTCACTCTTACGAGAAGCAGAACAGGATTTAACGTGCGCGCAAGGTGTTCTGCGTGCGTTCGCACACGAGGCCTCGGTTTATAGTCTCATTCGAAGGACTTTTGGGGAAAGTGGAGTCTGCACTGATGTTAACTCCTTGAACGGAAATCGAACCCGGGTTGTCAGATTGCGAGCGCAATGTTGTAACCACTAGGCTATCCGTCCACCCGTCCCCCCCCCCCCCTTCACCAGCTTTGCTGACCCTAAGGTGAACGCCAAAAAGACCAAAATGATGGACACTGATGGTGCAGTCACCTCTCCCCTCAGAATATCAAAATAAACGGAACGGATCTGGAATACGTTCCCAATTTCAAATATTTAGGCTCTGTAAAAGAGAACAACAGCTTATGTCAACGAGACGTGAAGGCCAGAATCGGTATGGCCAAGCAAAAGATGATTCGGTTGAACATAGTTCGGAAAGACAGAGGCATACCTAAATATCTCAAAATTAGAATAGTCAAAACACTAATCAGGCCTGTAGTGCTGGATGGGTTAGAAGCCTGGACACTACGTCAACTGGAAAGAGACAAAAATAAACGCAGTCGAAATTGTGGTTCTACGGATCACTTCTGAGAGTCAAATGGTAAGACAGGAGAACAAATGAAAGTATTCATGAGAGACAGAGACAGACAGACAGACAGCCATCCAGACAGACAGACAGAGGCAGAGACAGAGGCACACACACAGAGAAAGAACATTCCATCCGGAGATAAAATATCAAAAAAAGAAAGAAAGAAAATCCAGGAATGCAGGCAATTCCCTGTGCCTGTCTTTCTTCACCCTCGAACAATTGGAACAATGTCTGCATTCTCAAGAGGCTCTTACCCCCTGGTTGCTTGTAAACCGTCTGCCTAATTCGATAGACAGCAGGAGTAGAGAGAAAGAATCGATAGCAGGAACACCTATACAATACCTATAGAACGTATTCCACTTCACATCGTTCTACCCATCGTTTTTTTTTTTTGGGGGGGGGAGGTTGTACTCTCGCTCTTATAGAACATTGGTACTTTACTTTTTTACATTCCTAAACGTCAGAGAGGAGATAGAGAGAAACAGAGAGAAAGAGACAAAGACAGAGAGGCAGACAGACAGAGGCAGAGAGACAGAGACAGAGAGACAGAGACAGAGGCAGAGAGACAGAGAAAGAGAATGACAATAGTAGATAGAATTAATAATTGATTAGACAGACAGATAGTAGATAAGTAGATAGATAGAGTAGTAGATAACATACAGAAGACAGATCAACAGACATACAGACAATAAAGTACAGTAGACAGACAGACAGAAAGACAGATAGATAGATAGATAGATAGATAGACTATGATAGATGATAGATGATGATAGATAGACAGACAAGACAGACAGACAACATTCAGACAGACAGTACGATACGATAGACTTTAGACAGACTAGACAGACAGACAGACAGATAGATAAATAGATAGATAGATGATAGATAGATAAAAGATAGATAGTAGACAGACAGACAGCTAGACACACACACACACAACACACACACAGATAGACAACTACAACACATCACACACACACAGAGCCTGCAAAGTTTCGCAGTGCTTAATTAACCCTTACCATCCAATCTCTCCTCGAGCGCCATTCGCAGAAAATTCAGTGAAGGAGGCTGTGTGGTGAAGAGTAAGCACAACAATGACAATAGCAACAACAATAACAAGAACAACAAACTAAAATGATGACAAGGTGTCTTCAGGAGGTTGACCCCGGGAAAGAAGAGGAATATTTCTTTCTTTATTTGTTTGTTTGTTTGTTTGTTTGTTTATTCTTTTATATCGAGGATAATGGAATAAGCACTCATGTGCTTTTTTTTTACATCCAGTTCCCGTGTGTATGCGGTTTTGTAAATTTTGTCATCTGTTCCCACCGGCACACAATGGCCTACTCTTTTGAACAGCGGAACAGGATTTAACGAGTGCGGAAGATGTTCTGCGTGCGTTCGCACACGGGGCCCCGGTTTATAGTCTCATCCGAAGGACTTTTGGAAAGAGAGGAGTCTGCACTGATGTTAACTCCAGGGGAAAAAATCCCCTTGAACGGGATTCGAACCTGGGGCGTCAAATTGCGAGCGCATTGTTCTGACCACTAGGCTTTCCCGGGAAAGACCAGGAACATGGGGAAGACCAGGAATATGGGGAAGACCAGGAACCGGGGTAATACCAGGAATACAGGGAAGACCAGGAACAGGAAGCCTAGGAAAGACACGATGATGTAGAACAAGGACAAGAAGACTAAGGAAGAGGGGGAAGTAACGGATGATTATACTATACTACTACTACTACTACTACTACTACTACTACTACTACTACTACTACTACTACTACTACTACTTCTGCTGCTGCTACTACTACTACTACTACTACTACTACTACTACTGCTGCTACTACTACTACTACTACTACTACTACTACTACTACTACTACTACTACTACTACTACTACTACTACACAACTACTTCTACTACTACTACTACTACTACTACTACTACTGCTGCTACTGTGCTGACTGCTGCTGCTGCTGCTGCTGCTACTAACTACTACTACTACTACAACTACTACTTCTGCTACTACTACTACTACTACTACTACTACTACTACTACTACTACTCTGCTGCTACTACTACTACTACTACACTACTACTACACTACTACTCTCTACTACTACTACTACTACTACTACTACTACTACTACTACTACTACTACTACTACTGCTGCTGCTGCTGCTGCTGCTGCTGGCTACGACTTCTACTGCTGCTGCTGCTGCTGCTGCTGCTGCTGCTGCTACTACTACTACTACTACTACTACTACTACTGCTGCTGCTGCTGCTGCTGCTGCTGCTGCTACTACTACTGCTGCCGCTGCTGCTGCTGCTGCTGCTGCTGTTGCTGCTGCTGCTACTGCTGCTGTTGCAGCTCTTGCTGCCGCTGCTGCTGCTGCTACTGCTGCTGTTGCAGCTCTTGCTGCCGCTGCTGCTGCTGCTACAGAGACAGAGACATCATCATCATTATGCATGAAAAATTGTAGCAGCATGCAGCATTAACGAGAAAACACAGGACAAGATCTAAGGCAAAAACAGGACATAGTAATAGCAGCAGCAGCAGCAGTAGAAGTGGAAGCACCAATAGTAGTTGTATATAGTGGTAGTAGAAGAAGAAGAAGTAGCTGAAGGAGTGAGGAACAGGGGGAGAAGAAAACGATGAGGAGGAGCAGAAGACAGAGAAGAGGAAAAGGAGGAGCAGGAGAAGAAGAAGAAGAAGAACAACAACAACAACAACAGAAGTCCAATTTAGTTCAGCTTTTACTATTAACAGCAAGGACAACATTTAATTAATGCAAGTAATTTCAAAACTGAAAAGGCATTCAACATACTGCAGACAGCTATTCAGACTTGAAGATGAAAACCCTCAGCCTATTTAGATGGCACACAAGGAGGCCAACATTCCTTTGAAAAGACATTTCACAGAAGTCTTTGCAGCACAAAAAGGGGTGATTGTCATAATCTAGTTCAGCCGTCAGACTTCGAGTTTTTAATGAGCTTTTTTCACGAGGAACAGGATCTACAAATGATAGTTAGCACCCATAATTTTTTTGTAGACATCAACAGCATTACAAAACACTGCTTCGGGACTTGGGTTTGCAAAGGTACGGATTTGATTTCTGGCCTTCAAAAAGAAAAGCAAAAAAAAAAATCAACCACTGGAGCAATTCAGGCTTTTGATGTTCTCCTTTTTTTGAGTTCAATATGTAGAGGCTCAAGTGACAAGACAGAATCCTTACACTAAAGATTTTCAATACTTTTTAAGTAGACATTTCTGAAAGCACTACTTAGAGTGCCTAAATAACACGACAGGTGTCTGTATCTCTCTGGCTGAGTTAACACCATAGTTTGGAACAAAAACAGGCAATTAAAAGGGACAACAGTTTGGTGCCTGTACTTGAAAAGCCCATTGAGTGAAGAAAAACCCAAGAGAACACTGGTGCATGCACTATTTCAAGCACGCAAGTTGACCTACATATTCACACGCAGTCACCCTGTACCTTCAGTACCTATACTCCCATCAGACCTACACATGCAAATGGCACACACAGGCCCACATGTGCACGCACTCGCACACACCCACGCACCCACAGAAGTACCCACTCAGGCACCCACAAAATCACCCAAGTACTGACACCACATCAATCCGCCCGCATCCCTGAATTTATACACACTTCATCAAAGCGACAAGCCACGAAACATGGACGACAGAACCCTTAGCCGCAGTCTGCCCACGGCGCCAACAATTGGAACTGGTGTTGTTCCCTCTTGGGAGGCTCTTGCCTCCCGTCCTTTCTCACTCTAGCCGAAGACACCCGCCCCCCCCCCCCCCCCCCCCCCCCCCTTCAGTTCTCTGACCTCTAGCCCTCTGTCTTCTGTTCAGCCATTTTTCACGGCAGTCTGCCAAACTCCTTCCAGGAAACTGCATCACCGAGAAGGACTTTTTGTCATGGTGGCCACCACTAGAGGTGTAGAGTGCCTCGAGGTATAGACATTATTTTCATCATTATTGTCCCTGAGTCTACTGGCATCAGTAACAACAATACTAAATATCATCAAACAACGACGGTGTAACCACTATCACTACAATAACACTACAACCACTACCACTGCCACAGCCATCACCACCACCACCACTCTATCTATAAAATGTTCTCTGTTGTCATATTCTATATAACACTGAAGGCACCATATAGCTTTTAACAATTCTGTAGAAAATATAAGACGCATTCTCAATTGAAGACAAAGAGAACATTCAAATCGAGTGCAGTTTTACAGAAAATCGATTAGTTTGAGTATAAAAAAAAATCCAGCAAATATTGTATCTTGTCATTTCTTTGATGTCTACTAGATCTAGACCCTTAACCACAGTATTCTTGCGCGGAATTAGAATGGGACTATTACAGTTTCTTTGACTTCTATATCTGTTTCACATAGCTAGAAATGGCTTGAAATAAGCAACGATTTTTTTTCAAAATAGCACTCAATAAGTTGGACTTACACTTTCAGTGACTGGGTCAAAAAGACAATAAAGGGTAAAAGGGGAGGAGTGGGGATTGAAATGACAGTATTTGACCTAAAGAGTTAAGCTGGAATGCAACCTACATTTTTAGTGTACTCCACTACAAAAGTCATGCACTACTCACAAAGTTCAAAGGCAACTGGGTCCCTTTCAGGATGAGCGATCCTTCTCAGGGCTGTACGAATGCTTCTGAGGCCTTTATCACTTTATCATCAGCATAGAGTATACTTCCATCCAGGTGTTACTTCAGAAATAAGAAAAGGTAATAATCTCAAGGAACCAGTGTTGTAGAAAAATGTAGGTGTTTGAGCAGTTTGAACTCACATTCATGAATGGTTGGAAACGCTGTTCATGTTTGACATGTAGGCAGGGGAATAGTCCTGATCAGAGAAAGCACCTCTTTCATATGGCAAAATGTTTCTCAAAATGGCGGCTGAAGTTGCTGTAAAAAGCAGTGGCAGTATTCCCTTGCGACATTGCACCCATTTTGAAGAAGACCACTTGTACAGATTTCATCTACATCCAAAAGAACAAAAAACAAAACCTGATACTATCATTACCTTACTTACTTTGAATCAGGCCAAAGCTTTGATATAAATTAGTGCCATGGGCTTTGTTAAGATGTTGTTATGCTTGTAAATGTTATGTTGGGGCTGTCTTCATCTATGAAAAAAAATCCCTTTGCATCTTGGCATTGGGCATCTTGGTCGTGGCTTGAACCCAGGCTCGGACTCGGGGCATTGTTTTAACAACCAGGGTATCCCATCCACCTGAGAGTAGATATCATTTTTGTTTGTGAGAGAGAGACACCTTTTCATGGCTGCCTTAGCAAAACCTTCAGGTGTCAGGCTGCCTTTACCAGACCACGCACCTTTCAAATCATGTTCGCATTTTGCTGGGAGCCAGCATGCCAAAACAGTCGTTAACAACACAGCTCCTTCTTCCTTGTTTGATTTCTGCTGACCACTTCTTTACCATCGTATACAAAGGAACAGACTCCTAGGTTGTGACCATTCCTTCTAAGTGGATTAGGAGAAACTCCCATGTCGCAGAGATGGTTGATCATGGGATGGTCACTGTGCCAGTGTGCTATGTTAAAACTTCCTGCTGTAATGCAAGCAGGCTGTATGTCTATTTTGTGCATCGTGCAGCTTTGTGCAAATTTATGTCAGTCATATTCATCATTTCCATGGTTGGGCCACGGAGCTGCTCTCCTCTCTCTCTTCTCTCTCTCTCTCTCTCTCTCTCTCTCTCTCTCTCCTCTCTCTCTCTCTCACTCTCTCTCTCTCTCCCTCTCTGCCATTGTGTCCGGTGGGAATGGATGACAGAATTCACTAAATCGCATACACACGGGGACTAGATGTAAAAAAGCAATGAGTGCTATTCCATTATCCTCGAAATAAAAGAACTCTCTCTCTCCTCTCTCTCTCTCTCTCTCTCTCTCTCTCTCTCTCTCTCTTCTCTCTCTCTCCTCTCTCTCTCTGTGTGTCTCTGTCTCTGTGTCCGTGTGTTGTGTTGTGGTGTGTGTGTGTGTGTCTTTCTGTCTGTCTGTCTGTCTGGAAAGTGGTGCAGTTAAGAGAAAAGAAAAAGAAAGACTGCACCATTGCCAAAGCCAGTCTATCACAAGCAGCCTTAACAAGTGAAACTGGTTTTTGCTCCGTTGGGGGTCTCTACCACCACCCCCACCCCTACCCCCACCCACCCCTGCCTGTCCTTTTGACAGAAACATACACCCTCTACCCCCACCCAGCCTTATTTGCCTTTTCATTCCGTGACTGCCCCCTCAACCCCCTCTCCAAATCACTGAGGGGGAAAATTCATTGATCGTAATCGCAGAGAGAGAGATTCTATGTCAGCGAGAGATTTCAGAGAGCTTCCATACTTTTCTTTTGGTCAGAGCTTGAATCGCTGCAATCTTGTATCCATGGACCCTGTGTGTGTGTGTGTGTGTGTGTGTGTGTGTGTGTGTGTGTGTGTGTGTGTGTGTGTGTGAGCGTGTGTTTGGGGGGGGAAGGGGGGGTGGTGGAAGAGGGTGTGGGAGGGGTTGAGTGCACATATCCACACGTGGACATGATGCAGGTGTGTGTGTGTGTGTGTGTGTGTGGTGTGTGTGTGTGTGTGAGTGTGTGTAAACGCGCTATTTGTCGAGAACAGCACTTTTCCCAGCACCAGTCTGCCATAATCAGCACCATTCTCAGCTCTAGTCTGCCATAATCAGCACCATTCTCAGCTCTATTCTGCCATAATCAGCACCATTCTCAGCTCTATTTTGCTATAATCAGCACCATTCCCAGCACCAGTCTGCCATAATCAGCACCATTCTCAGCTCTAGTCTGCCATAATCAACACCACTCTCAGCTCTATTCTGCCATAATCAGCACCATTCTCAGCTCTATTCTGCCATAATCAGCACCACTCTCAGCTCTATTTTGCCATAATCAGCACCATTCCCAGCACCAGTCTGCCATAATCAGCATCATTCTCAGCTCTAGTCTGCCATAATTAGCACAACTCCCAACACCATTCTACCAAAACTGGAGTATTTCCCAGTAGTAGTAGTAGTCTACCATAAATAACACCATTCTCAGTTTAAGAGAGAAGAAGAAGAAGAAGAAGAAGAAGAAGAAGAAGAAGAAGAAGAAGAAGAAGAAGAAGAAGAAGAAGAAGAAGAAGAAGAAGAAGAAGAAGAAGAGAAAAAATATGAAGAAGAAAATTATGAATTGTCTCATTGCCATCTGCCAAAAATGGAATTATCCCAAGCACCAGTCTGCCAAAGTTTGGAACCATTCCAACACCAGTTTGCCAAAAGAATAAGGAGAATAACTGCCTGTACTTAGTGACTTTCTGGCCTTCCTCCAGTTTCCCTCTCTTCCCCTAGCAGCCTTGGTTGCATCCCCTTCCTCCTGATCGCCCCCCCCCTCCCCCCGCCCTATCAAGCCCCACCCACCCACCCACCCTTCCCACACGCACACACTAATTTCTCTTAACACCTTGAAAGGGAAATTCATTGATTTTATTGACTTTGGAAAATTATGACTTTTTTGGCCAGAGAGTTTCATCTTTTGTTTTTCTGTCTGCCTGGCAGGCAGGCAGCCTGCCTGTCTGTCTGTTTGTCTGATCATCTGTGTCTATCTGTCTTTCCCTCTGTTTTCTTCCTTTCTGTTTGTCTGTCCATCCGTATTTCTTTCTTTCTTTCCCTATGTCTTCTTCCTTTCTTGTTGTCTGTCCATTTGTCTTTCTTTGTTTGTCTTTCTGTTTTTCTAGTCTGTCTTTCTTTCCATCCATCTATCTGTAAGTCTGATTATCTGTTTGGTTGTCTGTCCATCCGTCTTTCTTTGTTTCTGTCTTTCTATCTGTCTTTCTTTCCTCCCACCTGTCTGTCTGTTTGTCTGTCTCTCTTTAATTGTTCGTGTTCTTGTTTCATCCTTTGTTTCAATCCTTCTTTCGTTTCCTCTTGGGTGTTTTTTAATATATTTCTGTACCTTGGTTTCAGAATTCTGTTCTACATTCTGTTATCAGTCAGCAAACTGTAAAGCGCAGCAGACACAGATAGCACCCGAGAGCGAACCTGCAGCTATCTGACCGAGGAGATAGATTAGTGCAAACAAACAACAATTATGTGAGGTGCACCCTCTGAGCAGAGAGGAAAATATACATATATGTTCAAGTCTGAAGCACTCCAGTGTATACGCACGTGCCAAGGAATACGTGCACAGAACGTCTTTCGCACACGTTAAAACCTGTTCCACTTTCTGGAAGAGTAAGCCATCGTGCACCAGTGGCAACGGATGACAAAATTGACAAAACTGTATACACACGGGGACTGGCTGTAAAACAGTACCTGAGGGCTTATTCCATTATCCCCGAAATTAAAGAATAAAATAAATAAATAAAAGGAAGAAAGACGGACCTGAGAGACAGACAGACAGACAGAGACTGACAGACAGACAGAGACAGAGACAAAAAGTGCATACAGACAGACAGAAAGACAGACAGATAGACAGAAAGACAGAGACAGACAAATAGACAGACAGACAGACAGAAAGAAAGAAAGAAACAAACGAACAATCAAACAAACAAACAAATGAACAACAACAAAAACGACAGGAAGGAAGGAAGGAAACAATTTAATCAAACTTTGTAGCTGAAAAAAAACAGTTAAAATATCTGACAGTGATTATGATCAATTAGCTTTAAAGAAATTGAAAGAAACTGGGGGAAAAGAGGACAAAGGCTGGGGATGGGGGGGGGGGGGGTCTGTTGAGGGAGGGGGTGGGGGGCAAGGTGAGACCAAGGCTTGGAAGGAGAGGACAAAAAAAAAAAAAAAGAAGGCCAGAGCAGTTGCAGAGTACAGAAAGCTAAATTCCTTATTTTTGGCAAATAAGTGATGGAATGTTTTTGTCGGTTTTTTTTTTTCAAACTGCTATTCTCTCTCTCTTCTATCTCTCTCTCTCTCTCTCTCTCTCTCTCTCTCTCTCTCTCCTCTCTCTCTCTCTCTCTCTCGAATTTGTCATTGCATTGTCATTTCATTCTCTCTCTTCTCTCCTCTCTCTCTCTCTCTCTCTCTCTCTCTCTCCTCCTTCTGATTCTTCTCTCTCAATTTGTCATTGTCATTGTCATTCTCTCTCTCTCTCTCTCTCTCTCTCTCTCTCTCTCTCTCTCTCTCTCTCTCTCTCTGAATTTGTAATTGCCATTGCCATTGTCATTGTCATTCTTCTCTCTCTCAATTTGTCATTGTCATTGTCATTCTCTCTCTCTCAATTTGTCATTGTCATTCTATCTCTCTCTCTCTTCTCTCTCTCTCTCTCTCTCTCTCTCTCTCTCTGAATTTGTAATTGCCATTGCCATTGTCATTGTCATTCTCTCTCTCTCTCTCAATTTGTCATTGTCATTGTCATTCTCTCTCTCTCAATTTGTCATTGTATTCTCTCTCTCTCTCTTAATTTGTCTATTGTCATTCCTCTCTCTCTCTCTCTCTCTCTCTCTCTCTCTCTCTCTCTCTCTCTCTCTCTCTCTCTTCTGGTTTTTGTCACAAACTGGTGTTGGTATTGGGGCTTTGTGTGTGTGTGTGTGTAAACTGCTAGAGGAATGGTTCCACTTTTGGCATACTGCTGCTGGGTACGTTTCCTTTTTTGGCAGACTGGCTTTGGGAGCAGTTCCATTTTGGCAGATTGGTGCTAGAAGCAGTGCCATTTATGGCAGACTAGGACAGAGATGGCGTTATTTGTGATTTATTGGCATTGAGAATAGTACTCTTTATGGTTGTGCGGTAGATTGGAGCAGAGAAAGGCGCTATCCATGGCAGCTTGGCACTAAAAATGGGGCTATTTCTGAGCAGATGAAAAGATGTTTGGATTTTTAAGCACTCAATTATGTATGCACACGAGTGCACAAGTGCATGCGTACACACCTACAAACAGAGGGGGGTGGGGGGTAAGAAGAGGAAGACGGAGAGACGGAGGAAGATGGGATGGAGAGAGAGAGAGAGAAGAGAGAGAGAGAGAGAGAGAGAGAGAGAGAGACAGACAGACAGACAGACAGACAGACAGACAGACAGACAGATAGAGACAGAGAGACAAAGAGAGACAATGACAGTGGGTTTTGGGGGCTAAGCTTTACGTTCATTTATAAGGTGACATTGAGATGGGGCAAGAAAGTGCAGACCTTCATCAACAGCTGCCTGAGACGAATCCTCCAGATCCACTGGCCCGACACCATCAGCAACGCAGACCTGTGGAAACGTACCAACCAGCTGCCAGCCGAGAATGAAATCCGGCGCAGAAGATGGGGATGGATCGGGCACACCCTGAGAAAGCCAGCCAGCAACATCACAAGGCAGGCACTATCATGGAACTCCCAGGGAAAACGAAAAAGAGGAGGGCCAAGAAACACCTGGCGACGTGACCTTGAGGCAGAAACCAAGAAGATGGGATATACCTGGAGACAGCTGGAGAGAATAGCCCACGACAGAGGACTCTGGCGGACTGTTGTCGGCGGCCTATGCTCCAGGGGGAGTGATGGGCCTAAGTAAGTAGGGGTAGTGTACAAAACACATAATCATATATTGAAAAAGAACACAATCAATGACAGCCCAAAAGAACAGCATAGTGTGGAATCTATATCACTGTTTTACAATAATTACACAATATGAATAATACAACTGTGATGCATATTATTTGTCAAATCAAACATGCATACACACACATTATAACACATTTAGTTTATGTTGTGACAAAGTTTGGCACAAAGCAAATCAGTTATGATATGTCTCTGTCCAGATTACCTCTTTCTATAGCTGTGGTTCTATTCGAGTTAGATTGTTACTCATTTTGCATAATAAAATCACAGTTATCAATTTTCTTTGTAATGTCGTTTAATGTAATGGATAACATCTCTACAGGAAACTTCACTCTCTTAATATTCACTAGGTCACATTTTTAATACATTGTCTCAGACTCAACATTTTCTGCACACTACGCATCCCGGTTATGATAAATTTCTTTCATCTCATTCACATCATTAAATATATCTTTTATCACATTTGCATCATCCCAGACATACTTTATCACACCCACACTTTCACAAACATCGTCGCAGAGAGACTTGTTCATAATTGTATCATTGAATGAACTGCATGACTACTCACTTACAGCTTCGTCATTCAACAATGTCACTGTCTGTCTGTCCTGATAAATCATCCTTATGTCTTGAATGTGCAAATGATTGCCTGACACTATAGCACAATGATTGTCACACAGTCATGTCCATAATAACATCACTAGGAGCATGGTCAGCAGCATAAAACACTCATTCAAATGGCTAAAAAAAAATAACCCAGAAGGAGATCGAATGACATTGTTTGCTTCTTCCCTGGCTTGCTCTGTGTACTTCTGCCCTCCTTCTGTCTCTGTTCACTTGGGACCAACTCTTTCTCCGAAAAAGCAAAGTGACAGAGGTATGGATAGTAATTCTACTGGTTAGTCTTGAGTAGGACAACAGTTTGATCGCCTCTACCGTTCACTTTGAAGGAAGACAGCACCATTTCTTTCAGAGTGGAGCTCAGAAAGCATGGCAGTATTGCAGGGATTCCTTCAACTGGCATTGTGTATCCTTAACTTCATGAAACAAAAAACAACAACCCAACTCTGAGCAGAAAAACGAAGTGTGTCTTGCTAGCAGCCTAGTAAGGAAAGTAACCGACAGAAAGGGAGAGACAGGATGACAGAGACAGAACAAGCCTGAGAGAGAGAGAGAGAGAGAGAGAGAGAGAGAGAGAGAGAGAGTGTGTGTGTGTGTGTGTGTAGAAAGAGAGAGACATAGAGAGGCAGAGACCTACAGACAGACAAACAGGCAGACTCAAAAGCAAGACATACAGGCAGAGTGTAAAAAAACAAACAAAAATAAACCAGATCGGAAAATAACAGCACAATTTATGTCCGTCTCTTAGAAACTGGAAAGGCTGGAACCAGTTTATGCCCTCAGGTGGCTGAGGATGAGGGGGAAGGGGGTGCTGAAAGGAGACACGTCACACACAGGAAGTGAAGAAATGGGAGGAGGGGGGGGGGGGGGGGGGGCAGAGAGAGAGAGAGTAGAGAGAGAGAGAGAGAGAGAGAAAGGTAGACTGTGCAGTTGGAGGATGGTGGGCGAGGAGAAAGGTGTGGTGGGGTAGGGTGTTGTTTGGGCTGGGGTGGGGATGGTGTTGGGGCAGAGAAAGGGCGAAACGGTCAAGGCAGAGCAGGGAAGCCATGATGATCCTCTCCCGTTTTGTTTTTATACTCCCCAGTCTTCTCCTTTTCTGGACCAATGCCACAAAACACATACTGAAGATTGTCAATGTCTGAAAGTGTTTCCTTTTGTTCTCGTTCCTCGGCTACAACTCCGAGGTTCACCAATGGTGAGGTTTTGCGTGTGTGACCGTTTTTCTGCCCACCATTAAGGTAGCCGCGTTCTGCCTTCAAGGAGTATGATTAATATAGTGGCATATATAGATTTATTATTTTTAAATAATGGGCGAGTTTTGACTCACACATACCAAAAAAAGAAACCACCAACTGAGCATTATCTCATATTGTTTGAGTTGGCGGGTGTGCGTGTATGCACGTTTGTTGATCTAGGCATTATCATTAAAACTGCTTCATTTACAGAATTCTAATTGTAAATGTTTATAGACATAAGTGTTATGTTTCCGCATGTCTCTCACTTTTAGACTTATTTGGATTAGGAGCCCGTTGCCGAATCGATTCGACCACGAGACCTATCAACATGATGTAGTTGAAAGCTTGGTTTGAATCCACATCGCGCAGACCTCACATTCTTTTGAAGGCATAAATATCATTCCTTGCCTTGTTCTCCTGTTCTGAATGCGTTTTCCAGCCCCAAGGAAAATTGTTTCTGTTTGTGCAGAATATTCTCTTTTGCATGAAAAATACGTTTAAAAAGAGACAGAAATGATAGATCGCATATGCACCGTTGCCATAACCTTATTTCAAAGTGCAAAAGAAGATTGCACAGTGCATCTTTGTTACATTCACATTTCTACTGCCAGGAAAGACGGATCGCTTCGTGTTGACCTCATTTCAGGCCCAAGAGAATACAACTTGGTAATGCACCCCTGCAAGAAGTAACGTCATTCTAATCATACTAGTAAGAAACGATTGATCATTTTGTCCCTAAGCCCAACCTCGTGTTCATACCTGAGCAAAAGGTTGCTTATACATAGTTAGTCTTGCTACTGCCAAAAAGTAAAGTCAGGATGTTTCTGTCTTTTCTTTTTCTTCTTCTTTTTTTTAGACTGGAAGGGTTGAACAGTTTTGCTGCTGTTTCAGGAGTGATGATGATCTAAAGACAATGAGCCATGGACCTTACTGCACCGATGAAATATGGGCTCAAATGACTATGTACTGCTTATAGCAAAAATCTTCTTTTTTTCCCTGGGAATCAAACAGTTTCCGACTTACAATTTTAAAGAAAGTCTTGGGACTGAAAACTTCTTTTTATTCAAGCAGACACATGCCTGACAATTCCGTTAAGTATCTTAGCCACCTCCACCACACAGTGGTACATATATGGAGTTATCAACGACTTAGTAAGCATCATCTTTCTTGCACTTACGTGACATTATTTTTTTTCTTCTGACCTCCAACAAGCAACCCACCATAAGTCCATAACCTTCTTCCCGCCCCCCCTTTCTATCTAAAAAATAATTATTTACTGTTACTCTGAACCCTATTTTGATCTCTGACCATAGCTGTGGACGCAGCCTGTAATGTTGAAGTTGTGACACTATGATACTGGTCATTTAATTAATTGAATTTAATTAAGTTTTAATTTAATTCTTTTATATCGAGGATAATGGAATAAGCACTTACGTGCTTTTTTCATCCAGTCCCCGTGTGTATGCGGCTTTGTAAATTTGTCATCTGTTCCCACCGGCACAAGGTGGCCTACTCTTACGAAAAGCGGAACAGGATTTAACGTGTACGCAAGATGTTCTGCGTGCGTTCGCACACGGGACCTCGGTTCATAGTCTCATCCGAAGGACTTTTGGGGTGAGTGGAGTCTGCACTGATGTTAACTCCAGGGGAAAATATCCCCTTGAACGAACTAGCCAAAACTAGACATGCCATCAACAGACATCTTCTCCTCCCTCGGCATTGTGGTAACGGACCGGTAGGACCAAGGCTACCGGTGCATACAATCAGTAGGCCTATATAGGTTCAGTCGCAATGCAAAATCATTTTAGAATAATATATTGTGTGCGTGCACACACAACATCGGATTAAGTACCCGCCCCTATGCGCGCGCAATCATTTGTAGACGCGCAAGCGCGCGCAGACACACGCACACACACACTCTCTCTCTCAGCTGGAGACATGAAAAAATACAGACTGGCACACACACACACACAAAAGCATAACGCATGGGTGCGTAGGCATGCTTTTGCATTTACCTAAACATTTAACTCGGCGCAGGTTTGTGCTTCCAATTTAAACCTGTGATGACCAGAGCGAGAGAGAGGAGAGAGAGAGAGAGAGAGAGAGAGAGACAGAGACAGAGACAGAGACAGACATAGACAGATAGACAGAGATATGCACAGAGAGAGAGAGAGAGACAGAGACCAGAAAGAGGCATAGACAGAGACAGATAGAGACAGACAGAGAGACATGCAAAAGAGAGAGACAGAGACATAGACAGAGAAAGAGACATAGACAGAGACAGATAGAGACAGACAGAGAGACATGCAGAAGAGAGAGAGAGAGAGAGAGAGAGAGAGAGAGAGAGAGAGAGAGAGAGAGAGAGAGAGAGACAGAGAAAGAGAGAGAGAGAGCAGAGAGATAGTCACAGACATAAAAGCAGAGAGACAGAAAGAGACAGAGAGGGGACAGAGAGGGGGACAGAGAGAGAGGGGTAAGAGCAGAGACAGACAGAGAGACAGACAGAGACACAGAGACAGACAGACAGAGGGAAAGCAGAGTTCCGGAGACATTCTCTTATTTCAGCTCCTTTTCCCGTGTTTTACGGGAAAAAACAACTGGATCTGGCATCCCTGTTATTTAAAGAAATTAGATTTTCGTTTCTCCCGAGTGATTGCGGCTTTTCAGACTTGAGAGAGAGAAAAAAAGAAAGATTTTAATTCAAAATTTCGACTCTCCCTCCCTCCTCTTTTCCTACCACCCTAAACTTGTCTCTCCTTTCTCTTCTTTATCATGTCACCAGATTCCCCCAGCAAATCTACCGAGTTTTAAAGATTTAGTACTCGACCTCAGCACAAGCTTGAAAATGGATGACAAATCGAAACCGACATCGCCGTGGGACGACAGAGCGATAGGCCACACAGTCCAACACATTTTCTTTTTTAGGGATGATCTTTGAGGATGAGGATGAGGATGATGATAATGATGACGATGATGATGAGGATGTGAGTGCTGGACCCTAGCCAAGGACACAGAACAGCGACTAGAAGCAGTGGAGATGTGGTTCATCCAGAGAATTATGAAAGTCTCATGGACAAAAAGAAAAACAAATGCAGAAGTAATGGAAATGGCTGGATACAAATATCCCTTCTCAACACCATCAGAGAAAGACAGCTGAAATTTTTCGCCCATATAATCAGGGCTGACGGACTAGAGAAACTGTTATGGAGTGGCAAAATATGTGGAAACAAGAGCAGAGGAAGACAACGCACAAAATTCACAGACAACTTAAATTCGCAACGAATAAAGAGGGCACCAACAATGAGCTCATGAGAGGGACCAAGAACAGGGAAGAATGGAGAGCCATGATCATCGATGTCTGCAGGACCAGACCGGCCCACTTGAAGAAGAAGAGGAGGAGGGTGGGGGTGGTTGTGGTAATGATGAGATGATTATGATGATCAGGAGGATGAAGATTTAGAGGAGGAGGAGGAGGATTAGGTCTAGCAAATTTGAGACCAGATGACAGAACAGTACATCTCTCGTCACATGTCTTAGCATCAACCAGTGTGTGTGTGTGTGTGTGGTGTGTGTGGTGCGCGCGCGGCGTGTGTGTGCACAGCGTGTGCGTGCGTGCGTCCATACACCAAGGGTGTGTGCGAGTGTATAACGTGTGTGTGTGCGTGTTGTGTGGTGCGTGTGTGTGCACACGCGTGTGTGCACGCGCGTGCGTGCGTGCGTGCATACACTAAGGGTGTGTGCGAGTGTATACGTGTGTGTGTGTGTGTGTGTGTGTGTGTGTAACGTGTGTGTGTGCACGCGCGTGGTGCGTGCGTGCATACACCAAGGGTGGTGCGAGTGTATGTGTGTGTGCATGCCAGCACATTTGTGTGAGTTAGCATGCTCATTTACATAGTGTGTTAGCATGTCACAATGCCCATGTGTGTGCATGTTCCATTCCAGCGCAATGCAATATTCATTTAATCACAAGGATAGCTGTTCTGACATACCCCTGTCAGAAGTTGTGACATAGTATTGCGCATCACTTCCCTAATGTCAAAATACAAACTGCAGATTAAATTGATACAAGTTCAGTAATACGTACTACCTCACCACTTTTAAAGCTTCAAAGACATTTTGGTCAAGAGTCTTGTTTGTTGTTTTTTTAATTTATACTTCAGTTCCAGATTGTGACATAGTACGTTAATGCACTTTGTATTGCTTTGCTTTTTTTGTATGTCATTTTGCCTTTGTTTATTTCTTTATTCACTCATTGTTTTGCTGTGTTTAGTTATATGTAGCAAAGATCTAACTAATGTGTCCACCGATGACGATTAGCATGCTAAAGCTATCATGTACATCACGATACATGATGTACATCATGTGTGTGTGTGGGTGTGCGCATGTTTACATTTGAATTTGTAAAAACTTAATTGTGCGTGTGTGCGTTTTTACATTAGAATTTGTAAAAAATCTATTAATTGTAACTGGCTGCATGTGAAAGACTAGGATGAATGAAAGCGCTTTGATTTGTTTTTTGCAAGATATAGCGCTGTATAAATTCCATGTACTATTATTATCATGTACAAACACTTGCACACACAGGTTTGTACAACCCGGTACATTTCAATATAAATAAGTACAGATATATACACACTCGTATATACAAACAGTTTCAGTGCACTGATCCAATCCAGTCATTTTGTTTATAGCCCCGCCAACCACAGAGGTCATATTAGAGCTGTCACCCGCAAAAATCAAATTAAAGCTGCAACTATATATAACCATTCACACTAAAACAAGCTTTAAAACCAACTCTGCTGTGGTTTTTCTTACCAACGCCTTGGCTAATCATGGGGGTCAAACAAGTAAAAGTCAGGCAGAATCACACAAACCACATAAAATGAGGTAAAACCAAAAGCACACCAGCCGCCATGGCACAGGGGTTAGCGCCTTGGGTGATGGACTGGAAGGTCGCGGTTTGATTCCCATAAGAGTCATAGGGATTTTTCTGACTCCGGCCGGCTCCTACCCAGAGTGAGTGTGCTGTGGGCTCAGTGGGAAGACTGGGACCACACAGTCGAGCTTCATCCACTTAACGGATGCGAGTTTGAGAGTGTTGCTCAAATTACCTGAAAAACACTACAGGTGCCTGTATCTCTCGGGCCTGGTTGACGCCAGGATATATTATGATAGTAAGCGTAGAGTACAACCCTGTCAAGTAGTCTCAAAGCATATGCACTTCCACAGCAGCATCACTTCATCATCTTCATTGTCATTGATCATCATGCAATAAAAAAAATTGTAATACATACATACATACATACATACACATATATATATATAACCCAAAAAGCACAGTCCTCAAAACCAGCCTTGTTCGAAGCAAGTGACTATGACATGTTAACCATTTCAGATAGAAAAAAAGCCCAATTCTCTCAGATTCTCCAGTGGAACATCAAGAAAAATGATTGGGAGTCTGCAGTAAGATGCTTGTGTTTAATATCCTTAACATCTCAACAACCAAGCAGCAGATGCTTGATGGTTATTTGTGCATCACACGTCACATACCATGGGATTCCCTCCCCTTAGAGAGCACACTCTCACACACACACCTGTTGAGCTGAACATGCATATAAACATAGAAAATTTTTTTTTTTTTTTTTACTCGACATGATTTTATGTTGTACTGTATGCAAGTTCACAGTTTGGAATAAAATTCAAGACACACAAACACTCAAGGATAGGGAGAGAACATAAAATTATTAGATAGGAAGGAGACCATGAAAGAAAGAAGATTACAAGATGACATACACTGAAAAAACCCTAATTAGGGTGAGATAAGCAGAAAATGAAAGTGTAGTAACAGAAGACAAGGTATATCATCTTGGTACATCAAAACTTTTATTTCCGGTCAGTTTTGCATAATGCATGTTTGTTTCTGCTGGCATACAAACTACAAGATACATAAGTAGAATATAATAAAATGAAGCCATAGACAATAATGACAAATAATAAAAAATATATGTGCAAACGCATTTACTGTTCATGAAAAAAAAAGGGACACATTACCTTGCATTTGAAAAAACCTTAACTTTAGTTTCTGATCGAAAAAGAAAAACATAGGAACCAAATTGAGAAACTATTAACACACACACACATAACACATGCACACACAATAACAAGGCTTCTTCCAAAACTGCAAATGCAGTAATGCAAAGCACCATGAATGGTGGTACTAACTGAATTTGCACCCCCCAAAAAACCCAACAAGAAAACACCAAACAAACAAAACCATACCAAAAAAAACAACACCCCATACAATTCTGCCTACTAAAAATGTTACAAAATGCCATTGCATCATTGAAAAATAATGAAAATCACGATATCTATAACTACACAACTGAAAAAGTCATGTAAAATTTGACACACAAATGTGAGAGCATGCACCACACACACACACACACTTTCAGTACATAAATGTCATGTTAGAAAGCAATATTGCATTATCAAGTGAATGTAATTAGAAAAAAGGCATAAAATATTTCCATTTCTACCCAGACCAATAACTATCACAGGGCTATCCAGATCAGGGGACAAGTGTCCTGCTGGTTGGAAATAAAATCTAAGGCTGTGTTGGGGCCAGGCTACTTCTAAACAATGCTAGTATTTTTTTTAAAATCACAAGCAAAACAATCCAAACCACAAAAGTCAACAACAAAAAGCCCTAACAAATACAATTGAGTAAACAGTTTTCAGCCTTTACATTTCTTGCCATTGCAGCAAGACTAAAAATTATATCATCTTCAGATGAGTAAATCTAGGTTAAAAAAAAAAAAAATAATAATAATAATGTATGGAATTTATATAGCGCTGAATCTTGTAAAGCAACAAATCAAAGCGCTCAGATTTTATTTCATACCACTTTAAGTCACGGCAGATTTCTCTCCGTGAAATTCGGGCTGCTCTCCCCGGGGAGAGCGGGAGAACGCGTCGCCACTTAGCGCTGCGCCACCCTTTCACCCTTTTTTTTTTTTTTTTTTCTGCAGCTGTATTTGTTTCCCTATCAGAGTGGCTTTTTTCTAAGAATTTTGCCAGGGACAACTCTCTTGTTGCCGTGGGGTTTTTTTTACGTGCGCTAAATAATTACGTGTAACACACGGGACCTCGGTTTATCGTCTCATCCGAAAGACTAGTGCCCAGACCACCACTCATGGTCTAATGGATGGGGAAAAATTTCCGGTCCAAACGGGGTACAAACCGCCGCACACTTCAGACCCAGACTTTTTGCTTTCTAGACAGGCGCGTTACCTCTAGACCACCAATCCAATGAAAGACTCCCCCCCACCTCCCCCAATATACACACTCTAGATATGTGGTTTTTTTCTTTTTTGAGGCCTCAGTTGCATGCAGATCATGGAGCACCATCTTTTTTGCTTTATTTTATTTTAATTTCTTTTTTTCTAATATTTACTTGTTTGGTTGGGGGTTTTTTTGTGGTTTTTTTTGGGGGGGGGGGGTGGCGAGTGCTCTTACATTCTTCTCTCATTGGCCAACCCCCCCACAAAAACACAAAAACAACTCCATAAACAAAACCCAGAAAGAACCATGACTAAACTATCTTCAGTTTTTACTAGATTACTGCTATTACAGCAAGAAAAATTATGTTCACATATCAGTAATGCAGCACTTAAGAAAATGAGAAAACACCCACACAACACATCCTATATACCTCCAAAACGAGGCCTCCAAAGATGCAGCTACTTTATGATACTAAAAAAATCACAAGTGCAAAAATCCAAACAAATGCCAACAACAAAAGCCCAACAAATATAAACTACAGACTTTCAATATTGACACTTTCTGTCCTTTGCAGTGAACATACATCATCAGCGACCAGTTCTCCAGTTCACCACTACAACAAAAACAAAAAATACAAAATATAAATATATATATATTTTTTTTTTTTTAGGCCTCAGTTGCATGCAGATCGGGAGCACCATCTTTTGTCATTCTTTATTTTATTTTTCTTTCTCTTTTTAATGAGTGCTCTTACACGTCTTCTTCCATTGGCCAAAAATAAAATAAAATAAGTTTTCAGTCTGTGACAAATTACTGGCTACTACGCAAGGCAAAATAAAATATATTCTCACCACACAGTAATACTAGAAAGGCAAAAATAGTTTTCTTACAACACGTATGCTATCAACAAGCGTGCTTGGATTTAAAGAAGCATTATATTTCCAACCCCCCGCTGAAATGCCAGTATACTTTAAAATATTAAAAAAATCACCAGTGCAAAAAAGAAAAAATCCAAACCACAAATGCCAAAAACAAAAAGCCCAAACAAATACAAATGACTAAATTTCAATATTAACATTTCTGCCCATTACAGCAAAACAATACATCTTCAGTAGACCAGTTAATCCTGGTTTAAAAAGAAAATCTACACACACACACATTATATATATATATATATAAATTTTTTTCTTTTTTTTTTTGAGGCCTCAGTTGCATGCAGATCGTGCTGGAGCACCATCTTTTTTTGTCGTTTTGGAAAAATAAAATTGTTTTGCCGAGTGCTCTTACAAAAGGCTTCATTGGCCAAAAAACATTTAAAAAATTTTTTTTTTTTTAAAAACCACAAAAAAGCACACATGTAACAAACTAACCCAAACAAATGAATGATTTTTCAGTTTTTATCAAAAAACATTACTAGCTATTACAGCAAGACAAAATAAAACATTCTTCCCACAGTAAAACAAAGGAATGCTCATATTCACAGAAGCATCATCATTATTTCCAGTCCAGCTGTCATGCAGACTAATACAGCGCTATTGATTTACTACAAATCTTATATCACATGTTGGCCTCGTGGAGCACCTTCTTTTATACTTTTGGTGGGGGCTTCATGTCTCTCTGCATTGGCAAAATAAAACAACAAAAGCCATTAACCAGAATTAGCCTATCTCATCTTACCTGTCTGAAGCAATAACTGCCCCAGTGTGAAATGCTGCCTGCATTCTATTAATGTTCAGCTGCAGTGAACAGTCGGCTGGGTTTATTGTTGCTCTAGTGTGTGCTGTTGCATACTTATACAAATGATTCGTCCATCTGGGTTATTTTTGCACTAGTGTATGTGTGCTTGTGTTAAATTTTCATGCTTTCATCTGATAGACTCTGGAGCTGAGCGGTTAGGACCATTAAACTTCAATCCCATGGGTCTACGGGGTAGTGGGTTTGAATCTGGTGGCATCTAGTTAATTAAGGATGGGGATATTTACGATCTCCTAGGTCAACTTGAAGCACAGACCTGCCAGTGCCTTAAATTCCCTTTATGTAGATACACATGCATGTTAAAGATCCCATAATTCATGTCAGCATTAGGTGGGTTACGGAAACACAAACATAGCCAGCATACATTCCCAAAGTTGGAATGCAGTTACCTTCATGGCAGGAAAAACTAGTCATATACACAAAACCACACCATTGGTGAACCTTGGAGCTCTAGCCAAAGAACAGAAAAATAAAGGGAAAAATTCGTTCACCTATTTTTCTCACTGTAACTCCAATTTCCTGATCATATTCAAAGTGTCTAAAAGCATTCAGACCAACAACAAAAAAAGACTACCTAATGACCATATATCAAGGCTAATGTTGGGACTATAAATTGAACACATAAGGACTGACACGATTTCATTTAAATTTACAAATAAACTTCATGCTTAAATCCCTCCTGCAGTTCTGCAACATTCAAGGATCTTTCAAAATCCATTATTCAAACAGAAAATTGGGAAACAAGCCCTCAAAAAATGTCTAATCAAGATTATATCAGGCACTGTCTGAAGAATTTACAAAGTCCCCCCTCAACTAGAACAGATATATAACTAAAGCTGATAAACTTAACAAAATCATCTCGGCACCAGAATGCTTTTCAGCAGATTAATGATAAAGAAATGGGATAACCTTACAATGACTGTTTTGGGGGTAGAAGAAAACTTGAAAATGGCTAAAGAAATATCTTGAGAGCAGCTCTGATTCAACAACTACTCTTTGAATGAAAAATTGTAATGTCAAAAGAAATCTGTGTATAAACAGATGTGCATATACACACACTCTCTCTCTACCCTGGGGATTAAGTGTAAAAAAAGAATACTTATTCACTAACCTTCAAATAAAATTTTGCTTTGCCTTGCCCTGACTGTTGCCATCTTTTTTCATCCTAGCTCAAAAGCACCAGAATGCTCTTCTTATGAACTGTGGTCTACCCCTTTCCATACTACGTAAAAAAACAGTCTGCTTTCATGTAATAGTGTTTGATGGAGTACAGAGAAAATTCTGCTCACTAACAGCCCTAAAACTGCAGAGCATCAAACTGAGACAGAATACCATGACAAGAGGGCAGAAAAAGAATAGGGTTAACAGAGATCCTCAAGATCTTGATAAAGGAAAGGAAGATTGCAGGTCACATTGCCAAAACAAGAGGAAGATAGAGGGACATAAGTGCACAGAATGGCAGCCAAGATTCAGCTACAGAACTGCAAGCAGACCAGCAACCAGATGGCTTGAAATGTGTGAAGAAGTATGTTACAGCGCAGAGCAGCACTAGACAGAAGAGACTGGCTGCTATGGAAGGCTACATCCTGCAGTGGATGGACAGTGATGAGGTGCTAACAGTCCTATACTGGCTATTTTGCATGATAGGTGTGTTCACATAAAAGTACATCTACAAAGCCATGATAAGAGGTAGACCAATCCCTTCAATGTCTTTAATAGGAAATTTTGAAACATTATCAAAGAACCTACAGAGATTATAGAAATAAAACAGTGCACCGACTTCTCAATATGAACAAAAGAACTATATACATTGGCATCAACTCAATAGGAAGCAAAGAGCTTTACACATATATAATGTAAAGAGGAGGAAGCTGGGGTGGTTTGGTCATGACACAAATAATTATCTTGCCAAGACTCTCTTGCAGGGGACACTGAAGGGGTTGGGGAAGACTTAGGGGCAGACAAATGAACTGGATGCAGAATTTTTTTTTAAATGGACCGGTTTTGACATGGCACTGTTGCTGCAAAAGGCTAAGAGTCTATTGACCAACGCGTCATGCAGGGGTTGGTCATGCAGATTCCCCCAATGACTATCGTGGTCAAGGGACTGCTGCAACTACTAATTCACAATGGGCTGGTCATGCAGATTCTCCCAATGACTATCGTGGTCAAGGGACTGCTGCAACTACTAATTCACAATAAAGGAAATATCTTGTTACCTTAATTACAACTACTAATTCACAATAAAGGAAATATCTTGTTACCTTAATTACAACTAGTTATAAATGGAGGCAACAATCCAATCAAATGCAATCTTGTTTACAGCTCCCACCTCACCCCCCCCCCCCCCCCAAGTCACAACACCATGAGGTTCCCTTGCCTATGAGCACTAACAAAATGAACATGAAGGAAAATTTACCATAGATGCTCAACAATATGAAGGAAAGAAGACTGTACTTTGATACTGACTCGCTCAAAATAAAGGAACTTTAAACTTCGATACCAACTGACTCAATATGATGGAAAGAGGCTTGATCCTTTTACACTAACTCAACTTCATCAAGTGAATAATTCTGCAAATAACCCAACATGAAAGAAATAACCTTGTTGATACGAACTAGCTGAAAAGGATGGAAGAAAACTATTTTGACAACAAACTCACCATGATGGAAAATATTGATGCTGATTAACTCAATATTAAGGAAAAAAATTATGTCTTAACACAAACTAAATCCACTTATGAACCAACAACATAAGAAAAAAACTTTTATACTTCAGTACCAACTAATTCAATGAGAAGCAAAGAACTTGATACCTACTCAGTAAGAAGGCAATAACTTTATAATACCAGCTCACTCAGTACAAAAGAAAGATGCTTAAACTGTGATACTATCCATTCAATATGAAGAAATTTATACTTTGGCAGAAATTCAGGATTAAGGAAAAACAGGTTATTAGCTTACACTAGCTTACTCCATATTAATATCTAAGCTTTTATACTTTAAATCCCAATTAACTATTATGAAGGAAATAATAATAATAATAATAATGTATGGAATTGATATAGCACCAAGTCCTGTAAAGCAACAAACTTTATACTGAACAAAATATTAAGGAAAGGGCCTAGGACTTGGATACAACTATCTCAATATAAAGAAAAAGGCTTTGTACCTTAATATGAAGGAATGAACTTTATACTTTGATACCAATAATGAAGAAAAAACTTTATATAGAGAAAAGAGCATAACATTTTGGTACCAATTGACTCAATATAAATAAACGCTTTACGCTTTGATACCAACTCATTCATTATTATGAATCTAACTTTATACATTGACAGTAACTTATTCAATACCAAGGAAAACTTTATACACCATCAGTAACTTATTCAATATGAAAGAAAGAATGTTTTACTTTGACAGTACTGAAAGACTGCGCTGGTTTGGGCATGTTCAACGGAAAGCAAACCACCACATCATAAAAAGAGCAATGAACTTCGTAGTGGATGGAAAGAGACCAAAGGGAAGACCTAGCAAGACCTGGGCTGCCTGTATTGCAGATGATCTTAGAGAAAGGGGCATAAATAAGGAGGAAGCTCAAAACAGAGAGATGGAGAAGGCTAATTAATGTCAAACCTCCCTTGGGAGAAACATGACAAAAAAAGGAAGAAGAAACAATTTTTTGTTTTAAACATTTACATTTTGACACCTACAAACTCAACAATACTGATATTAATATGAAGAAAGCTTTGATACCAACTAACTCAATAGGGCAGAAAAAAACTTTATACCTTGATGCAAAAAAATCAATGTCAGTGAAAGAGTTTTACATTTTGGCACTGATTTACTCAGTATAAAGGAAAGAACTTTATACATTGATATTAACTAAATTGATATGGAGAAAATAACTTTATACTTTTGATACTAATTAATTTTATATGAAGAAAAGAACTTTATTCTCTGATACCAACTTAATTTGAAGGAAAGAACTTTATACTTCAATACCAATTAATAGAAGGGGGGAAAACTTCAGACTTTGGATACCACCTAACTCAATGTGTAAGAAATCCCTTATTACTAATGAATATGAAGGGAAGGATATCCTACTTTGATATGACTTGATATGAAGGATAGAACCTGTTTAAACGCCAAATAATCAATATGAAGGCAAGAACTTTATACTTTGATACCAACTGTGTTGACAGAATTGAAGGAGCTTTATACTTTGATTCCACCTAACTGTATGTGAAGGAAAGAGTTTTTTTAATTTGATACCAACTAACTTGATAGCAAGCACAGAAACTTTATACTTAGACACCAACTAACTTAATCAAAAGGGAATAACTTTTTTCTCTGACAAACTTATTTCTTGAGAAGGAAAGAACTTTATTGAGAGACGCCAACTAAATAAGAAGGGAAAACTTTATACTTTGACACCTAGTAACAGATAGGCAGTAAATTTAATCTTTGACACCACTTATTTCATATGAAGGAAAAAGCTTTACAGAGTGACACCAACTCAATAGAAAGCAAAAGTAAAGAACTTTATACTTTGGCACCAACTAACTCAACAAAATATAACTTTATTCTTTGACACCAACTTATTTCATAAGAAGGATAGAACTTTACCGAATGACACCAACTCAAGAAAGGAAAGAGCATTATACTTTGACACCAAGAACTTTATACTTTGGCACCAAATAAACTCGACAGAAAAATATAGCATTCTTTGACACCAACTTATTTCATATGAAGAAAAGAACTTTACAGAGTGACACCAACTCAACAGAAAGGAAAGATTATTAAACTTCAACACCAACTCGCTCAATATTAAGGAAAGATCTGTGTACCTGGATAACTACTGTTTAATTTGGTGCAACATCTACAGTGACCTAATTATAGCGATAAAAGACTGACTTCCTTAGAGCAAGTGCTTTTTTCACAGCACTGTAACTATCAATGGTTTGCTTAAGACTGATCTCTACTTTTCTGCACAGCATTCCTCTTTTACAAATGCTTTTAATATCGCAGCAATCTCCAGAATAAAATATGCTTTCTAGCCAGTCATTAAACCTGAACCACTCTTTCCCTGTACTGGTGTTCCCTTATATAGCTGTTACCCCATACCGCACAACTGAGTCCGAGTTAAAGAATCAGTGAAAAAGAGTAAATTGTTAGGATCAAATGGTGAAGTGTTAGGGTTTGCGGCATGGGGCAAGAACTAAGGTTAGAGTTAATTGTTAACAGCTCAAGGGAACAGCACTACAGAAAAAAAAATAGTATCAGGAAAATGAATGTGCTTTTTTTTTTTAAAAACATCCAGCCCTCCTTTGCAAATTATTTTTCTTGAGCAGATTGCAGCAAAATTAAGGGAAATAATTTGTTGCTATGAAATATAATTTTCTTCAGCCATTTTACATCCCATCATGACTTTACATTACATGTTTGTTTTGTACGCGTACTTCTGATCAAGAATTTGAAATGAAAATTTTGTCTGCCATTTTGGTACCTTATGATAATGACGTAAGCCAGAAACAGCACTGTTGGGCCACTTTCTTTTAAAAAGCAATCAATAATAATGTATTTCTGTTGTCTAGTCCTATGTTAGCTGTGTTTGTGACTAACACTCACTGCATCTCATATACGGGAAACTATGGAAACTATCCACTATTACCTTGACTAAAAATATGAAGAAAAGAACCGTTTTAACTTCAAAACCATATAATTTCATGAGAAGTACAGAAATTCACAAGTAAATATGAAGGAAAGAACACTGAACTTCATAATTTTATGAAAGTAACTCGATATGAAAGAAAGAATTTACTTTGGTACCAACTGATTCAATGTGAAGGAAAAAAACTTATTGTGATACCAACTACATATGAAAAACTGCAAATTTATATGTTAACACTGAATAATTTAATATGAAGGAAAGACCTTTTTACTGCAAGACCAACTTGATATGAAGGACAGGAAAAAGCTGTATACTTTGAGACCAGCCAACTCGGTCTGAAGGAAAGGACTTTACGACACCAACTTATTCAATATAAAGGGAAAATATACTTTGAAAACCAGCTCAAAACGAAGGACAAGTTTATACTTGGGTAGCAACTAACCCAAATTGAACGAAAGAGCTTTAAAATCCTGAACTAACTTAGAAAGGGAGAACGTTACAGTGCAATACCAAGTCATGGAGCATAGAGAAAGAAGTTACTTTACCATGAAGGGAAGAAATTCATATTTTGATAGAAACTCAGCATGAAGGAAAGAACCTTTCTATTTTTGTCACCAGCTAATTCCAGATGATAATGGGAGCATTATACCTTCAATGTAACTAACTGAATATGAAGGAAAGATATTTAGTTTTTACTTTGATACAAACTAATTCAATAGAACTTTATACTTACAAAACAAATTGAATAGAGTTCTATACCTTGATACAAACTAATTCAATAGAACTTTACACTTTAATACAAACTAATTCAATAGAAATTTACACTAAACTAATTCTACAGAACTTTATTCTTTGATACAAGCTATTTCAATTTGAATAAAAATAATTCTTTGATACAACAAGCTCTACAGGAAAGAACTTTATACCTTGATACCAGTAGTTTTGATACCAACTAACTTGATATGGAAAATCTTTCACAATGAAGGAAACAACTTTTTAATCCAATAAAAACTGACTTAATGTACAGGAAAGAATAATATGAAGGGAAAAATATACTTCGATACAAACTTAAGTGCTTTGATTTGTTTGCTTTACAAGACTCAGCACTACCAAAAAAGTTCTATATATTATCATCATCATGATTATATATCATTATAATGTGAAGGAAAGAACTCTACAGTTTGACAGCAACTAACTACAAAGGAAATAGCTTTTTACTTTGGGAAGAACTGATTCACTGTAAAGAACAGAGCTAATACTTCTTTTTATCACCACCATAGACTACAGCAAAGCCTTTGACAGTGTGATCCACCAGCATCTTGTTGACACAATGTATAAAATAAGCTTTTTAAAACATGTCATTTCACCTATTTCCTCACTTTATCAGAACCAAAAGGGGATCAGATGAGGCAATCAAATATGTGATTTTTTTTTCAACATCTTAAAGTTGGATAAGGATGCATCCTATCACCTCATGTTTTAAAGTTATATGCAGATCAACTAATGAAAGTGATTTTGAAGACATGGGTTTGACATGGCAGAAACAAAACTTGTGTTATGCTGTTGATACAGCACTACTAGCGACAACATCCCTAGCATGAAGAAAGTTTTACATAGAGCAGATGGAGCAGATGTAACAAATATGCCAAACTTGGTGATGCTGACAGGTGAGATGTTAAAGGAAGAAAAGACGGTTTTGAGCTTAATGCCAAAAAGACAAAAGTATTGCATGTTGCCAGAATCAGGTACTAAGCACAGCATTAAACAGACATTGATAAAACTTCTTCTGGAAATGTCTTTAAATATCTAAGCTCAATCAAAACAAATGATAAATCATGCATTTAATATTTTTTTAAAAGCATGGATAGGCATGGCTAAAAGCAGATTGATCCAACTAATCATTTGGAAACATTGCAGAGTTCCTTACCATCTGAAAATGAAAACATAGAAATGCCTAGTATGGCTGCATATCAAAGACACAAAGAAAAGACAAAAACAGATTTTAAGTAGCGAAGATGTGGATTTTTAGGAGGCTGCTCAGGGTCAGTTGGACAGATAGAACTAAAAGCATACTACATTAACTGGAAACAGCAAGAAAACTATCATTATAAATGAAAGTAAATTAGGATATGTAGTTGCCCTATGAAACCAAGAGACTATCCAATAAAGGCTGTCTTTCAAGGCAAGACTGAGGGGGGAAAAAGCAGACCACTAGCTGCTCTCATTGGCAATGTCATTGAATCCAGTGGCATGAAAATCCATGAAGTCAGCAGGGACAGTGAAGACGGATTGGAGAAAAATCATCTCAGTGTCGCTGAACACAGTGGCTAATGCTGCTCTCAATGCTGCTTACATGTCAGACCCTACCTGGGGGTGGATAAATCAGGCTTAAGGATTAATCCAGGAAGATCACCTTGAATGAGTGCATGAACATTTTTCTTGAGGGAAAGGAATAAGCACAATGGTAGCTTTTTTGTCATCCAGCACTCGGTCAAAACATTTTAAAAATCAATCAACCAATCATTCAATAAAGTAATCAACCATTGACATTTTCTATAAAAAAATTGGAAAAAAAATCATAACACATGGATTAATCATTACAGCACACGTAACTAACCCTTTTGATATGCCATCATATGACCCCTACCTGGGCCAAAGACAAAAGTCTTACAGCCAACAATTAGCAATGATACAAGCATAAGTAGCCACTTTGATGTAACCATCAGGTAAGCTTCAGGTGGGTGTTAGGCATGTCTTGTGCCACTTTGATGTAACCATCAGGTAAGCTTCAGGTGGGTGTTAGGCATGTCTCGTGCCACTTTGATGTAACCATCAGGTAAGCTTCAGGTGGGTGTTAGGCATGTCTCGTTTTATAACGAGTTCAGTATACAAGAGACCGGTTTTTGAATACAAGGCAGAGACTATCTTGGAACCACCTAATTTATACTTTTTTTGGTGGTACCCTGTGGCAAATAGCAAATATACTTTTGTCACATATTTGCTTTTGAAGGCTAAACTAAAAAGAAAGTGACACTGTAAAAAGGAATTAAAAATTGTCCTAGTATGGTCCTTGGTAAGTGTCTGGAGATCCCCTGTAAGTAGTTGTGTAACACTTGTAGCAGGTTTTTCTGGGCTTCCACTTGCGCAAGCACCATCCTCAGGCATTGAAGTACCTAGGACAGAAACAACCTTGATAACAGAATGATTCTACAAACAAAAATTTGAAGACACTATAAAATTAAATGTCTGCATACATACACTCAACCCACACACGAGAGAGAGAGAGAGAGAGAGAGAGAGAGAGAGAGAGAGAGAGAGAGAGAAACAGACAGACAGAGACAGAGAAAGAGAGAAAGACAGGCAGAGAGAGAGGTGTGCACACACAAACACACACACTGCTTAATCAATTTAAGACATATGTCATAGCCAAGTAGTTAAGACAATGCGACTTCAATCCCATAGGTCCATGAAATCATGGGTTTGAATCTCCATGGAGTCTGGTGAATTTGGGATGGGGATTTTTACAATCTCCCAGATCAACTTCAACTGAAGTCTTGCCAGTACCTTAATTATCTTCATGTATGCAGAAGATCGAATATGCCAATTCCATAATTCATGTCAAATATGCCAATTCCATAATTTATGTCAGTGTTTAGTGGGTTATGGAAACACGAACATACCCAAAGTCGGAATGCAGCTACTTTCATGGTGGGCAAAAACAATCACACAAAATCTCACTGTTGATAAACCTTGGAGCTCTAGCCAAGGAACAAAAAAAAATCATTGTACTATCAAGAATTAAGAACAGAACTTTCACAGCCAGCCAGCCAGCCAGCCACACATGCATGCACGCGCGCGCACACACACACACAGGATCAATGGTTTGGAGACAACACACCTGCTTAGAAAGCAAGTGCAACAAGTTTGATTCCCATTTGAGCTGGACTTTTTCCCCCTCCACCAGACCTTGAACCATGGTTTGGGTGCTAGTTTTTCACATACGATGTTAAAACAGGGTCCTATACTAAACACACTAAGCTCATGCAAAAGAGCCCACAGCAACAAGAAAGTTTTGCTTGGCAAAATTTTGCTGTGAATAGTCACATTCAAAATGAATCAAGAAGGAAAGTGGTAAGACAGTTAAAGCATTCACCTCCCTAACAAGTAAACAGTGGGGTTTTGGGTTCAAGTCCCAGCATCTCTTCCCATTTTGATGAAAAAATCAAACAATGTCAAAGTCATTTGGATAAGACTATAAACCAAGGCCCCGTGTGCGAATGCATGCAGAACATCTTGTGTACACGTTAAAAACTTGTTCCACCTTTTGGAAGAGTAGGCCATTTTGTGTGACAAAATACTTTTTAGAGCGCATGCACACAGGTGTTGTCTTTAGACGTCATCCCTTAAGTCAGAATGGGGCTACTAAAATGGTGGGGAATATTAAAAAACAAAAGCAAACACCCCCCCCCCCCCCCCCCTGAAAAAAACAAACTAAACTGTCACACAGGCAAACATCTCACTATTGGTGAACCTGAGAAGTCTATCAAGGGAACAAATAAAGAAAACGAATCAGTAAGATTATACCAAATAAAAAGGGTGCTACTCGTCTTGGGGTAATGTACTCTCCCCAGGGGAACAGCCCAACTTTCATGCAAAAAAAAAAATACTGTGGCTAAAAGTAGTATAAAATACAATACAAAGTTACAATACAATACAAAGTTAAGACAGGTACCTAATGGAGTCCTGCAGTTCCTTTCTTGGCGTGCAATGATGTGGCAGAAATTCAGCTGTGAGTGACTTAGTCGTGAAGTCTTCCTTGGCAGCAGACTTGACAGTGAAGTCGTCTACTGCATAATCCTCTATGGTGCTGCTTTCTATGGTGTAGTTTCCCATGGTGTCGTCTTCCTTGGCAGCAGTGATTTGACTGGTGCACTCCTCTATGGTGTAGTTTTATTATTCCAAGGCACGTATTTGTCTGAAAAAGATGGAGAGTGTTTAAGAATAAGAACTCATGGCTTTAATGTAATATGATTTTAATGGTGTAAACAAAGTTTTAATGATTCCGCTGGTACCACCTTGATCAAGGGTCTTTTTTCTATCAAGTCTACATCAGTACCAACCCCGCTCTTTGGAAAATCCTTTGGATGAGAGCATAAACAGGTTCCATGTGCAGATGCATACAGAAAACCTTATGCTTTAAAATATATTGATATTGTCTTCAATGAAAAACACAAGCATTACTCTCTCTAAAAGAAGAAAAAAAATCATCAGAAGCCACCAGAGTATAGCTGCCTATATATTGCAGTACTTGCAAAAATGGCCACCTCTGCAAACTTCTCCTGAGTGTGGTTACAGTCTAATTTATTCCCCAAGTGTGATGTGTGAAACAGAATGCATCGTTTTCAGGACTCTCAGAATGTCAATCTGTAGAATTCCCAAATAATGACATAATCATACCTTATTTTTTGCTTCCACTTGCCCGTGCCGCATCCTCAGACATTGAAGTACCTAGGATGGGAACAGCCTCGTTGACAAAGTTTTTCTGCACAAATTGAGACATTTTAAAATTACACGCCTGCAAACACACACACACACACACACACACACAGAGAAGAGAGAGAGAGAGGGATAGAGAGAGAGAGAGAGAGAGAGAGAGAGAGAGAGAGAGAGAGAGAGAGAGAGAGAGAGAGAGAAAGAGAGAGAGAGAAAGAGAAAGAGAGAGAGAGAGAACAAGGAGAGAGACACACACACATAGACATAAAATCCATAAAAGGAGAACAAAATCCTCTGAATGAGGAGTATAACTGCCTATATAGCTAGGTACTTGGGGAAAAAAAGGGCCATATACACAAACTTCTCACTCACAGCAAGTGTGATTAGTGTTTCATCGCTTCTAAAGTATGATGTACGATACATAGCGTATTATTATTCTTGAGCACTCTCAGAATGTTAAGCTGTGAAACAGCCAACATCAAGAAATTACAAACTCGCATCACCTTTTTGGGTGCTTCCACTTGCCCGTGCCGCATCCTCAGGCATTGAAGTACCTAGGACGGGAACAGCCTTGAGCCTTGACAATGGAATAATTCTGCACAAAAATTAGACATTTCAAAATTAAATACCTGTACACACACACACACACACACACACACAGAAAAGAGAAACACAAAGAGAGAGAGAGACACAGAGACAGACCACCTACCAAACAAGCAGTTATACAAGTATAGGTGCATATTTAAACACACACACACACACACACACACACACACACACACACACACACACACACACACACACAAGAGGCAGATTGGTGGTTTGGAAGTAACACACCTACTTATACAATGAGAAATGTGGGTCTGAACCCTGTTTAATCCCAAATTTTTCCCGTAATCGTTAAGCACTAAGTGGTGGACTGGATGCTTCCTTTTGCATAGGACAATAAACTGAGGTCCCATACGCAAATCATATCAAGTGCACGAAGATTTTTTTTTTTACAAACAGGAAAGTTTTCCCTAGCAAAACTCTGTTGTAAATAGTCATATCCATGGGGGAACAAATACACATGCATAGAGGAAAAGAAAAAAAGGAATGGGTGGTGCTGCTTGTGCGGCAATGCACTCTCCCTGAGGAGAGTGGCCCCAATATCATGATGAGAAATCTGTCATGACCTAAAGTAGTATACAATACAATCTAAGGGTAAGACACAAAAAGCATACCTAATGAAGTCCTGTAGTTCTTTTCTTGACATCCAAGAATGTGGCAGAATTTTCACTGTGAGTAACTTGGCCATGACATCTTCCTTGGCCTCAGTGACATGACAGGTGTAGGCGTCTATGGTGTAGTTTTCAGTGGTGCAGTCTTGAGTAGTGCATTTTCCCTTGTTGAAGTGTTCCATAGTGCAGTCTTTGAGTCGAGAAGTTTCCGTTGTGAAGTCTTGAGCAGTGAGTCTTGAGTGGTAAAGTTTCCTGTGGTGAAGTCTTGAGTGATGAAGATTTTCAGTCTTAAGCAGTGCAGTCAAGAGTGGGGAAGTCTTTGATGGTGCTGTTTTCTGTGGTGTGAAGTCAGAAGTAGTGAAGTTTTCAGTGAGTCTTGAGTGGTAAAGTTTCCTGTGGTGAAGTCTTGAAGATTTTCAGTCTTGAGCAGTGCAGTCAAGAGTGGGGAAGTCTTTGATGGTGCTGTTTTCTGTGGTGTGAAGTCGGAAGTAGTGAAGTTTTCCGTGATGAAATTTTCCGTGGTGAAGTTTTCCATGGTGCAGTTTTCCGTGGTGAAGTCTGAAGTGGTATTTTCCATGGTGCAGTTTTCTATGGTGAAGTTTTCCATGCTGCATTTTTTTCAATGGTGAAGTTTTCCATGGTGCAGTTTTTCATGGTGTAGTTTTTCATGGTGTAGTTTTCCCTGGTGAAGTCTGGAGTAGTGAAGTTTTCCACAGTGAAGTTTTCCACAGTGCAGTTTTGAGTGGCAATTGTGCAGTCTTCCGTGGTAAAGTCTTCAGTGGTGTAGTTTTCCATAGTTCAGTCTTCTGAGTTGTAGCTTCTGGTGTAGTCTTCCAGGACATGAGTGGAGCCTGAAAATGAAGAGGTGTGTTTTAAGTATAAAAACTGATGGCGTTAATTTAACAAGTTTTCAACACTATTATTATCACCTGGATGCCTGTTTGAGGGGCTCTTTCCCCTGGAGTTAACATCAGTTCTGACTCCACTCCCTGGAAAAGTCCTTCAGATGAGACTATATAAACTGAGGTGCAATGTACGAACACAAAAAGAACAATGTGCACACACATTAAAACCCATTATGTCTTTCTTTTCTTCTCCAAACACTCGGACAGTAACTCGTCTGTCATATGAGCCAAAATGCGTTGCGCTGCCATTAAGCACCTGACAAGTAAGGCCCAGCGCATCCAACTTCAGCATGGGGGAGAAAATGTTATATTTACAATCTTTCTGGAAACAAGGCAGGAGAATGGACCAAGAAGGCAGAGCATAGACAAGGAGGAAGTAACAGGAAGAAAAGGAACCAAGCACAAACAAAGAGATATGGAAAAGAGGGAATTCTTAGCACAAAAGGTGGGAATACTATTTATACTGAGAGACCCCCGGCATCCTCACACAGGAATTCTGTCTTTCTCCTCACTTACAGAAAGTGTGTTTTCAGTTTCAGCAATTCTTAAGTACGATGTGTGAAATATACTGCATATTCTTGAGGACTCTCAATGTTAAGCTGTGAAACACCCAGCAACAGCAGATGACACTGGTATTACCTTTTTTGGTGCTTCCACTTGCTCGTGCCGCATCCTCAGGCATTGAAGTACCTAGGACGGGAACAGCCTCGATGATGGAAGGATTCTACACAAAAAACAGATTTTCAGTATTAAATGCCTGTACACACACACACTTGCACACACACACACACACTCAAAGAAAAAGAAAGACAGACAGACGGACAGAGAGAGAGGGGAGGGGGAGGGGGGGGGGGGGGAAGAGAGAGAGAGAGAGAGAGAGAGAGAGAGAGAGAGAGAGAGAGAGAGAGAGAGAGAGAGAGAGAGAGCAAGAGAGAATATAGACTGATACAGACAGACAAACAGAGACAGACAGCCAACCTGCCAAACAAGCAGTTAGCACATATTCAAACACAAACACACACACACACACAAAGAGGCAGATAAGTGGTTTGGAAGTAACACACCTACTTAAGTGAGAAGTCTGGGTTTGAACCCTGTTTAAGCCCCAATTTTTCCCTTATCCGTTAAGCACTGAGTGGTGGTCTGGGTGATTGTCTTTCACATAGGACAATAAACTGAGGCCCCATACTCTATAATCACATCAAGTGCACAAAAAATCCACAAAACCTGGAAAGTTTTTCCTAGCAAAACTCTTTTGTAAAGAGTCGAATCCATAGGGAAACAGATAACATTTGCAGAGAGGAAAAGAGGAAAAAGGGAATGGGTGGTGCTTCTTGTGTGGCAATGCCCTCTCCCCAGGGAGAGCAGCCCAAATATGGCGAGAAATCTGACATGAACTTAAGTAGTATACAATACAATCCAAAGGTAAGACCCAAAAAGCATACCTTATGAAGTCCTGTAGTTCTTTTCACGTGCAAGGATGTAGCAGAATTTCCACTGCAGGTGACTTGGCAGTGAAGTCACCCTGGCAGCAGTGACTTGACAGGTGCAGTCATCTATGGTGTAGTTTTCCATGGTGCAGTCTTGAGTGGTGCAGTTTTCCGTGGTGCTGTCTTGAGTGGTGCAGCAGCCTTAAATGACACAGCCTTGAGTGGTGACTTCTGTGGAACATTCTTGAAGGATCAAGTTTCCCATGGTGAAGTTTTTCATGGAGCAGTTCCCAGTGGGTGAAGTCTTCCTGTGGTGCAGTTTAGTTTTCTGTGGGAAGTATTCTGTGGTGAAGTTTTCCATGATGCAGTTCCATGGCGAAGTAGTCTGTGGTGCGGTTCCTGGTGAAGTTCCCTGTGGTGAAGTTTTCCATGGTGCAGTTCTGTGGTGAAGTTTTTAGTTTTCTATGGTGCAGTTCCGTGGTGAAGTTTTTTCATAGTGAAGTTTTCCGTGGTAAAGTTTTCTCTGGTGAAGTTGTCTGTGGTGAATTTTTCTGTAGTTGGGAAATTTTCTGTGGTGAAGTTTTCCGTGGTGAAGTTTTCTCTGTTGAAGTTCTCCCAGGTGCAGTTTTCTGGTGATGTTTGCTGTGGTGAAGTTTTCCGTGATCAGTGGTGCAGTTCCGATGTGAAGTTTTCCTTGGTACATTCTATGGTGTAATGTAGTCTTCCAGGGCATGAGCAAGGCCTGAAAAAGAAATTTGTTGCTTTGGCATTATTTCTAGTTCAAACTCAGAATATACCGATACTCTCGTATACGTATAAAACAATATTGTTGTAAAAAAAAACATAATAGCACACATGGCCCTGACCAGTAATCGAGTTATTGATGTAGGAAAAGCACCAATGCTGATACGAGTTTTGAGATGAACTATACTCTCCATAAAAAGAGAAGAAATCTTCTGAAGCCAGAGGATAGCTGCCTATTGAGAGAGTAAATTCTTGAGGACTCTCAAAACATCAAGTCCTTCAGATGAGACTAAACAGAGGTTCCGTGTGTGAATGCATGCAGAACATCTTGCCCACACAAAACCTGTTCTACCTTTCAGAAGATTAGGCCATTGTGTGCCAGTGAGAACAGACAAAATTTACAAAAATGTATGCACTGTATGTAAAAAAAAAAGCACACAAATGCTTGAAATAAAGAAAAGATAATGAATAACTAAGCTGCAGAACCATCAACAACATTCACACAGTACCTTATTTTATATTTCCACGTGCTTGTGCCGCATCCTCAGGCATTGAAGTACCTAGGACAGGAACAGTCTTGTAGGCAGATTGACTCTACACACAAAAATTGAGATACATATTTCAAAATTGAATGCCTAAAGACAGACAGACAGACAGACAGACAAACATACAGACAGACATCAAGAGAGAATGTTGGGATTCACTTTGCTAATAACAAAACCTTAGCTCAAGTAGTACTGTTTATAAAAGGAGAAAAAAAATCTTCTGAAGCCACAGTAAAGCTATATAGGTAGCCTATATAGGTAGGTACTGGAAAAAGGCCCCTATCCTCAAACTTCTCACTAACAGCTAGTGTGCTTACAGTTTCAGTGATTCTTAAATATAATGTGAGACAGTATTAGCGATTCTTTAAGTATAATGTGTGAGACATACTACATATTATTGAGGACTCTCAATGCTAAGCTGTGAAACATCCAACAACAACAAAGGAAACTGGTAGTACCTTATTGGGTGCTTCCACTTGCTCGTGCCGCATCCTCAGGCATTGAAGTACCTAGGACGGGAACAGCCTCGTGGATGGAATGATTCTACACAAAAAACAGACATTTCAAAATTAAATGCCTGCACACACACACACACACATAAAGAAAAAACATATAAAAATCACAAAACTGCATACATCAAGGACTGAATGTAAAAAAAGCACATAGTGTTCATTCCATTATCCTTGAAATAAAAGAATAAAATACTTTTTTTTAATAAAAAAAGAAAGAAAAAAGAGACACAGAGACAAGACAGACCACCTGCCAAACAAGCAGTTACACAAATAAATACAGAACCATACTCTACACAGGCGGATTGGTAGTTTGGAGGCAACACACCTGCCTAAAAAGCAAAAAGTGCATGTTCAAACCCCTTAAGCCCCAATTTTTCCCTTATTTCCTAGGCATCAAGTAATGGTCTGGGTGCTAGTCTTTCACATAAGGTGATAAAATCACATCTGCGTGCAAGAACATGAAACTTTTCCCTACCAGAACTTGGTTGTAAATAGTCATATCCATTTGGAAACCAATACACATGCAGAGAGGAAAAGAAAAAAGGAATAGGTGGTGCTGCTCTTGTGGCAATGCACTCTCCATGGGGAGAGCAGCATGAGTAAAATGGCAATAAATCTGCTCCGACTGAAACTAATGAAAAGTATAGAATACAATCCAAAGGTAAGACGCAAAAAGCGTACCTTATGAAATCCTGTAGTTCTTTTCTTGACATGCAAGAATGTAGCAGAATTTCCACTGTAAGTGAATTGGCAGTGAAGTCTTCCTTGGCAGCAGTGACTTGACGTGTAGTCTATGGTGTAGTTTTCTGTGGTGCAGCAGTCTTGAGTGGTGCAGCAGTCTTGAATGGTTCAGCAGCAGTCTTGAGTGGTGAAGTTTTCCATGCTGCAGTTTTCCGTGGTGAAGTTGAAGTCTTCCATGGTGAAGTGAAGTCTTCCATGGTGAAGTCTTCCATGGTGAAGTCTTCCATGGTGAAGTTTTCAGTGGTGACTTCTATAGTGAATGTGAAGTTGTCCATGGTGAAGATGGTGAAGTCTTCCATGGTGCAGTTTTTTTTTGCGGTGAAGTAGTTTTCTGTGGTAAAGAAGTTTTCTGTGGTAAAGAAGTTTTCTGTGGTGAAGTAAGTTGTCTTTGATGAAGTTGAAGTTTTCCGGGGTGAAATTGAAATTTTCTGTGGCGAAGTTGAAGTTTTCTGTGGCAAAGATATCCATGGTGCAGTCTTCTGTGGTGCAGTTTAGTTTTCTTTAGTGCAGTTTTCCGTGGCGTAGATTTCCATGACGTAGTTTTCCATGGTGCAGTCTTGAGTAGTGCAGTCTTCTGTTGTAAAGTGTTTTGTTTTTAAGTCTTCTGTGGTGCAGTCTTTGGTGGTGTAGTTTTCCATGGTTGAGTCTTCTGAGTTGTCTATGGTGTAGTCTTCCAGAACATGAGTGTGGCCTGAAAAAGAAGACGTGTTTTAAGGGAAAAACTGATGCTTCATTGCATTGACAAATTTTAGCAGTTTCTGTGTCTCCTTTAATTCACCGCCTACAAACTTCTGTGATCATAGACATTGGTCATGAAACCGTTCTTGTTAACCTAACAATAACGTAACAATAACATACACGGCCCTGACCAATAATTGAATCATTGATGTAGGCAAAGCACTAATAAAACTGTTAACTGTTATACGAGAGTCTTGAGATTGTCTTCATCCTCCACATCTTCCCCCGTGGGACTCCCGGGGTATGCTTGCAAAGCAAGCATCGCAAGAATAGGATCTCTGCCCTCCAACCAGGCATGTCGTAAAAGGCGACTAAGGTGGAACCCTTCCCCCAGGTAGGGGGTTAGACACAGGGCTAACAACCCTGTTCTGTAAAAAAACAATTGTTACGGAAACAGCAACAAAAGAAATGAACAATACTGGGTGTGACGGGCTTCCAGAGTCATCGGAAGATGCTCGTATGAATGTCAGTGGTGAAAGCCGAAAGGAAGCCACTGACAGGAAGATGGAAGTCTTAAGCGCCAAAAATAAGACCAAGATAGGATTCTGGAATGTGAGAACCATGTTCGAAACAGGAAAACTAGCGCAAGTTACAGCAGAGATGAGACGCTACAATTTGCATATTCTCGCAATCAGTGAAAGCCGATGGACAGGATCAGGCAAATACAGAGCCAGCACAGGAGAAACAGTGCTGTACAGTGGTAGAGATGACGGCCAACACCGTGAGGAGTAGCAATCATCATGAAGAAAGGAATGGAGAAGTGCCTGATGGAATGGAAACCTATCAACAGCAGGATGATGAGGATAAGAATGAAAGGTTAAGCATGCTAATACCACAATCATACAGTGCTATGCACCAACCAACGACAGTGGAGAAGAAAGCAAAGATACATTTTATGAGCAATTACAGGCTGAAATGGAAACCACACCAAATCATGACATGAGGATAGTGATGGGTGACCTAAATGCAAAAGTCGGAAAAGACAACACAAATCAAGAAAGAGCCATGGGAAAAGAAGGATTGTGGCAGCATAAATGACAACGGAGAAAGATTGGTGGAATTCTGCATGACAAACAACCTGGCCATTGAGGGACATTATTTGCACACCCTGAGATCCACAAGCTTACCTGGTGTTCCCCAAGGAAGAGACAAAAACCAGATCGACCACCTGATTATCAATGGGACATGGAGGAGATCGCTCCTAGATGTAAAAGTAAGGAGAGGAGCCGATGTTGGCAGTGATCACCACCTTGTTACTGCAACCCTAAAAGTGAAGCTGAGGAAAAAATGGATCTGGGAAACCAAGGACAACATTTTGATGTGGAAAAACTGCGCAACACCCAAAGTAAAGAGTGCTTTCACCCTCCAGCTCCAAAAACAAGTTCCAAGCACTGGTGATACTGAAAACTACACACTCCTGACACGGCTAATATAAAACACCATGTGGAAACAAGTCAGGACGCCTACACACAAGCCAGCGAAACGTGCTTAGACAGACAGAGGAAGAGAAAAAGTGGATTACAGCAGACACCTGGCAAGCCATTGAGAACAGGAGAGAACTGAAGAAGAAAATCTTAGAGAAAGTCAGAACGGATAAGAGAGAGGTACAAACAACAGTACAGAGAAGCAAACCAAACTGTGAAGAGAATGACAAGAACAGACAAGCGTACCTACATGGATGATATTGCAAGACAAGCAGAGGAGGCCGCCGCAAAGGGAGAACAAGGACAGGTGTATAAGATCACTAAGACTGTCAGTGGCAAGTACCGGAGCAACACTGAAACACTAATCCTAGATAAACAAGGCCAAATACTTACCAACAGAAGCAGAACAAAGATGCAAGATGGGCAGAAACATTTCAGCGAAGTTCTCAACAGACCACCACCAACTGAAGAGGCAGACGTACAAGATCTTGATGCTGATCTCAATGTGAACAGCTCACCACCAAAGAAGGAAGAGATTATAGCAGCAATCAGCTCTCAAGAATGGAAAAGCCCCTGGCCAGGACAACCTCAACGCAGAACTTTTCAAGGCAGATCCAGAATTTGCATCTAAAGTTCTACAGCCACTCTTTGCAGCTATATGGGAAGAGAAACAGCTACCAGCAGATTGGACAGAAGGAGTCATCGTGAAGATCCCAAAGAAAGGAGCCCTGAACAATTGTAACAACTGGAGAGGAATCACTCTGCTATCTGTTCCCAGCAAGATTCTGGCAAAGATCATCATCGACGGATCTCAGAGGCAGTGGACAACAACTCAGAAAGGAACAGGCAGGTTTTAGACCAGGAAGAAGATGCATAGACCAGATCTTACACCTGCGCAACATCATCGAACAGTGCACGGAATGGCAGAGACAGCTGTATATCAACTTCGTAGATTTTGAAAAAGCCTTTGACAGCATTCATTGAGAAAGTGTATGGCGCATACTCCGAGCATATGGAATTCCACAGGAGATTATCCAAGTCATTATGAGCTTCTACAACAACTTCACGTGCAGAGTAGGAAACAGCAAAACCAGTTTCAGTGTACAAACCGGCGTCAGACAAGGCTGCCCCATGTCAGCACTACTCTTCAACCTGACAATTGATTGGGTGATGAGACGAACAACAGCTGACCAGTCACGGGGCATCAGATGGACCCCCTTCTCAACGCTTGAAGACCTAGATTTGCCGATGATCTGGCACTGCTCTCACATACCCACCATCACATTCAAGAGAAGACATCCCGTCTCAGCACTTTCGCACAGCAAGTAGGCCTGAAAATCAGTCAGAAGAAGACAGAGGTGATGACACTGAACGTCCAGAACCCCTCACCGTGAATGGAGAAGTTTTACCAACAACTGAAGAGTTCACGTACCTCAGGAGCACTGTTAGGCATGACGGTGGAGCAGGCAGCGACATCAAGAACCGGATTAGCAAAGCAAGAAATGCTTATAGAAATCTGAACAATGTGTGGAAATCGTCCCAGTACAGCACCAGAACCAAACTAAGACTATACCAGAGCTGTGTACTTTCCACCCTTTTGTACGGCTCGGAGTGCTGGAGGATGACAGAGTGACCTCGACAAACTATCCACATTCCACACGAAAATCTCAGAAGAATCTTGCGCATCTTCTGGCCTGAGACCATATCCAACCAAGAACTTTTTGCCCGTTGCAACCAAGAAAGCATGGACAACATCATCATGCATAGGCAATGGGGATGGATAGGGCATATCTGCCGTCGGGAACAGGGAAACATCGCCCGAACAGCCCTCCACTGGACACCAGAGGGAAAACGCAAACGAGGACGACCCAAGAACACTTGGCGTCAGACTGTTGAAGCAGAGCTGAAGACCTTCCAACATACCTGGGGAACCATTCAGAAGCTGGCCCAGGACAGACAGCAGTGGAGAACTTTTGTTGCTGCCCTACGTGCCAATAAGGCACAAAGGCATTGATGATGTCCACAACATCTTAGCATGAACTGTAATCTCCATGAAAGGAGAACAAATCTGAAGCCAAAGTGTAGCTGCCTATTCCCAGATCACATTCTTGAAAACTCTAAGTTATGAATGAGAAAGTAAATGGAGGGTCTGTGTGCGAACGCATGCACAATATCTTGCACAAATGTTAAAACCTGTTTTGCCTTTAAGAAGATTAGGCCACTGTGTGCTACTGAGAACAGATAACATTTACGAAAACTGTATGCACACAGGCACTGTATGTAAAAAACAAAAGTACACAGGCTCTGATTCCACTATCCCAGAAATAAAGAAATAGATAAGGAATAAATAATCTGCAGAACCAACGAACGACATTTACACAGTACCTTATTTCATGTTTCCATTTTCTCATGCTGCATCCTCAGGCATTGAAGTACCTAGGACGGGAACAGTCTTGTTGGCAGCACAATTCTGAACAAAAAGTTAACTCATTGGAGTCACAGTCAAATGGATCCTGCCATTTTGGGGTAATGCATGATTTTGGCTATATTTGAAAAATTCAGCAAACTTACCCAACATAATAATGACAGACACATTATACAGCATTGAAAAGTTTATAATGTCATCTTTTGAGATTGTTTCACAGTTTTTTAATAGATGACTGTATTTATTTTTTACAAATTTCCAAAATATGTCACTGAATGCTGAAAAATAAAAAGTTTTGAAAATTAGGGTTGGTATCTTAAATGGCTTGAACTATTCATCAACTAGTCCCCTTGAAGCAATGTGATGATTTTTCACCAAAGTAAAAATCCCTGAAGCTGGCTGAATCCATTTGATGTCAATTTTTGTACAACAGATTATTTTTTTAAAGAATCATAACTCCCAAAGATATCACTTGTTGACATGTCAAACAAAATTGGCCAACAAATAAAAACTAGGCAAGCTTATGGTCAAGGAAAGCAACTGCGTTTAGAAAAATGATTGCCCTACAGGCCAGAGTACTTTCCCTTGAGTTAACCATCACTTTGTGGGGTTTTTTAAATTCGTAAGTCTGCCGATTCTTAAGCTTCGGCACGTCACAGTAAAGGAAAAGAGTGCCGGAGCTTAAGCTTCGGCACAACCTCAATGAGTTAAGACATTTCGAAATTAAATGCTTGCAGAGAGACAGACAGACTATCAGACAGACATAGAAAGACACACAGGCAGACAGAGACAAAGATAGAGAGAGACAGAGACAGAAAATCATTTAATGTTGTCCAAGTTATGTACAGGCACATATTCAAACCAATGCTGTTTAAACATATTCAAACAAATGCTGTTTAATGATAACTATAAGTATAATAATAGAGATAATAATAATGACAAAAATGATAACTTTGTGGGAGTGCATGTTGTGTAGCTTAAGTGGTACTGTCCATAAAAGGAGAAAAAATCCTTTGATACCAAAGTATAGCTGCCTATATAGCTAGGTACAGAGAAAATACAGTCACATTAGCAAACTTACAGTGCGTGTGCTTACAGTTTCAGTGATTCTTTATGATGTGTGAGACAGAGTGCATATTCTTGAGAACTCAATGTTAAACTGTGAAACACCCAGCAACAACAGAGATATTACCTTGTTTTGTGCTTCCACTTGCTCGTGCCGCATCCTCAGGCATTGAAGTACCTAGGACGGGAACAGTCTCCATGATGGAATGATTCTACACAAAAACAGACATTTCAAAATTTAATGCCTGTACATACATACACACACACTCTGAAAGAAAGAGAGAGACGGACAGTCAGTGACATACACTAACAGAGACTGTCAGACACACAGAGACTGTCAGACAAACCACCTGCCAAACAAGCAGTTATGCAAATAAGTATAGGCACATATTCAAACGCACACACAACACACATGCAGAGGTGGATCAGTGGTTTGGAGGTAAAACACCTGCTAATAATGTTTAAGCCCCAATTTTTCTCTTATTCACTAGGCATTAAGTGGTGGTCTGGTTGCTAGTCTTTCAGGTTCCATACTCAAATCACATTAAGTGCATGAAGAATCCACAAAACAGTAAAGTTTTTCCTAGCAAAACTCTGTTGTACATAGTCATATCCACAAATGCAGAGGAAAAGAAAAGGAATATGGGGGGGGGGGGGGGGGGGGGACGCTGCTTGTGTGGCAATGCACTCTCTCTGGGGAGAGCAGCCTATTGCATCATGGCAAGAAATCTGACATGAAAGAAAGCAGTGTATGATACGATCCAAAGGCAAGACACAAAAAGCATACCTTATGATAATATGAAGTCCTGTAGTTTTTTCTGGACGTGCAAGGATGTGGCAGAAATTGGACTGTAGGTTAATTGGCTGTGCAGTCTTGAGAGGTGCTATCTTGAGTAGTGAAGTTTTCCATGGTGAACGTGAAGTTTTCCATGGTAAAGTTGAAGTTTTTTGTGGTGAAGTTTTGCATGGTGAAGTTCAAGTCTTCCATGGTGAAGTTTTCTGTAGTGAAGTTGAAGTTTTCCATGGTGATGTTTTTCAAAGTGAAGTTGAAGTTTTCCATGGTGAAGTTGGAAGTTTTCCTTGATGAAGTTGGAATTTTTCTGTGGTGAAGTTGAAGTTTTCCGTGGTGAAGTTGAAGTTTTTCTGTGGTGAAGTTAAGTTTTCTGTGGTAAAGTTGAAGTTTATCATGGTAAAGTTTGAAGTTTTCTGTAAAGTTGATGTTTTGTGGTGAAGTTGAAGTTTTCAGTGGTAAAGTTGAAGTTTTCCGTGGTAAAGTTGAAGTTTTCAGTGGTGAAGTATTTTCAGTGGTGAAGTTGAAGTTTTCTGTGGTGAAGTTGCTCTGGTTGAAGTTTTCTGTGGTGAAGTTTCTCTGGTTGAAGTTTTCTGTGGTGAAGTTTCTCTGGTTGAAGTTTTCTGTGGTGAAGTTTCTCTGGTTGAAGTTTTCTGTGGTGAAGTTTCTCTGGTTGAAGTTTTCTGTGATGAAGTTTCTCTGGTTGAGGTTTTCTGTGGTGAAGTTTCTCTGGTTGAGGTTTTCTGTGGTGAAGTTGGAAGTTTTCTGTGATGAAGGTGTTGCTTTCCATGGTGAAGTTGTAGTTCTTAAGTTTTCCGTGGTGAAGTTGTAGTTCTGAAGTTTTCCGTGGTGAAGTTGTTTTCCGTGGTGAAGTTGAAGTCCGTGGTGAAGTTGAAGTTTTCCGTGGTAAAGTTGAAGTTTTGAAGTTATCAGTGTTGAAGTTGGCAGTGTTGAAGTTGGAAGTTTTCTGTGGTGAAGGTGAAGTTTTCCACGGTGAAGTTGTAGTTCTGAAGTTTTCCATGGTGGAGTTGTAGTTCTGAAGTTTTCCGTAGTGAAGTTGAAGTTTTCCGTGGTGAAGTTGAAGTTTTTCGTGTTGAAGTTGAAGTTTTGAAGTTTTCCATAGTAAAGTTGAAGTTTTGAAGTTTTTAGTGGTGAAAGTGAAGTTTTCTGTGGTAAAGTTGAAGTTTTCCATAGTGAAGTTGAAGTTTTGAAGTTTTCCGTGGTGAAGTTGAAGTTTTCTCTGGTACAGTTTTCTGTGGTGCAGTTTAGTTTTCTGTGAAGCAGTTTAGTTTTCTGTGAAGCAGTTGTTTATTTGTAAAGCAGTTTAGTTTTTCTGTGGTGTAGTTTTCCATGATGCAGTCTTGAGTTGTGAAGTCCACTGTGGTGCAGTCTTTGTTGGTGCAGCCTTCTATGGTGTAGTTTTCTATGGCTTGGTCTTCCGAGTTGTAGTCTATGGTGTAGTCTTCCTGAGCATGAGTGGGGCCTGAAAAAGAAAGGTACAAACAAATATAGGCACATATTCAAACCAATGCTTTTTAATTATAACAATGATGATAATTATGATATTAGAAATATTGTGGGTATGTGTATCTGCATTAGTTAGTCATGTGTTTTTCTATGAGAAAGAGTGTGTGTGTTCACAAGGTGAGTGTGTTAACTGTTTCTGCAATTCTTAAGTATGATGAGCAAGAAATAGTGCATATTCTTGAGGACTTGCAATGTTAAGTTGTAAAACATCCAACAACAGAGGACACTGGTAGTACCTTATTGGGTGCTTCCACTTGCTCGTGCCGCATCCTCAGGCATTGAAGTACCTAGGACGGGAACAGCCTTGATGATGGAATGATTCTACACAAAAAACAGACATTTCAAAATTAAATGCCTGCACACACACACACACACACACATAAAGAAAAGACATATGATAAAAATCACAAAACTGCATACATCAAGGACTGAATGTAAAAAAAGCACATGAGTGTTCATTCCATTATCCTTGAAATAAAAGAATAAAATACTTTTTTTTAATAAAAAAGAAAAGAAAAGACACAGAGACAAGACAGACCACCTGCCAAACAAGCAGTTACACAAATAAATACAGAACCATACTCTACACAGGCGGATTGGTAGTTTGGAGGCAACGCACCTGCCTAAAAAGCAAAAAGTGCATGTTCAAACCCCTTAAGCCCCAATTTTTCCCTTATTTCCTAGGCATCAAGTAATGGTCTGGGTGCTAGTCTTTCACATAAGGTGATAAAATCACATCGCGTGCAAGAACATGAAACTTTTCCCTACCAGAACTTGATTGTAAATAGTCATATCCATTTGGAAACCAATACACATGCAGAGAGGAAAAGAAAAAAAGGAATAGGTGGTGCTGCTCTTGTGGCAATGCACTCTCCATGGGGAGAGCAGCATGAGTAAAATGGCAATAAATCTGCTCTGACTGAAACTAATGAAAAGTATAGAATACAATCCAAAGGTAAGACGCAAAAAGCATACCTTATGAAATCCTGTAGTTTTTTTCTTGACATGCAAGGATGTAGCAGAAGTTCCACTGTAAGTGAATTGGCAGTGAAGTCTTCCTTGGCAGCAGTGACTTGACGTGTAGTCTATGGTGTAGTTTTCTGTGGTGCAGCCGTCTTGAGTGGTGCAGCAGTCTTGAATGGTTCAGCAGCAGTCTTGAGTGGTGAAGTTTTCCATGCTGCAGTTTTCCGTGGTGAAGTTGAAGTCTTCCATGGTGAAGTTGAAGTCTTCCATGGTGAAGTCTTCCATGGTGAAGTTGAAGTTTTCAGTGGTGACGTCTTCCATGGTGAATGTGAAGTTGTCCATGGTGAATATGGTTAAGTCTTCCATGGTGCAGTTTTTTTGCGGTGAAGTAGTTTTCTGTGGTGAAGTAAGTTTTCTGTGGTGAAGTTGAAGTTTTCTGTGGTGAAGTTGAAGTTTTCTGTGGTGAAGAAGTTTTCTGTGGTGAAAAAGTTTTTCATGGTGAAGTTTTTTGTGGGAAGCTGAAGTTTTCTGTGGTAAAGCTGAAATTTTGCTGGTGAAGTTGAAGTTTTTCATTGTGAAGTTGAAGTTTTCTTTGGTGGTGAAGTGAAGTTTACCTTGGTGAAGTTTTCTGTGGTAATGCTGAAGTTTTCCATGGCAAAGTCATGGTGAAGTTAAAAGTTGTCTTTGATGAAGTTGAAGTTTTCCGGGGTGAAATTGAAATTTTCTGTGGCAAAGTTGAAGTTTTCTGTGGCAAAGATATCCATGGTGCAGTCTTCTGTGGTGCAGTTTAGTTTTCTCTAGTGCAGTTTTCCGTGGCGTAGATTTCCATGGTGCAGTCTTGAGTAGTGCAGTCTTCTGTTGTAAAGTGTTTTGTTGTAAAGTCTTCTGTGGTGCAGTCTTTGGTGGTGTAGTTTTCCATGGTTTAGTCTTCTGAGTTGTCTATGGTGTAGTCTTCCAGAACATGAGTGTGGCCTGAAAAAGAAGACATGTTTTAAGGGAAAAACTCTGATGCTTCATTGCATTGACAAATTTTAGCAGTTTCTGTGTCTCCTTTAATTCACCGCCTACAAACTTCTGTGATCATAGACATTGGTCATGAAACCGTTCTTGTTAACCTAACAATAACGTAACAATTACATACACGGCCCTGACCAATAATTGAATCATTGATGTAGGCAAAGCACTAATAAAACTGTTAATCTGTTATACGAGAGTCTTGAGATTGTCTTCTCCTCCACAACATCTTAGCATGAACTGTACTCTCCATGAAAGGAGAACAAATCTGAAGCCAGAGTGTAGCTGCCTATTCACAGATCACATTCTTGAGGACTCTTAAAATTAGTTATGGATAAAGATTGTAAATGGAGGTTCTGTGCATGAATGCATGCACATTATCTTGCACACATGTTAAAACCTGTTCTGCCTTTCAGAAGATTAGGCCACTGTGTACCACTGAGAACAGATAACATTTACGAAACTGTATGCACACAGGCACTGTATGTAAAATAAAATAAAAAGTACACTGGTTCTTATTCCACTATCCCAGAAATAAAGAAATAGATAATAAGCTGCAGAACCAACAACAACATTCACACAGTACCTTATTTTATGTTTCCACTTGCTTGTGCCGCATCCTCAGGCATTGAAGTACCTAGGACGGGAACAGTCTTGTTGGCAGATTGTTTCTGAACAAATAAGTTGAGACATTTTGAAATTAAATACCTGCAGAGAGACAGACAGAATGACAGACAGAGACACAGAAAGACACACAGGCAGACAAAGACAGAGATAGACAGAGAGACAGACAATCAATTAATGTTGTCCAAGTTATGTACAGGCACATATTCAAACCAATGCTGTTTAAACATATTCAAACTAATGCTGTTTAATGATAACTAAGTATAATAATAGAGATAATAATAATGACAAAAATGATAACTTTGTGGGAGTGGATGTTATGTAGCTTGAGTGGAACTGTCCATAAAAGGAGAAAAAAATCATCTGATGCCAGAGTACAGCTGCCTATATAGCTAGGTACTGAGAAAAAAGGGCCACATAGGCAAACTTACAATGTGTGTGCTTACAGTTTCAGTGATTAGGATGTGTGAGACAGAGTGCATATTCTTGAGAACTCTCAATGTTAAACTGTGAAACACCCAGCAACAACAGAGGACACTGGTATTACCTTGTTTTGTGCTTGCACTTGCTCGTGCCGCATCCTCAGGCATTGAAGTACCTAGAATGGGAACAGTCTCCATGACGAAATGATTCTACACAAAAAACAGATTTCAAAATTAAATGCTTGTACATACATACACACACACTCTGAAAGAAAGAGATGGACAGTCAGAGACATACACTAACAGAGACTGTCAGACACACAGAGACTGTCAGATAGACCACCTGCCAAACTAGCAGTTACGCAAATAAGTACAGACACATATTCAAACACACACATGCACACATGCAGAGGTGGATCAGTGGTTTCAAGGTAAAACACCTGCTAATAAAGAGAGATGTTTCAGCCCCAATTTTTCTCTTATTTACTAGGCATTGAGTGGTGGTCTGGTTTCTAGTCTTTCAGTTTCCATACCCAAATCACATTAAGTGCATGAAGAATCAACAACACAGTAATATTTTTCCTAGTTAAACTCTGTTGTAAATAGTCATATCCACACATGCAGAGGAAAAGAACAAAAGGAATTTGGGGGGAGGAGGAGGGGATGCTGCTTGTGTGGCAATGCACTCTCTCTGGGGAGAGCAGCCTGTTGTATCAAGGCAAGAAATCTGCCATGAAAGAAAGCAGTATATGATATGATCCAAAAGCAAGACACAAAAAGCATACCTTGTGATAATATGAAGTCCTGTAGTTCTTTTCTTGACGTGCAAGGCTGTGGCAAAAATTGGACTATAGGTGAATTGGCTGTGCAGTTTTGAGAGGAGCTATCTTAAGTGGTGAAGTTTTCCTGGTACAGTTTTTCTGCGGTGAACGTGAAGTTTTCCAAGGTAAAGTTGAAGTCTTCTATGGTGCAGTTTTCTGTGGTGAAGTTGAAGTTTTCCGTGATAATGTTTTTGAAAGTGAAATTGAAGTTTTCTATGGTGAAGTTGGAAGTTTTCCTTGATGAAGTTGAAGTTTTCCGTGGTGAAGTGTTTTCAGTGGTGAAGTGTTTTCAGTTATGAAGTTGAAGTTTCCTATGGTAAAGTTGAATTTTTCCATGGTAAAGTTGAGGTTTTGAAGTTTTCAGTGGTGAAGTTGAAGTTTTCCATGGTGAAGTTGAAGTTTTCGGTGGTGAAGTTGAAGTTTTCCGTGGTGAAGTTGAAGTTTTCGGTGGTGAAGTTGAAGTTTTCAGTGGTGAAGTTGAAGTTTTCCGTGGTGAAGTTGAAGTTTTGAAGTTTTCCATGGTGAAGATGAAGTTTTCAGTGGTGAAGTTGAAGTTTTGAAGTTTTCCGTGGTGAAGTTGAAGTTTTCCGTGGTGAAGTTGAAGTTTTGAAATTTTCCGTGGTGAAGTTGAAGTTTTGAAGTTTTCCATGCTGAAGTTGAAGTTTTGAAGTTTTCAGTGGTGAAGTTGAAGTTTTCCGTGGTGAAGTTGAATAAGTTGAAGTTTTCCGTGGTGAAGTTGAAGTTTTGAAGTTTTCCGTGGTGAAGTTGGAAGTTTTCCGTGGTGAAGTTGAATAAGTTGAAATTTTCTGTGGTGAAGTTGAAGTTTTGAAGTTTTCCGTGGTGAAGTTGAAGTTTTCCATGGTGAAGTTGAAGTTTTCCGTGGTGAAGTTGAAGTTTTGAAGTGTTCCGTGGTGAAGGCGAGGTTTTCCATGGTGATGTTGAAGTTTTCCGTGATGAAGTTGAAGTTTTGAACTTTTCCATGGTGAAGTTGAAGTTTTGAAGTGTTCCGTGGTGAAGGTGAAGTTTTGAAGTGTTCTGTGGTGAAGGTGAAGTTTTGAAGTTTTCTGTGGTGAAGTTGAAGTTTTGAAGTTTTCCATGGTGAAGTTGAAGTTTTCCGTGGTAAAGTTGAAGTTTTCCGTGGTGAAGTTGAAGTTTTGAAGTTTTCCGTGGTGAAGTTGAAGTTTTCCGAGGTGAAGTTGAAGTTTTCCGTGGTAAAGTTGAAGTTTTCCGTGGTGAAGTTGAAGTTTTGAAGTTTTCCATGGTGAAGTTGAAGTTTTGAAGTTTTTCGTGGTGAAGTTGAAGTTTTCTCTGATGAAGTTTCCTATGGTGAAGTTTAGTTTTCTGTGGTGTAGTTTTCCATGATGCAGTCTTGAGTAGTGAAGTCTTTTGTGGTGCAGTCTTTGATGGTGCAGCCTTGTATGGTGTAGTTTTCCATGGCTCAGTCTTTCAAGATGTAGTCTATGGTGTAGTCTTCCAGAGCATGAGTGGGGCCTGAAAAAGAAGAGGTACAAACAAGTACAGGCACATATTCATACCAATGCTTTTTAATGATAACAATGATTATAATTATGTTAAGAGAAATATTGTGTATGTATGTGTGTCTGCATTAGTTAGTCATGTGTTTTTCTATGAGAGAGAGAGAGTGTGTGTGTTCACAGAGTGAGTGTGTTAACTGTTTCTGCAATTCTTAAGTATGATGAGCAAGAAACAGTGCATATTCATGAGGATTCACAATGTTAAGCTGTAAAACATCCAACAACAGAGGACACTGGTAGTACCTTACTGGGTGCTTCCACTTGCTCGTGCCGCATCCTCAGGCATTGAAGTACCTAGGACGGGAACAGCCTCAATGACGGAATGATTCTACACAAAAAGTCAGACATTTCAAAATCAAATGTCTGCATGGACACACACACACACACACACACATACACACACACACACACACACACACACACACACACACATACACACACACACACACACACACACACACACACACTGAAAGAGAAAAGATGGACAGACAGGGAGAGAGATGGAGACACAGAGAGACTTCAGACTTTTACTGTACATCGGCCTTAGGCCACAATACAAAGGAATGATGGGCGTATGGAGTGGACATATGACATGAGTGTTATAAACACATTACTATCAATGTATATAAATATGAAATGATATATCAGCAATAATAAAGAAATTACATCACCTATTTCTTGAATAGTCATCACAAATCAATTCACGTTCATTATAATCAACAATGTTTTGAGTGTAGTATTCATCAATATAAGGATCCAATCTATAAAGTTATCTTACTTCTGTTGGTTGCATGAAAAATAAATCGTGACAAATTATGTCTATCAGTAGATATTGTAGCTTTGAGTAGCACGTGCAAAGGAAGTCTCTTCGCATCTTTAAGAAACTTATGTCTCAAATCTTCATAAACAGGACAATTAAATAAAAAGTGTTCTTCATTCTCTATTTGGTCTTTACAAACAGGGCACTGCTTATCTTCATTTGAACTACTATAGCAATGTGTATTATTGTTTAGTGGTAGCGCATTCAATCGTACTCAAGTAACTGCAACGCAAAAACAATATGTATCCATTTCACTAATATACTTCTCTCTTTCAAAAACAATCTTAAAGTTTCTGTAACTATCATATCTACTGCGATCTCTGATGGTGCCAGTCCATTCCTGGGTAAACCAATCTACAAGTCTTTGTTTAAAGGCATGTAAGAACATTTTTATGTCTCCTACTCCTTGGTTTAACCAAACGATATTAAAGCCAGTTATGCAGAATATTTCCCTGATTTTAGAGACCCAGCATTGTTTGCCCTTTTTATCTAATTCTAACAACATAGTAAAGTATGTTCTTTCCAGCCAGAAGGCCCATAGAGCCGGAGCTTATCCCGGTTTCTGTAGCGTTAAGCGAACTGATGGTTTTTCACCACCCCTGTGACAGGACGCTAGTCTGTCGCCAGATACTTCCCCAGCAGAGCTGGTACCCACTTGTATACCTGGGTGGAGTGGGGGAAAATAGGAGTAAAGTGTCTTTCCCAAGGACACAACACCGAGCCGAGCGGGGATCGAACCCACGACCTCTGGATCACGAGTTGATCGCCGAAACCACTCGACCACGGTGCCTCCTTCTAACAACATACAATAAGCTTTATGTGGCAATCTTTCAGAATCCATATGTAATAATTTAAACCAAAATCTTGCGCATGCAACATACGTGTTTACATACAATGGGTACCTGCCCAGATCTCCATACACCATTTTATTTGGTGTCTTGACAGGCACACCTAAAAATCTTTTACAAGCGATTAACTCATTGAGGTTTTCCTTTACTGTGACGTGCCGAAGCTTAAAAATCAGCAGACTTACGATTTTTTTAAAAACACAGAGTGATGGTTAACTCAAAGGAAAGTACTCTGGCCTCTAGGGCAATCATTTTTCTAAACACAGTTGCTTTCCTTGACCATAAGCTTGCCTAGTTTTTGTCTGTTGGCCAATTTTGTTTGACATGTCAACAAGTGATATCTTTGGGATTTCAGGCACTCCAGTGTTATGATTCTTTAAAAAAAAAAAAAAATCTGTTGTACAAAAAGTGACATCAGATGGATTCAGCCAGCTTCAGGGAGCTTTACTTTGGTGAAAAAGCATCACATTGCTTCAAGGGGACTAGTTGATGATAGTTCAAGCCATTTAAGATACCAGCCCTAATTTTCAAAACTATTTTTAAGCATTCAGTGACATATTTTGAAAATTTGTAAAAAATAAATACAGTCATCTATTAAAAAACTGTGAAACAATCTCAAAAGAAAACATTATAAACTTTTCAATGATGTATAATGTGTATGTCATTATTATGTTGGGCAAGTCTGCTGAATTTTTCAAATATAGCCAAAATCACGTGTCACCACAAAATGGTGGGATCCATTTCACTGCGACTCCAATGAGTTAAATGTACTTTTTCTAGATGCTCTAGTCTATTCAATCCCCAAATTTTAGCTGAATATAACAGTATTGGTTGGATTTTCGTATCAAAAATGTTAAAAAATGTATTTACTGTCATTTCTTTACACTTCTGAAAAACTTTGTTAAGCTGAGTAACTGCTTTCTTACCTTTAGTAACCAAATGTGATGTACCTCTCTTTGCACTAATCATAGACGTAAAATTAAATCCTAAATAGCAATAACTGTTAACTACTTCTAATCTCTTATTATCAAAGAACTGTTTTCCTAAGTGCCCCCCTTTCCTAAATACCATAATCTTAGTTTTGTCTATGTTTACACTTAATTTCATATTATCACAAGTTTCTAAGACCTTTAATTGATTTTGTAAGCCAGTAGGTTTAGTTGCCTGTGGCAGGTCCTCAGAATGTTTGGCATTGAAGAAGGACTACTGCAAACCATTCAAGCACTATACAACACCGCAAGCAGTGCAGTCCTTCTGAACAATCAGGTCGGAGACTACTTCAAAACCACAGTTGGGGTCCGACAAGGATGCCCGTTATCTCCAGTCCTGTTTAATCTGTTCTTGGAAAACATTATGAGAGAGACCCTCCATGACTTCCACTATACCATCTCCATTGGCGGCAGACCCCTCAACAACTTGCAGTTTCCCGATGACATTGACCTCATGGGCGGAAGTAACACAGAGCTGCAAGATCTTACGACCAGACTTGAGAACAGAGCTGGAGCATATGGGATGGAGGTAAGCTCGAAGAAAAGTAAAGTACTTGTGAACAGCACGAGCAACGCCACTGCTAAAATTTACATGAACGGCCAGCAACTGGAGGAAGTAGACGCTTTTAAATACCTTGGTGCTACACTCACAAAGGATGGGCATTCAACGACAAAAATCAAAGTCAGACTAGCCATGGTAACATCTTCCATGACAAAACTCACCACCATATGGAAAAGTAAAGAGATCAGTTTCCCAATCAAACTAAAGCTCTACAAAGCCCTAATTCAGACTATCCTGCTGTACCGAAGTGAAACCTGGACATTGACTGCTGAAACAGCAAAGCGAATCCAGTCATTTGAAACAAAATGCCATAGAAAACTGCTGGGCATATCCTGGAGAGAATGAAAGACCAATGAATTTGTCAAGAGTCAAATAACACAGCTGGCAGGTCCATAGGAACCCCTTCTCACCATCGTCAAGAAGAAAAAGCTGACATGGTTCGGCCACGTCACCCACCACAACACTCTGCCAAAAACAGTACTGCAGGGAACACTCCAAGGTGGCAAAAAGAGGGGAAGACAGAACAAGTCATGGATGGACAACATCAGAGAATGGACCAGGATAAATGACTCGGCACTACTGCACAGAGCCGAGGACCGAGATGGATGGAGGAGGCTTACCACGGCATCGTCTTTCGTGTCTCCTCCACGACCGCCAAGGTCACGGGACTGATGATGATGATGATGATGTGTAGTTGACGTTAATGCTACGTCATCAGCAAATAAGATAACTCAAAAATATCTGGAAACAGTTGTGCACCGTGCTTACCTTTTTCATTCATAACGTTTGCTAACTGATTAATGAACATAGAAAACAATGTAGGGCTTAGAACACATCCCCGTCTTACCCCCATGGGGGTTTGAAACTTATTAGTTAATTCAGAATTTGCTCGTATGCATGCTGATAATAACTTATACATAGCCCCAAGTGATGCAAAAAATTTACCCTTCACACCTTGCTGTTTGATATAACGTAATAACCTGTCATGTTCAACTGTGACGAAGGCCTTTTTAAAATCTACAAAGGAAACATACAATTTTCTTCCTTTTTTAGAGAGAGAGAGACATACAGACAAGACGCACAGAGTCAGAGAGAGAAAGAGACAGACAAAGACAGACAGACAAAGACAAACACACACATACACCACCTGCCAAACAAGCTGTTACACAAATAAGTACAGGCACACATTCAAACACACACACATACACGAAGAGGTGGATCAGTGGTTCGGAGGTTTATAAAGCAAGATGTGTGGATTCAAACTGTGCATGAAGCATCCACAAAACAGTAATGTCTTTCCTAGCAAAACTCTGTTGTAAATAGTCATATCCACACATGCAGAGAAAAAGAAAAAATGGAATGTAGGGGGAGGGGGGAGGACGCTGCTTGTGTGGCAATGCACTCTTCCCAGAGAGAGCAGCCTGTTGTATCATGGCAAGAAATCTGCCATGAAAGAAAGCAGTATATGATACGATCCAAAAGCAAGACACAAAAAGCATACCTTATGATAATATGAAGTCCTGTAGTTCTTTTCTTGACATGCAAGGATGTGGCAGAAATTGGACGGTAGGTGAACTGGCTGTGCAGTCTTGAGAGGTGCTATCTTGAGTGGTGAAGTTTTCCATGGTACAGTTTGTGTGTAAGTTTTCTGTGGTGAAGTTGAAGTTTTCCTAGGTTAAGTTGGAAGTTGTCTGTGGTGAAGTTGAAGTTTTCCTTGGTAAAGTTGGAAGTTTTCTGTGGTGAAGTTGAAGTTTTCTGTGGTCAAGTTGAAGTTTTCCGTGGTGAAGTTGAAGTTTTGAAGTTTTCAGTGGTGAAGGTAAAGTTTTTTGTGGTAAAGTTGGAAGTTTTCCATGGTGAAGTTGAAGTTCTGAAGTTTTCCGTGGCGAAGTTGAAGTTTTCTGTGGTGAAATTGAAGTTTTCCGTGGTGAAGTTGAAGTTTTGAAGTTTACCGTGGTGAAGTTGAAGTTTTCCGTGGTAAAGTTGAAGTTTTCCGTGGTAAAGTTGAAGTTTTCCGTGGTGAAGTTGAAGTTTTGAAGTGTTCCGTGGTGAAGTTGAAGTTTTCTCTGATGAAGTTTTCTGTGAAGCAGTTTAGTTTTCTGTGGTGTAGTTTTCCATGATGTAGTCTTGAGTAGTGAAGTCTTCTGTGGTGCAGTCTTTGTTGGTGCAGCCTTCTATGGTGTACTTTTCCATGGCTTGGTCTTCTGAGTTGTAGTCTATGGTGTAGTCTTCCTGAGCATGAGTGGAGCCTGAAAAAGAAGAGTACAAACAAGTACAGGCACATATTCAAACCAAAGCTTTTTAATGATAACAATGATGATAATTATGATAATAGAAAGATTAAGTGCATGTTTGTGTGTCTGCATTAGTCATGTGTTTTTCTATGAGAGAGTGTGTGTGTGTTCACAGAGTAAGTGTGTTAACTGTTTCTGCAATTCTTAAGTATGACGAGCAAGAAATAGTGCATATTTTTTAGGACTTGCAATGTTAAGCTGTGAAATATCCAACAACAACAGAGGACACTGGTAGTACCTTATTGGGTGCTTCCACTTGCTCGTGCCGCATCCTCAGGCATTGAAGTACCTAGGACGGGAACAGCCTCGTGGATGGAATGATTCTACACAAAAAGTCAGACATTTCAAAATCGATTGTCTGCATGCACGCACGCACCCACACACACATACACTGAAAGAAAAAAGAAAAGACAGAGAGAGACTTAGACACACAGAGAGAAAGAGAGATGGACAAACACAGACACACAGGAGTGAGAGAGAGAAACAGACACACAAAGACAGACAAACAGACAGACACACACACCACCCGACCAACAAGCTGTTACACAAATAAGTAGAGGCACATATATATTCAAACACACACACACACACACACACAAAAGAGGTGGATCAGTGGTTCGGAGGTTATAAAGCAAGATGTGTGGATTCAAACTTTGTTTAAGCCCCAATCTTTCACTTATTCACTAGGCATTGAGTGGTGGTCTGGCTGCTAGTCTTTGGATTCCATACTCAAATCACATCAAATGCATGAAGCATCCACAAAACAGTAAAGTCTTTCCTAGCAAAACTGTTGTAAATAGTCATATCCACACATGCAGGGGAAAAGAAAAAATGGAATGTGGGGGGAGGGGGGACACAGCTTGTGTGGCAATGCGCTCTTCCCAGAGAGAGAGCAGCCTGTTGCATCATGGCAAGAAATCTGCCATGAAAGAAAGCAGTGTATGATATGATCCAAAAGCAAGACACAAAAAGCATACCTTATGATAATTTGAAGTCCTGTTGTTCTTTTCTTGACGTGCAAGGATGTGGCAGAAATTGGACTGTAGGTGAACTAGCTGTGCAGTCTTGAGAAGAGCTATCTTGAGTAGTGAAGTTTTCTATGGTACAGTTTTCTGTGGTGAAGTTTTGCATGGTGAAGTTGAAGTTTTCCATGGTACAGTTTTCTGAGGTGAACGTGAAGTTTTCCAAGGTAAAGTTGAAGTTTTCTGTGGTGAAGTTTTGCATGGTGAAGTTGAAGTCTTCAATGGTGCAGTTTTCCGTGGTGAAGTTAAAGTTTTCCATGATGATGTTTTTCAAAGTGAAGTTGAAGTTTTCCATGGTGAAGTTGGAAGTTTTCCTTGATGAAGTTGGAAGTTTTCTTTAGTGAAGTTGAAGTTTTCCGTGGTGAAGTTGAAGTTTTTTGTGGTGACATTGAAGAAGTTGAAGTTTTCTATGGTGAAGTTGAAGTTTTGAAGTTTTCCTTGGTAAAGATGAAGTTTTCAGTGGTGAAGTGTTTTCAGTGGTGAAGTGTTTTCAGTTGTGAAGTTGAAGTTTCCTGTGGTAAAGTTGAAGTTTCCTGTGGTAAAGTTGAAGTTTTCCATGGTAAAGTTGAGGTTTTGAAGTTTCCGTGGTGAAGTTGAAGTTTTCCATGGTGAAGTTGAAGTTTTCCGTGGTGAAGTTGTTTTCAAGTTTTACAATAGTAAAGTTGAAGTTTTGAAGTTTTTAGTAGTGAAGTTGAATTTTTCTGTGGTAAAGTTGGAAGTTTTCCATGGTGAAGTTGTAGTTTTGAAGTTTTCTATAGTAAAGTTGGAAGTTTTGAAGTTTTCAGTGGTGAAGTTGAAGTTTTCAGTGGTGAAGTTGAAGTTTTCTGTGGTAAAGTTGAAAGTTTTCTGTGGTGAAGTTGGAAGTTTTCCATGGTGAAGTTGTTTGTAGTTCTGAAGTTTTCCATGGTGAAGTTGAAGTTTTCCGTGGTAAAGTTGAAGTTTTCCGTGGTGAAGTTGGAAGTTTTGAAGTTTTCCGTGGTGAAGTTGAAGTTTTCCGTGGTGAAGTTGAAGTTTTCTGTGGTGAAGTTAAGTTTTGAAGCTTTTCGTGGTAAAGCTGAAGTTTTCCGTGGTAAAGTTGAAGTTTTCCGTGGTAAAGTTGAAGTTTTCCATGGTAAAGTTGAAGTTTTCCATGGTGAAGTTGAAGAAGTTGAAGTTTTCCGTGGTGAAGTTGAAGTTTTCCGTGGTGAAGTTGAAGTTTTGAAGTTTTTCGTGGTGAAGAAAGTTTTCTCTGTTAAGTTTTCTGTGGTGCAATTTAGTTTTCTGTGAAGCAGTTAGTTTTCTGTGGTGTAGTTTTCCATGATACAGTCTTGAGTAGTGATGTCCTTGTCTTGAGTGGTGATGTCCTCTGAGGTGTAGCCTTTGTTGGGTGCAGCCTTCTATGGTGTAGTTTTCTTGGCTCAGTCTTCTGAGTTGTAGTCTATGGTGTAGTCTTCCTGAGCTTGAGTGGGGCCTGAAAAAGAAGAGGTACAAACAAGTACAGGCACATATTGAAACCAATGCTGTTTAATGATAATAGTGATGATGATAATACTGATGATGATAACAAGTATTGTATGTATGTATGTGTGTCTGCATTAGTTATGTGTTTTTTCTATGAGAGAGAGAAATAGATTGAGTGTGTGTGTGTGTCTATGTTCACAGACTGAGTGTTAACTGTTTCTGCAATTCTTAAGTATGATAAGCAAGAAATAGTGCATATTCTTGACTCTCAATGCTAAGCTGTGAAACACCTAACAACTGAGGAGACTGGTAGTACCTTATTGGGTGCTTCCACTTGCTCGTGCCTCATCCTCAGGCATTGAAGTACCTAGGACGGGAACAGCCTCGTGGACGGAATGATTCTACACAAAAAGACATTTCAAAATCAAATGTCATCATGCACACGCACACACACACACACACACACACACACACACACTCTGAAAGAGAAAAAGATAGACAGGGAGAGAGACTTACACACACACAGAGAAAGAAAGAGAGACAATCGGACAGACACTGACACACAGATTGCAAGTGAAAGAGAAAAAGAGACAAAGACAAACAAACACACACACCAATGCATTTTAATGATAACAATGATGATAATTATGATAATAGAAATATTGTGTGTATGTATGTGTGTCTGCATTAGTCATGTGTTTTTCTATGAGAGAGAGAGAGTGTATGTGTTCACAGAGTGAGTGTGTTAACTGTTTCTGCAATTCTTAAGTATGATGAGCAAGAAATTGTGCATATTCTTGAGGACTCACAATGTTAAGCTGTAAAACATCCAACAACAACAGAGGACACTGGTAGTACCTTATTGGGTGCTTCCACTTGCTCGTGCCGCATCCTCAGGCATTGAAGTACCTAGGACGGGAACAGCCTCGTGGACAGAATGATTCTACACAAAAAGTCAGACATTTCAAAATCAAATGTCTGCATGCACACACACCACTCTGAGAAAGAGAAAAGAATGACAGACAGGGAGAGATACAGAGACACACAGAGAGAAAGAGAGAGAGAGACGGACAGACACAGACACACAGAGTGAGATAGAGAGAGAATGAGAGACAAACAAAAACAGACAGACAAAGACAAAGACAGACACACATACACCACCTGCCAAACAAGCTGTTACACAAATAAGTAAAGGCACACATTCAAACACACACACATACACATACACGAAGAGGTGGATCAGTGGTTCGGAGGTTTATAAAGCAAGATGTGTGGATTCAAACTTTGTTTAAGCCCCAATTTTTCACTTATTCACTAGGCATTGAGTGGTGGTCTGGCTGCTAGTCTTTTAGGTTCCATACTCAAATCACATCAAGTGCATGAAGCATCCACAAAACAGTAACGTTTTTCCTAGAAAAACTCTGTTGTAAATAGTCATATCCACACATGCAGAGGAAAAGAACAAAAGGCATTTGGGTTGGGGGGTAAGGGGGTGGGGGTGCTGCTTGTGTGGCAATGCACTCTTCCCAGAGAGAGCAGGCTGTTATATCAAGGCAAGAAATTCGCCATGAAAGAAATCAGTTTATAATATAATCCAAAGTCAAGACACAAAAAGCATACCTTATGATAATATGAAGTCCTGTAGTTCTTTTCTTGACGTGCAAGGATGTGGCAGAAATTGGACTGTAGGTCAATTGGCTGTGCAGTCTTGAGAGGTGCTATCTTGAGTAGTGAAGTTTTCCATGGTACACTTTTCTGTGGTGAATGTGAAGTTTTCCGTGGTAATGTTGAAATTTTTTCTGTAGTGAAGTTTTGCATGGTGAAGTTGAAGTCTTCCATGGTGCAGTTTTCCGTGGTGATGTTTTTCAAAGTCAAGTTGAAGTTTTCCATGGTGAAGTTGGAAGTTTTCCTTGATGAAGTTGGAAGTTTTTTGTGGTGAAGTTGAAGTTTTCTGTGGTGAAGTTGAAGTTTTTTAGTTTTCCATGGTAAAGTAGAAGTTTTCAGTGGTGAAGTTGAAGTTGAAATTTTCCGTGGTAAAGTTGAAGTTTTCAGTGGTGAATTTGAAGTTGAAATTTTCCTTGGTAAAGTTGAAGTTTTCAGTGGTGAAGTTGAAGTTTCCTGTGGTAAAGTTGAAGTTTTCCATGGTAAAGTTGAAGTTTTGAAGTTTTCAGGGGTAAAGTTGAAGTTTTCAGTGGTGAAGTTGAAGTTTTCAGTAGTGTTTTCAGTGGTGAAGTTGAAGTTGAAGTTTTCTGTGGTGAAGTTCAGTTTTCTGTGGTGAAGTTTCTCTGGATGAAGTTTTCTGTGGTGAAGTTGGTTTTCTGTGGTGAAGGTGAAGTTTTCCTTGGTGAAGTTGTAGTTCTGAAGTTTTCCGGGGTGAAGTTGAAGTTTTCAGTGGTGAAGTTGAAGTTTTTTGCGGTAAAGTTGGAAGTTTTCTGTGGTGAAGGTGAAGTTTTCCATGGTGAAGTTGTAGTTCTGAAGTTTTCCATGGTGAAGTTGAAGTTTTCAGTGGTGAAGTAAGTTTTCCATGGTGAAGTTGAACTTTTCTGTGGTGCAGTTCAGTTTTCTGTGGTGTAGTTTTCCATGATGCAGTCTTGAGTAGAGAAGTCTTTGTTGGTGCAGCCTTCTATGGTGTACTTTTCCATGGCTGGGTCTTCGAGTTGTAGTCTATGGCATTCTCTTCCTGAGCATGAGTGGGGCCTGAAAAAGAAAAGTACAAACAAGTACAGGCACATAATCAAACCAATGCTTTTTAATGATAATGATGATAATTATGATAATAGAAATATTGTGTGAATGTATGTGTGTCTGCATTAGTTAGTCATGTGTTTTTTCTATGAGAGAGAGAAAGTGTGTGTGTGTGTGTGTTCACAGAGTGAGTGTGTTAACTGTTTCTGCAATTCTTAAGTATTATGAGCAAGAAATAGTGCATGTTCTTGAGGACTCGCAATGTTAAGCTGTAAAACATTCAACAACAACAGAGGACACTGGTAGTACCTTATTGGGTGCTTCCACTTGCTCGTGCCGCATCCTCAGGCATTGAAGTACCTAGGACGGGAACAGCCTCGTGGACGGAATGATTCTACACAAAAAGTCACAGACATTTCAAAATCAAATGTCTGCATGCACACACACTCTGAAAGAGAAAAGAATGACAGCCAGGGAGAGAGACAGAGACACACAGAGAGAAAGAGAGAGACAGACGGACAGACACAGACTGAGATAGAGAAAGAGAATGAGAGACAAAGACAGACAAACAAAGACAAACAGACACACATACCACCTGCCAAACAAGCTGTTACACAAATAAGTACAGCCACACAATCAAATACACACACACACACACACACACAAAAGGGGTGGATCAGTGGTTTGGAGGTTATAAAGCAAGATGTGTGGATTCAAACTTTGTTTAAGCCCCAATCTTTCCCTTATTCACTAGGCACTGAGTGGTTGTCTGGGTGCTAATCTGTCAGGTTCCATACTCAAATCACATCAAGTGCATGAAGAATCAACAACACAGTAAAGTCTTTCATTGTAAAACTTTGTTGTAAATAGTCATATCCACACATGCAAAGGAAAAGAACAAAAGGCATTTGGGTTGGGGGTAAGGGGGTTGGGGGTAAGGGGGTGGGGGGGGGGGGGGGCGGCGCTGCTTGTGTGGCAATGCACTCTTCCCAGAGAGAGCAGGCTGTTATATCAAGGCAAGAAATTCGCCATGAAAGAAATCAGTATATGATATAATCCAAAGTCAAGACACAAAAAGCATACCTTATGATAATATGAAGTCCTGTAGTTCTTTTCTTGACGTGCAAGGATGTGGCAGAAATTGGACTGTAGGTCAATTGGCTGTGCAGTCTTGAGAGGTGCTATCTTGAGTAGTGAAGTTTTCCATGATACACTTTTCTGTGGTGAATGTGAAGTTTTCCGTGGTAATGTTGAAATTTTTTCTGTAGTGAAGTTTTGCATGGTGAAGTTGAAGTCTTCCATGGTGCAGTTTTCCGTGGTGACGTTTTTCAAAGTGAAGTTGAAGTTTTCCGAGGTAAAGTTGAAGTTTTCCGTGTTAAAGTTGAAGTATTTTAGTTTTCCGTGGTAAAGTAGAAGTTTTCAGTGGTGAAGTTGAAGTTGAAATTTTCCATGGTAAAGTTGAAGTTTTCAGTGGTGAAGTGTGTTTTTAGTGGTGAAGTTGCAGTTTCCTGTGGTAAAGTTGAAGTTTTCCGTGGTGAAGTTGAAGTTTTGAAGTTTTCAGTGGTAAAGTTGAAGTTTTCAGTGGTGAAGTTGAAGTTTTCCGTGGTGAAGTTGAAGTTTTCAGTAGTGAAGTGTTTTCAGTGGTGAAGTTGAAGTTGAAATTTTCCATGGTAAAGTTGAAGTTTTCAGTGGTGAAGTGTGTTTTTAGTGGTGAAGTTGCAGTTTCCTGTGGTGAAGTTGAAGTTTTCCGTGGTGAAGTTGAAGTTTTCAGTGGTAAAGTTGAAGTTTTGAAGTTTTCAGTGGTAAAGTTGAAGTTTTCAGTGGTGAAGTTGAAGTTTTCCGTGGTAAAGTTGAAGTTTTCAGTGGTAAAGTTGAAGTTTTCAGTGGTGAAGTTGAAGTTTTCAGTGGTAAAGTTGAAGTTTTCAGTGGTGAAGTTGAAGTTTTCCATGGTAAAGTTGAAGTTTTCAGTGGTGAAGTGTTTTCAGTGGTGAAGTTGAAGTTGAAGTTTTTTGTGGTGAAGTTTCTCTGGATGAAGTTTTCTGTGGTGAAGCTGGTTTTCTGTGGTGAAGGTGAAGTTTTCCTTGGTGAAGTTGTAGTTCTGAAGTTTTCCGGGGTGAAGTTGAAGTTTTCAGTGGTGAAGTTGGAAGTTTTCAGTGGTGAAGTGTTTTCAGTGGTGAAGTTGAATTTTTTTGCGGTGAAGTTGGAAGTTTTCTGTGGTGAAGGTGAAGTTTTCCATGGTGAAGTTGTAGTTCTGAAGTTTTCCATGGTGAAGTTGAAGTTTTCCGTGGTGAAGTTGAAGTTTTCTGTGGTGAAGTTGAAGTTTTCTGTGGTTTTCTGTGGTGCAGTTCAGTTTTCTGTGGTGTAGTTTTCTGTGGTGTAGTTTTCCATGATGCAGTCTTGAGTAGAGAAGTCTTTGTTGGTGCAGCCTTCTATGGTGTACTTTTCCATGGCTGGGTCTTCTGAGTTGTAGTCTATGGCGTTCTCTTCCTGAGCATGAGTGGGGCCTGAAAAAGAAAAGTACAAACAAGTACAGGCACATAATCAAACCAATGCTTTTTAATGATAATGATGATAATTATGATTATAGAAATATTGTGTGTATGTATGTGTGTCTGCATTAGTTAGTCATGTGTTTTTTCTATGAGAGAGAGAGAGTGTGTGTGTGTGTGTGTGTGTGTGTGTTCACAGAGTGAGTGTGTTAACTGTTTCTGCAATTCTTAAGTATTATGAGCAAGAAATAGTGCATATTCTTGAGGACTCGCAATGTTAAGCTGTGAAACATCCAACAACAGAGGACACTGGTAGTACCTTATTGGGTGCTTCCACTTGCTCGTGCTGCATCCTCAGGCATTGAAGTACCTAGGACAGGAACAGCCTCAATGATGGAATGATTCTACACAAAAAGTCAGACATTTCAAAACCAAATGTCTGCATGGACACACACACACACACACACACACACACTGAAAGAGAAAAGAAAGAGACAGGGAGAGAGATGGAGACATACAGAGAGAAAGAGAGATGGACAGACACAGACACACAGAGTAAGAAAGAGACAGAGAATGAGAGACAGACAGAGAGACAGAGAGAGACACACACACACACACCACCTGCCAAACAAGCTGTTACACAAATAAGTACAGGCACATATTCAAACAAACACACACACAAAGAGGTGGATCAGTGGTTCGGAGGTTTATAAAGCAAGATGTGTGGATTCAAACTTTGTTTAAGCCCCAATTTTTCCCTTATTCACTAGGCATTGAGTGGTGGTCTGGGTGCTAGTCT
>CM054135.1:62509928-62517428 GCA_028751875.1 Rapana venosa
AAACATATCTATGTCCTAAATCCATGGAAGAAATGCCAGCCTCAGTACTGGACTTACCCTTCAGGTTTTGTCTCTCAGCATTTTGCCCTTATGGAGCTTGTCCTTTAGGGTTTTGCCCTTCAGGGGCTTGTCTTGGTGTTGCCCTTCAGGGGCTTGTCTTGGTGTTGCCCTTCAGGGGCTTGTCTTGGTGTTGCTCTTTAGGAGCTTGTCAAGATGTTGCCCTTCAGGGGCTCATCTCAAGTTTGCCCTTCAGGGGCTTGTCTTGCGTGTTGAACTTTGAGGGTTTGTTTTACACTGCTGCCCTTCAGGGGCCTGTTTTGCATGTTGCTGCCCTTCAGGGGCCTGTTTTGCATGTTGCTGCCCTTCAGGGGCCTGTTTTGCATGTTGCTGCCCTTCAGGGGCCTGTTTTGCATGTTGCTGCCCTTCAGGGGCCTGTTCTGTTTTGCATGTTGCTGCCCTTCAGGGGCCTGTTTTGCATGCTGCTGCCCTTCAGGGGCATGTGTTTTGAGATGTTGCCCTTCAGGGGCATGTGTTTTGAGATGTTGCCCTTCAGGGGCATGTCTTTCGAGATGTTGCCCTTCAGGGGCATGTCTTTCGAGATGCTGCCCTTCAGGGGCATGTCTTTCAAGATGCTGCCCTTCAGGGGCATGTCTTTCAAGATGTTGCCCTTTAGGGGCATGTCTTTCAAGATGTTGCCCTTCAGGGGCATGTCTTTCGAGATGCTGCCCTTCAGGGGCATGTCTTTCAAGATGCTGCCCTTCAGGGGCATGTCTTTCCAGGTGTTGCCCTTTAGGGGCATGTCTTTCAAGATGTTTCCCTTTAGGGGCATGTCTTTCAAGATGTTGCCCTTCAGGGGCATGTCTTTCGAGATGTTGCCCTTCAGGGGCATGTCTTTCAAGATGTTGCCCTTCAGGGGCATGTCTTTCCAGATGTTGCCCTTCAGGGGCATGTCTTTCAAGATGTTGCCCTTCAGGGGCATGTCTTTCAAGATGTTGCCCTTCAGGGGCATGTCTTTCAAGATGTTGCCCTTCAGGGGCATGTCTTTCAAGATGTTGCCCTTCAGAGGTTTGCCTTAGGGGTTTGTGGGTTTGCCCTTCAAAGTTTTACTTTTAATGGCTTGACCCCTCAAGCTATTTTACCTTTCAGATTTTGCAGGTTTTCCCTTCTAGGGCTATGCCCTTCAGAGTTTTGCCTTTCAAGGCTTTTCCCTTCAGGGTTTTGTTGCATTGTCTCCCATTCTATGGCCATCACCCCTATCAGTCTAACATAGACAACAGTCATGTGGGTTAGGACAAGTTCAATGGGTCTTGTGCTCCAGCACTCTGCTGCTGGCATCTCCAGAACCTGCAATGAGAAAGGTTCAGGATCAGTAGAGAAGATCTGGTGATAAAAACAACAATTATTTAGTTTATATCAGAAAAGTTGCAATAAAAATATGAGGGGTAGCTGAAAGGTTTTGAACCTAGTCTACAAAATAGTAACCTAGACAAGTGAAATGGTGGTAGGATAAATTACAAGCTTTCAATTTCATTATTTCAACAAATTTCCACGATACTATTTTTCTTTTATATTGACTTTGGCAGATTTATTTAGGCAAGGAGGGGTCATGATTTTGATGAAAATGTTGAAAACAGACAGCTGATCCTTACCGAGTATCTACTTCTGAAGGTATGAACCCCCCAAATTCACCAAGACAAGGTGAATACAAACATGTGCACCACCATACTACTGATTGTAGTATTTTCATGGCATTTTTCATTATTTTTTCACCAAGTTTCAGTATCTTTGCGACACTTTTTTTCAACAGGAAGAATAAACCGACTTTACTCCTTAATTTTTTTTCCGATTTTTTTCTTCTTCATTTGTTTGTTCCTGGTCTCCCCCCCACCCCACCCCCAAATTTCTTTCCACTGTATTAAAGTTCATAAGCTTTTTTTTTTTCATCAGCTAGCAAATCTGGGCAGGTCTGATGTATAGGAATACTGTTCAAAATTATTTCTTTTCAAAGATTTCAAAAAGGAAAATACCAAAGTAGATATACATGTGTGTGTGAGGGTGTGTGTGCACGCGAGTGTGTTCGTGTTTGCAAGTTAGAGGGGGAGGGGGGGAGAAAGACCTGTAAAATGGGGAGTGGGGAAGAGAGACAGACAGGAGTGGAGGTGGAAGACTAGTGAAGAAGAGAATGGGGGTGGGGGTGGGAGAGAAATTCTGTGTGTGTGTGCGAGTGTGTGTGAGTGAGGGAGGATACGGGTAGACTAGTGAAGAGGGAAAGAGACAGCGAGGATGGTAAGTGGGAGTAGAGTGGTGAAGAGGGGAGGAGCGGAAAAGTAACAGTGCGTGCGTGCGTGTGCGTGCAGGTTGGGGAAAGACTAGTGAAGAGGGAAAGACAGATAGGGGGAAGGCGGGTGGGCTTAGACTAGTGAAGTGGGGAGGGGGGAAGATAAGTGTGTTTGCGTCATGCGTGTGCACGCACATACATAGTCAGTATTGATATCTAGCATGGATAAGCTTTTTTCTTAATGAGAAAACCAGTTCGTGTTGCATCAACTGACATACTGATATGATAAACATCAATGCACCCTCTTGTAAGATTGAAGAAGATCCTATGCTTTTCTCAGTTTAATATCCAGTTGTGTCCCCCATACAAAAGCAGATTAAAATTTCATCTGATTTCCGAGTCGACTCACCAGGACATTTTGCATGGCCAGAAAAGTCCTGTGTACATGTGTGCTTTGCTGCTGTACAGTACAGCAGCAAAGTGGAAGCCATGCTCCACATTGACATATTCAGAACAAGTCACTCTGCCGTTTTAACGATCTCAGTTCACTTGATTTTCTGAAGATGCAAAAGGTTTGCTCTTCCACGATTTGCTAAGAGATCAGCACTTTTACAGCTTAACAGTGCCATGGTTTGTAATTTTCCAAATGTGTTCAAAACCACTTGCTATTGAAAGCTTAAATTTCACTAGCCTAATGTGAGAGATGAAGTGCACAAGTTTCACACCTTACTCTGTAAAATGAACGGCCAATTTCGCCATTTGTGCATCCATATCCACAACTGTTACCTCTTCTAGCCCCATCCTAGCCTGTTAGCACCATTTTTTCTGATTGGACGTTTTGTGCAAAGTATGTTTCTCAGCATTGCTAAAAAATGCAACTTTTCTTTCAGTACTTCTCAAATTTCTACTAATTCTAATCCAAAATTTCAATCAGTCAATATCCTGAAGTTGGAATGTAGCTACCTTTAATGGTGGGCAAAAACTGTCGAATAGGCAAAATCTCACTATTGGTGAACCTTGGAGATGTGGCCAAGCAACAGAGAAAAACAAAACCCCCACAAAACCAATCTTATTCTTTTATATTGAGGACAATGGAATAAGCACTTATGTACTTTTTTACATCCAGTCCCCGTGTGTATGCGGTTTTGTCAATTCTGTCATCTGTTCCCACCGGCACACAATGGCCTACTCTTACAAAAAGCGGAACAGGATTTAACGTGTGTGCAAGATGTTCTGCGTGCGTTCGCACACTGGATCTTGGTTTATAGTCTCATCCGAAGGACTTTTGGGGAGAGTGGAGTCTGCACTGATGTTAACTCCAGGGAAAATATCCCCTTGAACGGGAATGAACCCGGGTCGTCAGATTGCGAGTGCAATGTTCTGACCACTAGGCTATCCCGTCCCCTATGAATGGGGCAGGGAGGGGGGTGGGAAGCCTAGTGGTTAGAGCGTTGACCTCAATATCTGATGGCGTTGATTTCAGCCACTACCAAGATGCCCATTTGAGGGGATTTTCCCCTGGAGTTAATATCTGTACCAACTCCATTTTCCCAAAAGTCCTTTGGATGAAACTATGGACTGAGGTCCCTTGTGTGAATGCATGCAGAACATCTTGTCTTGCACACACGGTAAAACCTGTTCTGCCTTTCCAATGAGTATAATATATATCATACCAACATGCAACTAATCACATTAACATGTAAACTATTTTATTCAAAGATTTTTTTTGGTCAATCTTACTGTAAGTGTGTGTAATATCTAATCAGTTTACCAAATACAGTGGAGATTTTTAAATGTCTTTACAGCCAATCCAACGTCTCAAGTTCTTTCTATGTTTCAGTAGGCAAGCAGTAGATAAAATTGCCACCTTTTGTAAACATGTTTTTAAAAAAAGACAACTGGTTGAATGATATATACTGCTCTTAAAATTTATTGAGACGCCTTTTCACTGATTGACCCCGAGAGATTGTAGAAACATGAAGCTATGAGATAAAAGATATACTGCATTTCATAGAAAACACTCACCAGCTGATACTGTGAGGTCGTAAAAAGTGTGGTGCAGGCTAAAGCTCTGTCAGGTATTTCTCAGTCTTCTGTCCTGTGCTTCAGGGGGGTAGTCTGTGTATGCCTTGCTCCATCTGGTCAGCCTAAAACCAAATAACAGTCATTTTTTTGTCACTGACAGCTTTGACGAAATCTATAATTTAAACAAATGTAATTACTGTAATAACAAGATTAAATCTGTACTTAAAATAATCTCAATGATTTCCTTAAATAAAAGCTTGCAGTTTCTGCTCACCTGACTTCTGAAAACTTTTTTCTCAAGAAAATCATTAAAGTTGTCTGAAAACCGATGACAGAAAGCTTTCATACAAAATAGCCTGGAAAACTGACTCCTGCATAGGCATTTCTTAGCTTCTCTCTATACTCCCCAGGGAGTCACAAGGACACTGTACTGAAGATATCCAGTCGTGTGTCATTCAGGTCATTTTTTATTTTATTTTTTTATTTTTTTTATTTTATATCAAGGATAATGGAATAAGCACTCATGTGCTTTTTTACATCCAGTCCCCGTGTGTATGCGGTTTTGTAAATTTTGTCATCTGTTCCCACAGGCACACAATGGCCTACTCTTTCGAAAAGCGGAACAGGATTTAACGTGTGCGCAAGATGTTATGCATGCATTCGCACACAGGGCCTTGGTTTATAGTCTCATCCGAAGGTCATCAGAGCCTGAGCCTGTCCCTCTCCAAACTGCAGGCTGTATATATGTTCCTATCATCCCTACAGCTGGTGCATTCGCACACAGGGCCTTGGTTTATAGTCTCATCCGAAGGTCATCAGAGCCTGAGCCTGTCCCTCTCCAAACTGCAGGCTGTATATATGTTCCTATCATCCCTACAGCGCCACCAGCTGGAGCTGGGCTTCTCTCCAATATTTTTAAAAGGATTATAGTTCAAATATGTGCACAAGATATGTGTTCGCTTCCACAGTAGATCTTACTGTGTGATCTCATCCAAATGACAAGCAGGGGGATGGAGTGGAAACATTGTCAGCTCCAGGGGAAAAATCCCCTCAAACGTACATTCAGTATCAACTTGAACTTGTACCCTCACATCACTTCAGATGTTAAGTTCAAAACTCTTTGCCACTTACCATAATTATTCTCTCTCTCTCTCTCTCTCTCTCCCTCGATATTTCTTTCTATCTATATACACACACTCTCTCTGCATATACCCCTCTAAAAGAAAACATCACGAAGTTGCATTAAAAAAAATGGTCAGATGAATGAGAATTATATTTCAATGTCTCCAAATGCAAAGTCCTACACATTGGAAAAGAATCCTGAGCATGATTACTTTATGAAACTGGATAACTCACACACACAAATATATATAGTATGGGATGAGGATCTGGGCATTGTTTTCGATGAAGCATTATCATTTATGTGCACACATAGAAAAAGGCTATAAGCAAAGCAAGTAATTCACACAATTAGACTTTACTTCGACAAGCACATATATACTCTTGTGTAAATCAATGCTTAAGCCACATCTTTATTTATTTTATTTATTCTTTTATGTCGAGGATAATGGAATAAGCACTCATGTGCTTTTTTACATCCAGTCCCTGTGTGTATGCGGTTTTGTAAATTGTCATTTGTTTCCACCGGCACACAATAGGCCTACTCTTCCGAAAAGTGGAACAGGATTTAATGTGTGCGCAAGATGTTCTGCATGCGTTCGAACACGGGCCTTGGTTTATAGTCTCATCCGAAAGACTTTGACATTCAAATCTGATTGTACAGTAACATATTTGGTTTCTACACTTAAAGACATTTTGCAGCTGTTGAGAGTCCAAGAAGAGCAACTTAATCGAGAAATGTATAATAAGATGATATCATGAAATTACCATAATTATAAAATAAAAAATTTTTAAATCAGGAAGAAAATGTTTTCATTCAAAGATTCAATACTAACATTAATAACAAGTGTAACCTTTGCTTTAGAGTTGCTAATCTTTGGAACTCCTTACCCTTAGCACTCAAGTCTGCACCAAATAGTTGTAAATATATGGCCCCCCAAAACTTCAGTTACTCTTTGAATTTGACCAGTAAAAAATTTATCAAGGAATGCTTGCAATGTGTTTGATGAGCATCCATGTGAGGAAAATAAGTTATCAAGGATGAAACATTCAATAAGCTGTGAGGCCTAGGCTTGAGCCAGGCCCTACATTGTTATACTACTGCTACGACTACGCCTACTACTATTACTATGACTACATTTACTCAAAAGAAAAAAGTTTACTCACCATCTCAAAATGTGGAGGGAAAGCTATTAGGACCACTGGCTTGGGCTGTCAGCGATCTCCAGGACTCTTTTTTTGTCCGTTTCAGGGTAGAAGGTTTGTGTCTGCTCTGTTTGAAAAATCTGTAACCGGTTTCATTTCAGTCCAAAGAAGACATTTATAAATTCATCTATGTCCTTGGAGGTCGCTCTGTAACTCGATCTTAAGTCACAGTCTGGAGCAGTGGGGGTAATGGATGTTTGTTGTGACCAGCCAGGAGCTGGTCTGCAGCATTGTTCTCTTGCAGTGATGAGTCTTTGGTGCCATGCGTCTTCAAAGTTGCCAAGATCTGATGGAAACTGGTTCGCCAGCACAATTTTCAACATGTTCTATTTTTTCCAGCTTATGTTGCTCCAAGATGATTTGGGTTTGACTGTCTTTGTACTTTTTCTCGTTTGGTGGTGGTGGTTTTTGGAAGGGAAAGAAGGGGAGGGGGGGCCATTTGATGTCTTGCTTCTGGCGAACTGTTGGAAAATCTAGAAAACAAAAAGAGCATAACACCAATCACCAAGTGTGCCAGACATCATACAGTACACCGATTTATAAAAAGATCTGACAAACTTTTTTCTTTTTTAAATATAGTCATAACATAATCCAATGGACTTTCACATCTTATGTAATGTATGTTTTAACAACAGCAGCTCTGCTCCCTTTTTGTAGAGCAGTTCAGAATCATTAGAGGGTAGCTCTTTGTGATTGTCATGGACAAAATTAAGGTGGAGAGATACTTAGAATGTGGTGCGGAATTCTTTGAAAAATCATTTTTAAAAATTGTGTAATGTACATTTTAGCTGTGACAATTTGCCACAATCATGACAATGCATAAAATATGTTAAAGGATATGGGAATAATGTCCAAATAACTTTTGTTATAAC
>CM054135.1:62522428-62572428 GCA_028751875.1 Rapana venosa
ATTCATGCAAGTTCTTTGCATGTGTTAATAATAATAATAATAATAATGTATGGAATTTATATAGCGCTGAATCTTGTAAAGCAACAAATCAAAGCGCGTTATAAACCCCATCCAACCTTCACAGAAAACAATAGGCAGGTTATAAGTAATAGAACTTATGATTTAAATGGCATGGATACATGTATTCCAGATACAGTTTATACAGGTTATACTATACACTACAGTTAGGGTGTTACATGATCAATAGTAATGGTATAAATTTATGAAGGAATACTATGGATACCAGAACAGCATAATATTCTTTTTGGAGGTCAAATGAAGCAAGGGGCTCTTGTTAAGTGTAGCAATTTGACAAGACTGAAATACAAATAGTGAAAGTAGTAAAATCAACCTTATGATTTATCAAGGAATGTTGAATTATTTGTCAACAGTTTTTTCTTCATAGTACCATTCATAGTAAAGGGTGTTTTAGCAATATGCAAGAGTGCTGATTTTTTAAGGTGTACTTCGTTTTATATAATTCATAACAAAAAGTTTATATGTCTAGTCAAGTCAAAGTGAAACTGTTATTTTCAGATGGTACATAGAATAAGAAGTGCAGTTGCTTTTTTCATCAAGCCATCTATCTAAAACAGTAAAAGAAAAAAAAGGATAATAATGATAATATATATATATATATATATATATATATATATATATGCATACAAAGAATTAAAAACCCCCACCTACTTAGTAATTACTATTAGTGAAAGTCTTCGTGACTTGATGTAAGATGTTTCTGGAAGAAGATACCCACTTTATAATGAACTGACAAATGACAAAAATTTAAGAGAAGCAGAAACAAATGTAAACAAAATAGACTGATGAGCACACATTCCTTCACAGAAACTCACACATCACACACACACACTGGACGGGATTGGTCAGAACATTGCGCTCGCAATCTGATGACCCGGGTTCGATTCCCATTCAAGGGGATATTTTCCCCTGGAGTTAACATCAGTGCAGACTCCACTCTCCCCAAAAGTCCTTCGGATGAGACTATAAACCGAGACCCTGTGTGCGAATGCACGCAGAACATCTTGCGCACATGTTAAATCCTGTTCCGCTTTTCGTAAGAGTAGGCCATTGTGTGCCGGTGGGATCAGATGGCAGAATTTACAAAATCGCATACACACGAGGACTGGATGTAAAAAAGCACATAAGTGCTTATTCCATTATCCTCGATATAAAAGAATAAAATAAATTAAATAAATTAAAAAAAACCAAACCCACACACTGACACAGAGTAGTACATGCGTGCATGCACCCAAACACATACAGTGATGCACAGAAGCTGGCAGACAGGCAGACAGACACTTATGCAAAAGCAAGCTGACAGAAATGCATGCATGCAAGTATTTCCCAAAGTAGACAGACTTGGGTAACTTACGATTGTGCTCCAGTCATACTCGTGTAATTATTTGCAAATTCTTACGTGAAAAAAATATCCCTCAGCAGACTGTTTTATTAAAGTTCATCTGCTGGCTCACCTTTTCTTCTTGTTTTTGGTTATATTATTCAGATTGAATGCATGGTATTTTTCAGAGCTGTAACCCGGTGAAAGATGACATGATCAATGTGCACATTGTCCCCCACACTCACGATGACGTGGGCTGGATTATCACTGTGGATCAGTATTACTATGAAAGTAAGACTGAGTAGCTCTGTAACCTTTTGTTTGTTTTACTTTTTTTGGGTGGGGGGGTGGGGGCATTTTTCACTTTTTTTTTTAAAGATGAGTTTACGTTTATAAACTCATGTTATGATGATTGTCTGTGCTTTTGTTTTATTTTTTTTATTGGCATGTTGTAGTGCTCTTCTAGGAGATGTGAGTTGATTTTGAGATTTTGATTGATTATAAAACTGGTTTTCTTCTTCCTGTACTGAAGTTTTTAGATGACATTTTGTTTTCTTTTGCTTTAAAAGTGGAGAGAGCAGCCCAAATTTCATGCAGAGAAATCTTCCGTGACTTTAAAGTGGTATGAAAATGTAAGATGAAAATAATAATAATAATAATAATAAATGGAACTTATATAGCGCTGTATCTTGCACAGACAAATCAAAGCGCTTGCACTCAACTCATTCTTACACAGTCATGCAACCAATAGCAAGTAATAGTTCTAACAAGTCCAAATGCACACACACACACACACACACACACACACACACACAGGTTATACACTTTGGCAAGGTGATGGAATCTTTGGCTGTTAAAAAGCAGGGATAGCTATGAAATGAAACAGGAGAGGAAATTCTTAGGTTTGAAACAAATATGTCTTGAGGCCAGATTTAAAAGTGTCAAAAGAAGGTCTTTGGCGAAGAGAGATAGGGAGGCCATTCCAAATCGATGGACCAGAAACAGAGAAAGAGCGACGGCCAACAGTGGACTGGTTGAATCTAGGTATTTGTAAGCACAAGGAATCTGCAGCAGAGCGAAGGGAACGAGAAGGGGTGTACAGGTGGAGACATTCACAGAGGTAGGAGGGTGCTGTTTTGTGGAGACATTTGTAACAGAGGGTACTGATCTTATAGTTTATTCTTTGTGGCACAGGCAGCCAGTGGAGAGATCGCAAGAGAGGGGTAATGTGCTCAGATTTTTTCTTTCTGAGGACTAGTCGAGCTGCAGAGTTTTGAATACGTTGAAGGGAGTGGATAGATGATGCTGGCAGACCAGCCAAAAGAGAATTGCAATAGTCCAGACGTGAAAGGATGAGAGATGCCACGAGTTTTGATGTTGCGTCTGTGGACAGGTACTTTCGAATTGCACTAATACGTCGTAATTGATAGAAGCACGACTGGCAGGTCTGGGTGATGAATTTTTGCATAGAGAGTGTGTTGTCAATAATGACCCCTAAATACTTTACAGCAGTGGATAGAGGGACTGATGCATTGCCGAATTCTATTGAAGCTGTTGTAATGGAAGAGAGTTTGTTTTTGGTCCCTACAAGCATGGCTTCAGTTTTATCAGTGTTTAAAATGTGTTTAAAAATACTCATCCCCTCATCCCTACTATCTATTACGGTGCAATATCCATCAATTTCTCATTTTGTCAATTCCTGATGTCTAGCATTTCAGTTTGTAACAACTGTTCATAGAATTGTCTGATTTTTTAGCTAATTTTTTTTTTATTGAATAGCTTTTAAATTTGTTTATATTGCTGATTAATTACAAGTTTACAATTAAAAATTGGCCTTTTTATGCTGATTAATTACATGCTTAGAATTAGAAATTGGCTTTTCTATTGCTGATTAATTACATGTTTACAATTACTGAATTAGAAATTGACATCTGTACAATATGACTCATTATCATGTGGTTAAGGGTCACACACACACAACACACACACACACACACACTACACGCACGCACACACTCACACACACACACACACACACACAGTATGTACACACACACACACACACACAGACCAACACTGCTCAAAAGGATTTTTCCTGTGTAGTTAACATCAGTGTCGACTCCCCCAAAGTTCTTAGGATGAGACTATAAAGGCACGCAGAACATCTTGCACACATGTTAAAACCAGTACCGCTTTTCAGAAGAGTAGGCCATTGTGTGCCTGTGAGAACAGATGACAAAATTTACAAAACTGCACACACATGGGGACTGGATGAAAAAAAGCACATGAGTGCTTCTTCGATTATCCTCGAAATGAAAGAATAAATTAAAAAATAAAACAAACACAGACATATACATATATATACATATACATATACATATATATATTCTTGTATTGCCCTCATTCAGTTCCTGTTTGCATTTTCTTCCTTGACCAACAGGGGTACAGTACATCCTGGACAGTGTCATACCAGAACTACTCAAGAACCCTTCCAGACGCTTCATCTACGTGGAAATTGCCTTCTTCGAACGCTGGTTCCGTGAGCAACATGACAGCATGCGGCACACAGTCAGACACCTGGTTAATGAAGGTACACAGTCTAGTTAAAATATATAGTCACAATGATATTAAGAAGAATCTGTGACCACTTATGCAGTAAGGGAATAGAACTAAATGCTTGTTTTTTTCTTCTGCTAGTATCTATCTAATTACTGGCCTAAAACTCGGCAGGCATTTGTGCTTTATATGCTAATAAAGGGCTGGGGTTGGAGGAGATAAAATTACAATTCTGTATATTGTAAGCAAATGAAGAAAAATGCTGTTACAGAGTTGGTGTCTGTATTTTTCCTTTACCTACCTGCAAAAAAGAAAAGTGCCAAAATACACTAAATATACATTTACAGGTGCTTTGGGTTAAAAAACAGAATGAAAAATGAACTCTCTTAGGTTTTCTTGTGATTTTATTCCATCTATTTTTGGGGTTTTTGAATTCATGATCATTGTCTTTGAAAGTGTAATGAAACTCATAACAAAATATTGCGTTGTGTTTGTCCAGGACGCTTGGAATTTATTCTGGGTGGCTGGTGCATGAACGACGAAGGAGCCACACATTACAATGCAATCATTGACCAGCACACCCTGGGCTTCGAGTACTTGAGGGAGAACTTTGGGAAGTGTGGTAAACCTCGTGTGGCCTGGCAGATCGACCCCTTTGGCCATTCCAGAGAACAAGCCTCCATCTTTGCAAGAGTAGGTATTTGTATGATTTGTGATCAGTAAGCTAATTATTAGTTTTATGAAAGGTTTTATACTGTAACTATCCCTTCATGGTGGGCATATAACAGTTGCATATGCAAAATCTTACCATTGGTGAATCTTGGAACTCCAGCTGAGGAACAAACCAAAAAAAGGCAACAAAAAATATTGTATTTGAATTACTTGAACTCTTGTAACAGAAATGTGTATTGGGTATATTGAGTCACAAAAATAGCAAGTTGACGAAAAAATGTTGTTTTTTGCAAACACGACATAAAAAGTGCCATCACTTTATCTGTAACTATTTCAAAATCTATGTAGTTCTTGATGTGTTATAACTCACTTGCTGCTTAACCCAAACTGGCATTAACCCTAGTAGCGCTAAATAAACAGCAACAAGCCTCACTTCTATTGGCTGAATTAACATTGGCTAGCATTGTTTTGGAGCATGGTGGGCTCAAACAACCCTTGATATTGATATATAAAACTGAATTAAATGTGTTAAGCTATAGATCACTGGAAAGAAGAGATAATATGCTTTTAAATGAGTATAATTTTATAATAGTGTGTAGTGTTTATGATTATGTAAAAAAAAATCAAAAAAAAAAATCATGTTCGCACTACCGATCACTGTTCCACTGTCAGGGCCCCGGATCGATTTTAACACGATAAGCAAAGTTCTTGCGGTGCATAAATGTCATGATTAGGTAAACACTATTTCTTGACATTAGTTTTCAAAAAATAAGGAGTTTGTATCGCTTTATCGGTCACCAAATACTCGGAAAAGTTCAGCGACAGGATCGACGCCATCGCGACCGTCATGGCGGAATGTGCGAAGTGGTGGCTTTCTGTGACAAAAATACAAAGATCGCTTGATTTCATGTGATGCAAAGTACTCAGCAGCATAGCGATTTGACTCAACAACAGTTATTTCCAAGCCTCGTTGCGTCAAAATAAAGTAAAACAATCTGTGACGTTGAAATCGCCGAGTAGCGAAAAAGTCCATCCAGCAAAACTAGCACCGCTCGATTCAGTCTGATCGCGATCGATTTTTACCAAGTTTTTCAAAAATATTCCACAATCCTTACCTCATCGTCTCTCTCATTGTTTATTTCAACCAAATCCAGCCTCTAAAACTCCTCCTTGCTGTCAATTTTGTAAAAAAGCTCGAAAAACGCTTGAAGAAATTCTAGTGCAAACGCTGACCGCCATTTTTGTTGAAGATGATCTCGGCTGGTCCGAAAAAAAATTAAAATACACTCTTAACCAATCAGATTCTTCGTTGCTTGTGTGTGTCAAACGACCTTCACCCCTTTCTGCGGGCCTACAACGGCCTTAACATTCATTGGCTGACCTTTGAAAGCGAAAGTAAGCTTTCAACTATGACCACCCACGTCATCCCGGAATATTCCGGGATCCGCCACACAGCCTAGACCCGCCTTTCCCGGAATATTCCGGGAACCGCGCCACTAGGGTTAACTCCAGGGGAGAAAAAAAAATCTCAGAAAAATTACTCAACTGAAACTGAGTGTAAATGCGTGATTGTGTATGGGCATGTATGCGTGTGTATTATGGGTGTGTATATATAAATGATCTGTTTTTAACTGCGCATGTATCTTTGGATGGCGCCAAGGAAGTGATGCAGAGTGATCGAAGCATTGTTATATGGTCTTGCAGTTTGGATTTGATTCCCTGTTCTTCGGTCGTTTGGACTATCAAGACAAAGCAAACCGTGAGAAACACAAGACAATGGAGATGATGTGGCGTGGCAGTCCTAAAAATCTGGGTAAAAATAAAAATAAAAGTTGTTTGTGAATTGTGTAATGTCTATTTTTGAGCTCATTTCCTAAGTAGAGATTTTTTGAAAACTGGTGTGCGCACGAGTGTGGGCGCATGTGCATGTGTGCATGCTACTAACAAAAATACTCACAATTGAGCACTAAGGGATTCCAGACATGTGTATGAATGCACCAATGTACCAGTCTCCATTACACAGACACAGACAGACAGACAGACAGACAGACAGACAGACAGACAGACAGACAGACAGACACACACACACACACACACACAACACACACACACACACACACACACACACACACACACACACAGAATTTTGCCAAGGACAACTCTCTTGATGCCATGGGTTCTTTTATGTGTGCTGAATGCGTCCTGCCAAGGGGAGCTTGGTTCATCATCTGATTTGAAAGACTATCACCCAGACCATCACTCAAGGTCTTGTGAATGGGGGGAACGTTTAGGCTGAAACAGTGAACGAACCTGGATGTTTTGCTTTCTAAGTAGTTGCACTGTGTCAAGACCACCAATCCACTGTGATGGGTTTAGTAGTTAGCTTGAAATGTTTCCGTTGTTTAAGCAGTCTAATTTCACTTTTGTCGTTGTTGTTGTGAGTTACGGATGATGCCTGACAATGTCAGCCCATACAGTTAATAACATTTTGACATGATTTTGATTCAGAAATAGATGCCAGGCCAGGCCTGAGATAAGAACAATTCTCATTTAAGTTAAAGAATCACAGGGTCACTTTCATTTGCTTCAGTACATTGGCAGAGTGAGGAGAGTTTCTAGAAATAAATCAAGGATATGATATGAAACATTTCATAAGACATTGATGGAAAAAAAAAAGATGAGACTTGAATATAATAAACCAAACTGTTAATCATACTTTATGTCCACTTCTTCAGGTGAAGCTGCTGACCTGTTTACTGGAGCCTTACCAAATGGCTACAATCCTCCTGATGGTTTCTGTTTTGACATTTTCTGCTCTGACACTCCTATTGTGGTAAGTATTTATCACCTGATTGTACCTAAACAATGTATTGTTTAATTTTTTTTTAAAAAGAGAAAGGGTACATTTTTTTATGCTTATTGTAGGATGATAGGAATCGTAAATTTATCATCTCCTTCATTAGCAAGATTATCTGTCACCTCATTGTTGGTGTCGTCTCTTTTCTGTTGTTTTTGTTGTAGTTCATTTGGCAAACATTTATTGCCATCACATCTACACTGTATTTACTTTTTTTCTTCAGAATTCCTTTTCAGTGCCCAAATCAGCAGATTGATAAATGGCATAGAAGGATAATGTAGAAGACTGATATTCATCTGCAGTCATGATACTTAAATTAATGGAATAGTAAAGAACAGGGAAATTAAAGAAACTAGAAATTCTCAACTCAAAATGCTGTGTTGCATTTATATACAAAGTTAAAATTATGAACCCACAGTAAAGGTTAGGACAGGTATCTTTGTGCTAAATAGTTATAGCTTGAGTAATCAAAGGTAACTGATTAACTTTGTCACTAGGTAAGAATCAATTAGAAGTTTGTGAAAAATGAAATACAATAGAACTGAAATCACTACTGAAGTAGTTGTATTTGTGCAGTAGAAAATCATTACAAATATGGCCTTTTTTGTAGCCTAGTAGCAATAAGGTTAGAAAAGAGAAATTAGGTAGGCTTTGTGAGGTAAATTATATATATATATATATATATATATATATATATATAGAGAGAGAGAGAGAGAGAGAGAGAGAGAGATACTTCTTTGTTTGAGCTTCTTGGTTTATTGCTTTTCTGGGTATTAACATATGTTTTGTTCATTGTGATCATGTTGCAGGACGATACTCGACTACATGACGTAAATGTCAAAGAAAAGGTGGATCTTTTCCTGGAAGAGATGGCAATACAGGTTCGTCAGAAAGCCAGTAGTAATATATCAAAGAATCAAGTAAACGTAAAGTTTGCAGCAGTGAGCTTAATTGCTTTCAGCAGCTGCATTTTTTGGGATATATTCTTTTCTTTATCTTTGTAAGAACACTAGTATGAACAACTGATGTGTGGATTGAATTCTTGTTTTTGTCGCTCACATGATTATTTCATTGCATCACTTTTTATAACAAATAATATACAGAACATGGTATCTAAGTTCACAATTCCTCCCTACATTAGAAGGTATTGCATATTTGTATGATATGGGATGACATTGTTTTGCAGGCCAAGCATTATGCCACCAACCATTTGATCACCACTATGGGCTCTGACTTCCAGTACCAGGCAGCTCACAACTGGTATTTGAATCTGGACAAACTTATCAACTATGTTAATGCAAGGGTGAGATGGAGTATTTTTCACTTTTTGTGTGCGTGTGTGTGTGGAAGAAATGTGCGGGTGGTAGTTGATTCTACTTTATATATTTGTGGGAAAACTTTTTCAGATTCGTAAGTTTTGATAGCTTCTTTCTCCTTAAGTTTGAATAGTAAGGATTACAGTGATACATAAAAATTCTGCTGCAGTCCTAAAAAGTGATTTTTATAAAACTGTTGGAAACTGTGATATTTTCAGATGTTCACAAATGTTTTGATAAAAATGTGATTAATTAAAAAATTACCTACTATGATGGTCAGTGGTAAACCTCATAAGATTTACATTGTGTTTTAAGTCACTGTTACAAACTGAACAACCAAGTCATCACTACATATTGAGCAAGAAAGTCATTATTACATATTGAACAACTATTTTCAAGATGAAAGCAAGTAGGCAGTTGTCGCTAATACGAATAGAAAAATAGTTTTAAAAAGAATAGAGGTAAAACTGCAAATGTCTTCAATGCAAGCAGAAAATGCTTGAGAAAAAACCTCATATGCAAGCATGCCGATTATCTGTTTACAGCAAGCAAACGGAAGCAAAGTGAACTTGCTGTACTCCACACCCTCTTGCTACACTTACCAGCTTAACCGAGCCAACAAAACGTGGACAACCAAAGAGGATGATTTCTTTCCTTACGCCCATCGTCCTCACAGCTTCTGGACAGGCTACTTCACCAGTCGGCCCACCTTTAAAGGATTCGTTCGAAGGACAAACAACTTTTTGCAAGTTTGTATCTGTTTTCTCATATCTACCTGACTGGGTTTAGAATCATTATTTCAGTTTGGTTAGATCACCAAAGAATGCCTTGGGGTCTCCATTTCTTGTCAAACTTTTTCCTAGGACGAATATTTTTTATTTTTTTAAATTGCCCTTTTTCTTCAACAGAAATTCTTGATCCATTCATAGAAATTGTTATGCAGTAGAACATAGTCATGCATGTAGCTTGAAGATGTCCTGAAGTAGTTGTATGTTAGATGAGTTGTGAAATGATGAATAGTTGATCATATTATCATATGCAGTGATTTTACTTTCAAATAAAAAATAAACAAGTACACACTGAGTAGTGAAGCTAGTATTTGGTGTTTTATGGATGACAAGAAAGTTCAAAGGTTCAGCAAATTTAAGCAGGCTTTTTTTAATTTTTAAAGAGATATCTTAAGTTGTTGGGACATAGAAGTGTAGATTCAGTGATAATTTTCAAACAGATTTGTTAAGAGTCATGTGACTGAACAGCAAACTTTTGATAGTTCTTTTCAAGTTGATTTGCCAGGCTTTTGGGGCAATTAAATATCTTAAATCTTCAGTGGTGCCATAACAGTCTACAAGTTTACAGGAGAGGTGAAGGTATAGGTGAACGTATAGCTAAAATAATAATAATAATTGGAATTGGAATACATTTTGCATTATTTCAAGGTGTAGTAACATTTTAACAGTAATTTTCAAGTGAGTTTTGGAGCTGACATGTTACATATTAAAAAGAGGAGTTCCTATTTTGCCAAGAAATTATATAGGATACTAGAAAAGCACTTGTGATTGCCAATCAGCACTCAGAAAGTGATACGTTCTCATGTGAATCATCTTTCAGCTAGTGTCTTGTGATTGTGTTGTTATTCATTGATGAAGAAAGTAACACAGAGGAAAGTGCTTGTGTGTGTGCGTGTGTGTGTGTGTGTGTGTGTGCGTGCGTGCGTGCGTGCATGCGTGCGTGCGTGTGAGCATGCGTGCGAGCAAGCGAGTGAGTGTGTGTGTGTGTGTGTGCGCAAGTGTGTGTGCATGCCTGTCGGTTTTTATGAGCATGCGTGCACACTCACCATCACACACTGTGAATTTCTTTACAGGTAATAAAGCAGTTGGATGCCTTGGCATTGCTGGAAGATACAGACAACAGCACCTACAATCTCATAGTCCTTGGTGAGATATCTGTCTGATGATACTGATGTGTTCTCATTAAAAGAAAAAAAACTTTCAAAACTGCATAAAATTAAACAGTTTAGTATTTGCTTTTTTTAATGGCTGTAAAAGAAAAACAGGTATCGGGTTATGATATGGTTCATGTTTTACCACTGTTCTCTTTTCAGATTATGTATTGCCCTAATTCTATGCCATTTCATCACAAAACTCTTTCATTGTCTGATTTTTACTTACCAAAAAGAACAAGTGAAGCTTTGTAAAGGGTTTCAAATGGTCCGACATGACTTTGAAGAAAAATAAAGAGTGGGAAGAAATGGTATGGATGTTTCAACACCTCCATTTTTTATGTATAGCTTGTGTTTCTACTTTTGATAACCACAAAGCATATAGAAAATTATGATATGGTTGTAAAAATTCATTCTTTTTTTGTGATTTCAGAGAAAGCTATGGGAGTGGCTCAGCACCATGATGCTGTGAGGTAAGAATTTACAACAAAGTGTGAAAGATGCATCACTTTTTGTTTTAACATGTATTCTGATTTTGAGAATCAGTTTGAAAAAAAAAGTGATTATATAGACTGCCTGCATATCCAGAATTTGTCTCTAATTGTGTCTGATCTCTGACAACTTGTATGAACACTTTGTGGTTAAATGAGCTTGATTGTAGATGCTGTTTAGAGCGAATTACTTTGAGAGACAAATATCAGAACTTATTCTGTCTTTGTCAGTCATTTATACAAAGGATTGTTTACAGAAGTTAGCAATACTGCATTGAAAAAGGAAAAGTTATCTTCAGATTTTGGTTGAGAGGGATGACCATGAAGCTGTTTAATGAAACAGCCTTTTTTGAAGAGAGGGCTTCAAATAAATTCATTATTTTTAAAATAGCTTGCAATGCAGCTTTACTTTTCATCTGCATCCAGTTCTAATGCTATTCTGTAAAGAGTTGTTGTTTAACACTGACCAGGTTAACTCAACATTTGCAGATGAAAAAACATGTACAACTTTTAATGACTAATGATTAGGATTATAGGCACAGTAACATTATGAGTGAGTTTTTGTTTTTGTGTTTTTTGTTTTTGTTCCTTAGCTAGATCTCTGAGGTTTACCAGTGGTGAGATTTTGCACATGTAGTTAATTTTGCTCACTATTAAGGTAGCCCCATTCTGACTTCAGGGTTGGTCAGTTATTTAATAGAGTATATATGTCTGTTTCAGTGGCACTGAAAAACAGGTGGTGACATATGACTATGAGGAGCGACTGGCCAAAGGCATTATGGAAGGACAGGTCTGTAAGGAAATGAATGTTTGTTTAATTTTTTTGTAACCTAAAAACCCCCTGTTATTAAGAGACAGTTGTTTGACTCATCAGCCTCCATTTTTTCTGTGTCTAATCTCACTCACTCACTCACTCTCTGTCTGTCTTTCTGTCTCTCTCTATATATATATCTGAAATATGATATAATATATATATAATGTAAAATATCACTCACGCACTCTCTGTCTCAGTCTCTCTCTCTCTTTCTTTATATATCTGAAAGAGACAATACGTACACTGACAGGGAGAGAACTCAGTTTGTTTGCGAGTGCGCAAAAGTACTGAAGCCTTACTGCGTTTGATTAATAAAGAAAGGGACTTAGAAAACTCGCGTCTTTATATCACAGAGAATTTGCAGAAGCTTAGCTAAACAAAGTTGGTACCATGCCAGGTAAACAGACACCACTAGAGACTTTATGGTACATGCAGATACTCTTGTACTGTATTCTGTGCTTAGTGTTAAGCTGTGTATGATTTAACAGCAGTTTCATTTCCGATATCTATTTGTTCAGGATCTATGCAAAAATGTAACTTTTACTGCGTTCTTTTAGCATATGTAAAGTTGGTAGTTTTAAGGCTAGGAGCAGAAATAGTCCATTTTTCAGTCATTATACGCGTCTTATTTTTCCAGTACTTTGATTATTATAGCATAATGTCTTCTTTAGACTTTGTTAAACTGAGTTTTTGCCTGTTGTTGTTTGGTTGAACAGAAAGTGTACAATGATGCCATGAAGAAGCTGGAAGCACAGAGTGGCGGTGTTCAGATGGATCACTTTTTCTGCTCATTCCTCAACATCAGTGTCTGCTCTATGACAGAGACTGGAAATCAGGTGCGTCTTGTATTGGTTGTTGTGATGGTTAATTAATGATGTAGATAAGAATGGTAGAAACTTGACAGCATTGGTTATTGCTTGAAGAATATTTACTGTGTTAACTTCTTTCTTTCTGTATATTTTTTCAATTGTAATTTTTATCATAACTGTTCAGTTTTTAGGAGCTGTCAAAAATAATTTTGCCAATATTAACTATCTTCTGATGCTTCGTTTCATGTATATTTTGCTTTTTTTTTGTTTTGTGTGTATTTGTCAGAAGAAGCAGTTCTTGGGGAAAAAAAAGGCCAGAAGTAGGTTTATCTCTGTGTGTTTAGTTTTATTTTGTTTCTTTGTTTTTATCAGTAAATCTTTTACTTTTTATTCATGGTGAATGTGTTTAACCCAGTTGCTTTATGTAGCTTTCTGTTTTCAGTTCATGGTGACAGTGTACAATCCCATTGCTCGCACTGGGCAATACTATGTACGTCTGCCAGTCTCGCCTGATGCGGAGGTGGCTTTTAGTGTGATGGGACCTGATGGAAAGATGGTGCCCTCTGAGGTAAAGTGCAGTTAGTTGTATGTCTTGGCATAGAAGATGAAGGTCTTGGATACAGTCATGAAGTGATTATTGTTATTTGGAAATAAAATGTACAGGCAAACATCTATATGCAGAATTAAAAGAAACCAAAGAAAGTTGTTCCTTATTGTGATGATGTACATTCCCTGGGGAATTCAGTCTGAATTTAATGCTGGGAAATCGCTTGTGATTGTTGAAGGAAGAGTACAGTATACAATGCAATACAGTTCAATATAATGCAATACATTACAGTACATTACACTGCAACACACGGTAATGCATTATTTCAATGTCTTACAATACAATAAACTACAAAGAGCTCAGTACATTTATGTTCAGTACCATGTGTGTATTATGTGGCTTGATTTATAAGTTACTGATGTGCAAAGATATATCTTTATGTGCCTGAAAAAGAAATCAATAGTATTTCGCTCATGAGCTGTGCTAGTCAGTCAGTAATTATATATATATATTTTAAAAAACAACAACTATTTTTATCGTGTTTTAATTTGTAACATTGGTTAAGTACGAATGTAATGAAAAGTTGTCTACATTTTGAGAGTGTTACTTTTTGCACAGCTGTGCTTGTCTGTATCAACTGGGTTTTGTTGTCGTTTTACTACAATGTACTGGTTGTTTTGTTTGTCAACAGTCATCCATTCACTTATTGAATCAGACATCTTCCACCTTCTCTTTATCATCCTCTCTTACAATACTGGCTAATTTTTTTTGTAGCAGTTTCTTTTTTATGTTTTTTTTTTTAGTGCATACAATATGATAAAAGTGGTACAACAGTGATGGTGGTGATGATGATGATTGTGTGTGTATGTGTTTTAACAGGTGGTACCGATATCTCCTGACACCTTTCGTATCCCAGAGAGGAAGGGGAACACTGCCAGATATGAACTTGTCTTCCCTGTAAATCTTGTTCCGCTGGGATTCAACTCATTTGTTGTGTCACGGAACAAAGGTATGGTGAAGTGTGGCGATTCTGCTTCAGACTTACATTATTGCTAGGTTATTTTATTTCAGTACTGGTGAGCTTGAAATATGTATGGAAAAAATGCCTCAACTTGCTGGAGTATATTTGGTGACACTCATTAATCAGAGGTGACTTATGTAGGTATGCGTGTCATTCATACTTGTGTACAAATCATCTTAGGCATACTCACACATGCACACACATGCATGCACACACGCACACACACGCATGCACACACACACACACATGCACGCATGCATGCACACACCCACCCACCCCACAAGTATCTCTGCCTTTTCTCAAACTCTTCTTGGTTTTGTTTATGTACAGATTATACAGTTTATAAACTACAAGTTCTACGTCCAAGTCAGCACTTAACAGCCTTCTGTTAGCATATACAGACTGCTGTATAGTTATGATAAAAAGTGTTTGGCTTTGTTTGTTTGTCTGGTTGTTTTTGTTTTACACATCTGTAGATTAATTGGCACGATTTGAGTTGCAAAGAATTATGCTACCTTCGTTTTTTTTCCTATAATTTTTACTGTTTCATAGTTTTTACTATTTCATTTTAATAAGGCAGTAAATAGAAAATCTCTGGAATGTTTTCATTCTTCAGTATACATTTTGTCATGAGCTGATAATTGTAATCTTGTATTATTTTGCAGGTCAGTTTGACAAATATCAGAAGAAAAAAGCTACACCCTCCTACAATGAAGATATAGTCATCCAAAATGAGGTAAGCCTTCAGACACTGTATAGCATTCTTTTTTTTCTCTTGTCAGATATCAGAATATAAATTCAAGGAAGCAGTTCCTTGAAAAAGTGTATCATGGATGGTACTTTAGGCCTTAAACATCAAAACAGAAGCTTTTTGATGGCCTGGTCTTCTGTGTATGACAGCAGTTGTGAAATGGTATTAAAAATGTGAAGGTAAAAATTGATTAAAATATAAAAGAAACCTATTTCCTGACAGTAAGTTACCCCCCTCCCCCCCCCCAAAAAAAAAAGAAGTGCTGAGTCACATAAAACCAAAAGTCATAATCTGTATCTTTGGGTATATTCAGAATCTGTTGTTGATCATTACTGTTGGTTGTAATTAATCTGTCACTGGTGCTGATATGCGCATGTGTGTGTGTACATGTGTGTGTGTGTGTACGTGCATGTGTGTGTGTGTGTGTGTGTGTGTGGTGAGAGAGAGAGAGAGAGAGAGAGAGAGAGAGAGAGAGAGAGGAGATAAAATACATTAAACTGTTATTATGTCATGACATTTTTGTTGATATTGCCTCAAAGATATGTCAAGCTCTTAGCATAACAACTTACACTGTCCTTAAAAATCCTCTGAAGTCAGAGTATGGCTGCTTATATGGTGAGGTACTTGAAAAGAGTCACACTCACAAACTTCTTATCCAGTGAGTGCTTTCATCTCACAGTGATTTCCAGGTGAGATGAATGAGTCAGAATGCATATTCTGGGAGACCCCTGGGGTATTAAGCTGGAGAACAGGCAACAACAACAGCAATAGCAATATTTCATTTGGGTTGAAGACTTTCAGTCAGATTTGTTAGTTTATTAATCAGAAACCTTCATTAACATTTGTTTCTTTTTAGAGACCCATAACTCAGTAAACATGACATTTCCTCTGTATTTTACACATTCTTTCATATGTATTTTCAGTTCATTGCGGTGGCTTTCAACAAAGAGACAGGCATGCTGAAGAACATGACGAACCTGCAGAAGAAGATTTCCATTGACCTCACGCAGTCTCTGATGTATTACCAAGGAGATGCAGGCAACAATTCCTTGCCCCAGTTCCAAGCATCAGGTGCCTATATCTTCAGACCCAATGGCACATCACCCTATCATGGAAGATTGGATCGGGCTATACTGAAGTCTAAAACATACTTTATGAAGGTGAGAGGTTTTTATTCGTTTAGGCATATCTTGGGTGTATGTGTGTGTTTAAATGAAGACAAATAAAAAAAGTGTTTTGAATCCTGGGTTAGTAATTTATTTCATGAATTCATAAGGTAAATAAAAGACATTTTGAACCTGTGATGAGCGTTCATAAATTTAGACATCCTAGTTTTCTAAAATGTCAAAATGCTGTGTGAGAAATCTTTTGATTTACTTTTTCATAAAGAGATGATTGACGCAAGACTGCTGTAAGCAACATCCAGGATAGACTGCTGAAAGGGAAATATTTCTATCAAACAGCCCAAGAAAAATGCCTATAATTTTATTGAAAAGAAGACCGCATAACTCTTGTCTTTAAATTATCTGGTGAGATCGTAGATTGTGATATGTGGTTGTGTCAGTGTGATATATGTTTCAACCAAGAGAAAGGAAAGAGAAAAAGAGAAGAGGGCAAACATAGATTTTTCTTTCTTTTCTCTGTTTTTCTTAGTGTTTGTCTGTCTCTGTCTGTCTTCCATCTCTGTAACGAGTTTTTCTGAAACAGCCAGCTGCACCAACGTGAATGTTGCCTTAATACTGCTTCCAGGGAGAACTGGTGCAGGAAGTGTATCAGGAAGTTCAGTCCCTGGTTGACCCAGACTGTGAAACTGTACAATGGGCAGCCTTTCGCGGAATTTCAGTGGACTGTGGGGCCTATCCCAATTAAGTAAGTATTGGCATCTTCCCAGCAATAGATTTTTATGCAGTTCAGGTGAAGACTGTAGAGTATTTCTGACATTGTGACAGTTACAAGGAGTATTTCTGAACAAGCCGACTTCTTACAATGACTTGTTTGTCTTTAGCTCATTATCATTGTATATTTATCTTGGGTTCACTTGCTGATCGTACATTGATCTCTATGTGACTTAGGCTTGTTCTGTTATCAGTGTACTAATTGTAGATTATACATCTATAGAGTAATTTGGACAGTGACTTTATTGTCTGCAACCCACTGTTTTTCTCTCATAGACTCACATATTTATCACAGACTTATTTGTATGTGATGAAAGCTTGTTGTGACACAGTCGTTGTACCAGTGTGTTTGTATGATGCCTTTCTATCAGAGGAGACACAGCACTAGTAGTCTTATTAGGTGTACATACCAAGTGTATTTCTATAACCAGCTGTTGTGTTGGTGTGTGTTGTTGTGTTTGTGTGTGTGTGTGTGTGTGTGTGTGTGTGTGTGTGGTGTGTGTGTGTGTGTGTGTGTGTGTGTGTGTGTGTGTGTGTGTGTGTGTGTGTGTGTGAATAACAACTCTGAATATGTATTTGTGTGTATGAGGGTATTTCAGTAGCCTCCTTTACAGTTCTAGACATTGCACATGTAAAGTAGAAAACCCTGCAGCAATCCAGCTTAAAAACCACTTTGGAGATAATCATGGATTTGAACTTGCTTTTAATGACAAATGAAGATTGTATTGTACAGTCATCATGCATGCTTTTCTTCATAATACATTTACAAAAAATTATGTATGGGTAGGATTAATATGGAAACACACGACTAAAAAACCACCCACCAAAACAAACTCTTACAAGTTATCTTTGCTTTGCTCTTCTTTACTCTAAGTAGTTCCTGAAATGGTGAAACAGCCTATCTGTGCATGTTTGCCTGTGCATACATGAGTATTTTTTATGCTTCAGTGTATATCTGTATGTTTGGATGCTTTATATAAAAGCTGAAGCTGTTCTGTAAGAATAGCAAAAAGTAGTCAAGTTTTGAATCTTGATGTCTTCTTTGTTTTCTGTTCCTAGGAATGGACAGGGCAAGGAGGTTGTTAGTCGATTTGAGTCCAGTCTGAAGAACGATAAGATCTTTTACACTGATGCCAACGGACGAGAAATTTTGAAGCGAGAGTAAGTACCAAGTAGTATGCTTGTGATTCTGAGTTTTGTCAGTCATAACATATTTAAAGAATTGTCACATATAGATAGTTCCAGTGAACTAGTAATTAGTTGGACAACTACAAAGTAGCACAACTTTTTGTATAGTTATTTTTTACTGACTCGGGTGAAAGTGAATATATAATTTACCTAATTTTTAAAGGAATAGAAATTCTTATTGTTACATATTATCACTGATTGAACAGCTAAAAGTACGTGTCTCTGTGTCTTAGATTGGCTACATTGGGAGCCATTTTTGCTTTTGAGAGCCATCAAACTAGCTGTTGATATTTGCAAGATGTTTTTGTCTACACTGAATCATGTTTGTTTCTTCCTGCTAGACTCTCGATATTCTTTGCCATTATGATTATTGTTTGTATCTTATTTTTGGATTCTAAATTTATTTTTTCACAAGGAAACTTGTTTCTGTATTCCTGCTGGAGTCTAAATCATTATCTCCAATTTTAAGCTTGTTTTTGTTTTCCAGCTGGTATATTTTGTTCTGTCGAGTTTTTTTCCCTCAGTAAAGTTTGTTTCTGCTATCTTGCTAGACTCTGAATTATTTGTCCATTATGAAGGTTGCTTTTGTGTGCCTGCTAGATTAATAATTTTTTTCTAATTATTTTTCTTTCTCTGAAAATTGTTTGTTTTGCCGCTAGGCTGAATCATCGAGACACCTGGGACTTCAACAACACAGAACCTGTATCTGGAAACTACTTCCCTGTCAACAGCAGAATCTACATCAGGGTAAGTCATGGAATGGGAAAGCATAAAGAGATGAATCTTTCATTGAAATTCTTCTCACACATGTAATTTTAGATGACCACACCCCCATCCTTACCCCAAACATACACACACCACAGACACACACAAACATGTGCCACACACAAACACGCATGTGCCACACACATGTGCACACACACAAGTCACACACACAGTACAAAGAAGCATAAAACTGGATGCAGCAGTTGACTGACTCCACAAATGTCATTGTTTGCTAGGATGAGGCCAAGAAAGTCCAGCTGTTTTTGCTGATTGACTGATATCACACACACACTCTTACACACACACACACACACTCACACACACACACTCACACACACACACACACACACACACACACACACACACACACACACACACACACACACACACACACACACACACACAAACTGACTTCACAGATGTTATTGTTTGCTAGGATGAGGCCAAGAAAATCCAGCTGACTGTGCTGACCGACCGATCTCAGGGAGGAACCAGCCTACATGAGGGACAGATTGAATTGATGGTAGGTGTGTGTGTGTGTGTGTGTGTGTGTGTGTGTTGTGTGTGTGTGTGAAAGAGAGAGAGAGAGAGAGAGAGAGAGAGAGAGAGACAGTGTGTGTGTTTGTGTGTGTGTGTATGTGTTTTTGTTATTATTCTTTTATTTCTTCTTTTATTTTGAGGATAATGGAATAAGCACTCATGTGCTTTTTTTCCCTTCCAGTTCCCATGTGTATGTAGTTTTGTAAATTTTGTCATCTGTTCCCACCGGCACACAGTGGCCTACTCTTCTTTAAAGAGGAACAGGTGTTAACGTGTGCACAAGATGTTCTCCATGCATTCGCACAAAGGACCTTGGTTTATAGTCTCATCTGAAGGACTTTTGGGGAGAGTGGATGTTGACTCCAGAGGAAAAATCCTCTTGAATAAGATTCGAACCCAGGTCAGCAGATCACTAATACATCACTCTAACCACAAGGCTATCCCATATGTGTGTGTGTGTGAGTGAGAGAGAGAGAGAGAGAGTGTGTGTGTGTGTGTGAGTGAGTTTGTGTGTGTGTGTTTAAGATAAAGGAAAGAGAGAGACAGAAAGAGAAAAATATGTAGAAAGAGAAAAATATGTTTACTCCAGAGGCAATATATGTGGACACACTTAGGCTAGAGAACATCAAGAAAAACAATAGCAAGAAAGCATATCAGCTGGTGAAAGACCTGACTAGCACAAAACAGGGAAAAGGTTTAACAATCCAAGACAAAAATGGGAAGTGTCTCACTGACGACCAGGATATTCTGAACAGATGGACAGAATACTGCTCCGACCTGTATAACTATAGAACCGCAGGAGATCCAGAAGTCCTTAATGTACCCGCAAGCAAAGACACAGACAGTCACCCTATCCTCCGAGAAGAAGTGGAAACAGCAGTCAGATCGCTGAAAAAGGGGAAGTCAGCAGGGGCTGACAACATTCCAGCTGAGTTGGTTCAAGCTGGAGGGGAAACCATGATCAGCGCCCTACTAAGAATCTGCAACAAGATCTGGCAGACAGGAAAATGGCCAACACCATGGACACAGTCACTCATCATCACCCTCCCCAAGAAAGGAAATCTACAACAATGCCATAATTACCGCACAATCAGCCTCATATGCCACCCAAGCAAGGTCATGCTGCAGATAATATTGAATAGACTGAAGCCACAAGCAGAGACCATCATTTCTGAGGAACAAGCAGGTTTCAGAGCAGGGCGCAGCACAACAGAACAGATATTCAACCTCAGAATACTATGTGAGCGGTACCTTCAACATCAACAAGACCTTTACCACGTATTTATCGATTTTAAGAAGGCATTTGACAGGGTGTGGCATGCAGCTCTGTGGGCAGCCATGAATTTGTACAGCATCAAGCAGAGACCATCATTGCTGAGGAACAAGCAGGTTTCAGAGCAGGGCGCAGCACAACAGAACAGATATTCAACCTCAGAATACTATGTGAGCGGTACCTTCAACATCAGCAAGACCTTTACCACGAATTTATCGATTTTAAGAAGGCATTTGACAGGGTGTGGCATGCAGCTCTGTGGGCAACCATGAATTTGTACAGCATCAATGCAAACCTGATCAGAGTCATCAAACAGCTGTACAGCGAGGCCACCAGTGCAGTGTACTACAACAACATTGGAGAATGGTTTCGAACAACAGTTGGAATAAGGCAGGGCTGTCTACTCTCACCCACTCTTTTCAACATCTTCCTTGAGAGAATCATGGCTGATGCACTGGAACATCATGAAGGATCAGTCAGCATTGGTGGCAGAACGATCACAAACCTCCGCTTCGCAGATGACATTGATGGAATAGCAGGATCAGAAAAAGAGCTTGCCAGCCTAACAGAACACTTGAATAAGGCCTCCAAAACATACGGCATGGAAATCAGTGCAGAGAAGACTAAACTGATGACTAATAACACCAACGGCATTAGCACTGATATCAGGGTTAATGACCAGAAGCTGGAAACAGTTCAAAGCTTCAAGTACCTGAGAGTCATTGTATCAGACCAGGGATCCAAGCCAGAAGTAGTATGCAGGAATGCACAGACAATAACAGCTTTGTCAAAACTAAACACCATCTGGAGAGATAAAAAGATCTCACTTATCTCCTAGATCAGACTAATGCGCTCCCTTGTCATATCCATATTTCTGTATGCCTGTGAATCATGGACCCTGACTGCAGATTTGGAGAGAAGAGTACAGGCGGTGGAGATGAGATGCTTTCGGAGACTCCTTGGCATCTCCTACAAAGACCACATAAGCAACGAAAGCATGCATAACAGAATCCAACAAACCATTGGACCCTATGAGAACCTTCAAACGATCGTGAAAAAGCGTAAACTTAAATGGTATGGGCATGTCACAAGATCCAAAGGACTTGCAAAGACAGTTTTACAAGGCACTGTCCAAGGAGGAAGAAGAAGAGGCAGACCAAGGAAGAGCTGGGAGGATAACATCAGCAAATGGACAGGCCTAGAACTCAACAAAACCCTGAGAAAGGCAGAACAGAGAGAGGAATGGAGGGAACTGGTTGTTGAGTCTTTGAGGGTGCCCCCACGGTCGTCAGACTACGGGACAGATAGATAGATAGATAGACCCATGTATACATGCAGGTACAGCCCCCCCCCCCCCCCCCCCCCCTCCCACACGTTGCAGTGTAAGAAGCATCTATGCCTTTGTATCATTATAAACATCAATGCCTGAATTGTCAGCACGAATCACTTGAAAGGCAGGAGGTTGAAAGTTGGTAAATTAAACTCAACACAGCTGTCGGTTTCCCCCACTTTCAGCTACTCTCAACTGCTATCCAGCCCAGCCCAGCCCAGCCCAGCTCAGGCCAGCTGGTGCTGATTATAGCAGGAACTGACCACACTAGGACTAGGTAAAAGGAAGGGGTGCACTAACTTTAGCACTGGGGCCCTGGATACTTGACCGAGTTATGCAGGTCAAGACCTTGAGGTTTAAAGTCCTTCGGATGAGACTATAAACCGAGGCCCCATGTTCGAACGCATGCAGAACATCTTGCACACACGTTAAATCCTGTTCCGCTTTTTGGAAGAGTAGGCCATTGTTTGCCGGTGGAAACAGATGACAACATTTACAAAACCGCATACACACAGGGACTGGATGTAAAAAAGCACATGAGTGCTTATTCCATTATCCTCGATATAAAAGAATAAATAAAAATAAAATAAATGCTGCGTTTGTGTGCTGTGTTAAACAAAGTGCATCCCAGTTTTTGTCGTCATTCAGGTCCACCGACGTCTGCTGCATGACGATGCTCTGGGTGTTGATCAGGCTCTGAACGAAACTGGCTGTGATGGCAAGGGGCTGATAGCTAGAGGTGAGTGGTCCAAGTGTGCAGAGAGATTTTGAATGAAATATATTCCTGAAGTCTGAACGTGGCTACCGTAATGGTGGGTAACAATACTCGCATCTGTTGACAAAATGTCACCTTGTGTGAGCTTTAGCCAAGGAATGAGAAAATTAAATTTTTGCTACAGAATAACATATGTGAATGGCACAAGAAACATGTATGGCACGGAGGTCTACCACAGAACAGTGCTAGTTTGTTATGTGTCGGGATCCTATTATTCATTGTGCTGGTTTGTTATCTGTCAGGATCCCGTTAGTCATTGTGCTGGTTTGTTATCTGTCAGGATCTCGTTAGTCATTGTGCTGGTTTGTTATCTGTCAGGATCCCGTTAGTCATTGTGCTGATTTGTTATCTGTCAGGATCCCATTATTCATTGTGCTAGTTTGTATGTCAAGATCCCATTATTCATTTTGCTGGTTTGTTACCTGTCAGGATCCCACTATGTGATGCTGGAGCCCATTGTCTCAGCTGCAGCAGGTCACCGTGACCTGGCGGAGAGGCTGTTCATGGCTCCACAGATCAGCTTCTCTAAGGCCACCAGTGGAAAGGTGGCTGCCATTGTAAGTCTTTTTAAAAAAAAAAATTCTTTTGTTGCAACTGACTTGTCTCATCAGCATATTGTTTTTGTTTTTGTTTTCTGTCTTTGTGCATTTACCAGATGTCAGATTCTCACACAGATTGAATTAAGAAAAGGATAAGTGGCTTGAATCATAAAGAGTGCCTTTAAAAAAGATAACAACTCATATTGCTTCTGAAATTTTTGTGTCGCATGGTTAAACACAGTGTTTACAGAAGAGTGTTGAAATAAACCAGTGCTACAGATATGATGGATAGCATCTATGACATTATAACAGTGCTACATACCCATGCACGCTGCTGATACTAGTTATGTTCTCCATGTCTGAGACTGGAGGTCTGCCTTTCTTTCCTCTCTGCCTCAGTTTTTTTCTTATAAAAAAAACCTCAGGCTCACATAAGGACTGTATTCTTATTGCGTGGTGCATGATCATATTTGTCCAGAAAGGGATCAAGAAGATGATATGATTTGTTGCAGTGGTCAGGAGTGCGTCAAGCTTTGCCGAACAACGTCCACCTGCTGACCCTGGAGCAGTACGCCTCTGATGGACCAGTGCCCAGTGACAAACAGCCCTTCTTGCTGAGGCTGGAGCACCTCTACGAGAAAGGGGAGGACCCTGTGCTGTCCAAGCCAGTCACCCTTCATCTCCAGGTCTGTGTTGTGCAACAAAACTCCGATGTAGTGTACATTCTATTTGTTCAGTTTCACTTTTTATCTTCCGTTCTACTTCACACAATTTTTTTTGGTCTATGGTTTTGTTATGTTTAATACATGATTACAAAACATGTCTAGTCTGTAGTTTTATTTTTACTTTGGTATAGTATACATTTGATTTTTCCAGGTGATGATTCCAGTTAGTCTATATATTTAATGAGATCATGGTTTTAAGTGCTGATCATTGTGTTTAAAACATGTTGACTTAGTTTTGTTTTAGATGGTTTGAGTTTAAAAAACAAAAATCTTGTAATCTTGCTGTTTACCTTCACTAAGCATCACGATTTGATTTTTAGTACATGTGATGATGTAATTATCCTTTTTTGTCATTCAAGACTGCAATTGCGAAGTGGACTTGTTGAGAAATGTTCTGTCAAACAAAAGGAATATTCATTTTACTGTGACATCTCTCGGAAAAAAAACTAAAATCAAAACTGAATACTTGTTACCATAATAATTTTGGTCTTTAAAATCATTAAGCTTTTTATTTTTTTATATGGCCTGGATCAGGGCCATATGAGGGATGACTTAAAATCAAAGAATTTGATATAAGTTTGTAATATGTTTGATGTAACCCTTTTCATTTTTGGGCTAAGCTGGTGTAATTCTTGTAGTGTTGTTGCTTGCAGTTAGTATTTCATTTCTCATGGTCTGGCTGATGTTTTTCAGGAAATGTTCAGCACCTTTGACATCATGGAGGCCACAGAGTTGACATTGGGCGGAGACATGGCCCTGTCTGATTTGAAGAAATTGAAGTGGAACTACCCACATGAGCAAAGCCAGGCTGATCGCGAGTTGGCAGGTAGGTGTCCTTTCAAGGTTATGCTCCTCAGATAATTAGCCCAAATGATGTCACTTTTAAAACTGAATCATCAATGTGGTTGCACATAGAATAAAAGCCACAGAAACTTATGATTGGGTCAGTACATGTATTGTAAATCTCAACTTGTGTTTGTTAATTTCCAAGTTGTGAGTTTATTCTCTGGTGTATTATTACTTGGTCATAACTTCACAACACACTTTCTGTTTCCAGAGCCTTCGCTGCTGTGTGAACCTCAGAGACCCGGAGAAGGCAACAGTGATCCACTGACCATCACCCTGAACCCCATGGAGATCAAGACATTCCAGATCAGCATCCGACAGCGCTAGGATGTTTACAACTGTGGGCGACATCTGTTTGGAGGCATCATTCTAACATTTTTGTGACATGTGATAAGGTTGGATACAACAGCTTTGTGTGCCTATGCAGAAAAAGTTGCATGCATGATACTGGTTTTTGTCTGTCTCAAGTCTACAGGTGATTGAAGTTAATTTTTGCTTTGGATTGATCGAGTCTCACAGTCTTAAGGAAGTGTATCTGGTTTTGTGTGATTTTGTCTTTTTACTTTGAAAGGTTTTTATTTGTCAAAGGTCTGTTGTGGGTTTTAAAAAAACAGTATACATGTTTTTAAATTCTTAGAAAAGAACATGGTCTATTGCACAAAAGTATGTCTTAAATTTGATTCGTTTCATTCAGATGGTACTTAGAAATGAGGTATCGTAAAATGATTGTAACATTCCAGACATTGGTTAAAGAATAGAGAAAAGGGTAGTAGTTTGATTCAGGGTAGTATTCTATTTACTTTCAGAAATAAGTTATAGTGTAGGATTTCTGTCTTAGAGAGAGCGAGAGAGAGAGAGATTGGGGGTAGGAGAGGAAAGGAGGGAAGAGGAGAGTAGAGTAGCTAGAGCAGAGTAGAATTCGTTATCCAGCTGCATGTTAGGTTGTGACATCTCAGTTACATTCTCTCCTTTTTTTTCTTTTTATCATAAACTTTGGAACATTTTTAATCACATATAAATTATATATATAATATATATATATATATATATATATATATATATATATATATATATATATAGATCTTCATATAAAACGAAGTACATGAGAAAATATCTATTTTTCAAAATACTCATGGTCAGCAAAATGATTTGAAAGAAAAAGGATAAGGTATTGTTCAAGACCTTGTGATATTGAGAATGCCCTTTGTCAACATTCTATTGTATTAATCAGTACTATTTCCAAGAATATGCCCGTCAACTAAGCTTTAGTAATGATGTATTGTGATCTTGTTTTAAGCTAATCTCATTTTTATTGGTTGTATGAATTTTTAATAAAAATCATTATTTGCTCGTCTTAATAATATGCCTGTCTGTCATTTTTGTGATCTGGTGATTTTAGGGTTCAATTGTTCATTAACAGCTGCTGCAATGATTTATTTAGTCAGGTCAACAGATGTGCGTGCCATTTTCCAAAGTGCTTTTCACTTTCATAACTATGTTTGCTTGTATCAGTATCATTTAGCTTTTAACTAGATCAAAATAGTCTTCACACTCTAGACTTTTCTATGATTGGTCACATTGTTTAACCATTTTTTACTTACTTACTCTACTGCAGTTATCTAGGTAAGTTTGAGCACACTTTCTAAAGAATATGCTGGATTCTTAGAATAAGCAAAGCATGAGTTTTGTGTGAAACTTTTAAAGTGAGGATAGGCCAGAGAAAAATCACAGGAAACATGAAAACATTCATGAAGAAATGGCTCAAAAGAAACTGCTAAAAGAATTCTTTTTGGTCACTTTACCAAATCAAAATTTGTTCAGCTGCCTTGTTCTTTATAAGTGCTTCTTTATTGAGCGCTTTGATTTGTTCCTTTACAAGATTCAGCGCTATATAAATTCCATACATTTATTATTATTAATTTGTTTGATTTGTAATCAGTGCAGTGAACCACACATGTTTATGTCAGGTTGTCAGCTAGTAATGTGAGAGAGGCTATTGTATACATATAATAATGAACGTTTTCAAAATGTTGACCCATTGGCATGCAGGGTCTCATATGGTTGCTGGTGTTGAAGACAGCTGAATATTCGATAGTCAATGGCTCCATTGATAGCTGGTTCTGAAAGTATGACAGAATGAGGTTGAGTATGGCTGTGTGAGGTGAAATAGAAATGAGAGGCACTGGATGTAGTTCATGGCTGAATGAAATAAGACTGTACTGTATGTGTGACAATGCAGAAACCAAAATACTTTGCTGAAATTGAACTTTTGGGACTTCATGGAAGATGTTGGCATAATGGCTGCGTACAAGGAACATTTTTGTCTGCGTTATGTAGAATGTGCTGACTTTTCTTAAAGGAATAACGGTTCTTAGTAGTGTTTGTTCTGATTTTGAGCTTTTTGTTAATACATGGGTTTGCTGTCCCAAAACAAATTTATCATGATCTTTGTCATGAGTGAAGAGTTGCTGTGCTGTATCGTTTCTGTGTCTTTTGGTGTATTTGCATATCTGTAAGAGTAGATCAGAATTTCGCCAGGTACAACTTGGTGTCTTGATGGATTCTTTCATATGCATTAAACAAGAAGGAAGGTGGCAGGATGGTTAAGATGTTTGTCTGCCTAAAAAGTAATTTGTGAGATTATGGGTTTGATTACCAGCCTTGCCTTTTCTTCCCTGTTTGATGAAAAAAATCAAACTGAATGTCAGTCTTTTGGATGAGACTATGAACTGAGTCCCTGTGTGCAAATGCACACAGAACATCTCACCACACACATTAAAAACCTGTTAAACATTTGGAAAGAGTAGGCTATTGTGTGCTGGTATGAACAGATGACAAAATTAAGAAAACAAAGAATGCATGCATTCAGGTGTCAAATGTAGACACCATCCCTGAAGTCCAAATGCAGCTACCTAAATGGTTGGGGGGAAAATGGTCACAAATGCAAAATCTCACCACTGTTAACTAAGGAGGTATAGCCAAGGAACACACACACACACATTGTTTTTTTTGTTTGATTTGTATAGTTTACCATAGATTAGGTTTTTTATTCTATGTCTGCATATACATTATCTTTTTTTCATCGCTTTTTTTCCCTTCTTTAGATAGATGGCTTGATGAAAAAAAGCAAATGCACTGCTTATTCAATGTACCATCTGAAAATAAAACTTTGACTTTGACCTATCCCGTAGCCCCTTGGACCGTGTGGGGGCACTAATGGAGATTTTGCAGCCAGCATCTTCCACTCCCCGTGGTTTTCTGCTTCCCGTAGCTATTCGTTCTACACACTCACAAATGCATGATGTGTACATGACCGGTTTATGGTCTCAGACCAACTCTATTATCAAATAGAAATGCTTAATTCATAATAAACTTATGGATAAAAAACTCTGTCCTTACGAAAATCGGTGAAAAGTTTTGCAAAAATATGCATTAGCATCATTTAGCACCCTTCTTGGCTTTTTTGGTTTTGTTTTTGCCTTGGAGAGATATTGACTTTACTTCTCTCTCTCTCTCTCTCTCTCACACACACACCACCACACTCTCACACACACACACACACACACACACACACACAGAGTGACACACATAATAAAATTCATTTTCAGCATTTATTTATGTCAATATGTTGGTGATACACCCCTGATCAAGCATATAAAGTGTACAATATTATCACATTCGAAGTTTGGGAATCAGCCAGCATGCAAAATGAACTATTATTCGTTACCTGAGAGATAGTGGAAAAAAAAAGAGGGATATGATAAAATGCAATACAATACTGAATTGGAAATGGTGTCAAGAGCTTTAAAAACATTGCAGATATGCATAATCTTAATGCAATTTTTCTCAGCAACTAACAAAGTCTTAGTATTGCCATCATTTCACCACCGTGTAACCAAACTATACCATTTTGTGGTTGTCTAGAAACAGTTTTCTCCTCAAAAGATCTATGCGTCATTTCCTACCTGGTCCTATTTCAACCATGATCTAGAAAAACTGTCACCTTTGGAATATGTCCTTCAGTCTTTTTATGCACTTTCATAGTAAAAAAGAAAAAGAAAAAAAAGTCATTAATAATATTTTTGTTAGCCAAGAGTAAAATCATAGTGAAACATTATGTTTGTACAAATGGAGAATGAATCAGCGGCAACAGTTTTCCCAAACTAAATGAGACGGCAGTGATATGAGAAAAAGAGAGAAGATGGTATCAAGCCTATGAAAGCAGAAAGTACTTTCATCAGAATGAAGAAAGGTCTCATATACATTTTAAAAGCAAGTTTTGTAAAAGCAACTATTTTCATTTGTGAATGTGTTGTCTGAATTACTGAATAAACAATTTTATTCAGTGAAGGAAGATATGTATAAAAATTAAGAATGATTAGGCTTTATGAGACTAGAGAAATTCGGTTCAAGTGAACATCTATGTATACATGCACGAAGCACTACAAGACATAATATACTTGTTCCATAACAGATCAGAGAGATTTTGATACAATATACGTTGAATGATTAAACTTAATCCACTTTTCAATAATATTGTAACCTTTACTGATTTGAGTAATATAACTATACTTAAAACTGCTATAATAAAAGTTCTTATATATTTACATTATCATGAAAACACTTGCAAAGAAAATAAATGTTGGTAATAGATTTTTCATATCAGATGGCATGCAATAAGAGAGTTTATTGATTATAAACATTTAAGTACAAGACAGTGCTAAGTACTTAAAAACATAACCTAAAAAACCCCACACTTGTATTAAAAATATCCCTGCCATACAAGGAAAGCAACAGTTCTTTTTTGATGATAATGTTTTTGGAAAAAAAGTCTCGTTCTTTTGAGAAAAGTTGGAAAAAAAGTCTTGTTCTTTAGAGAAAAGTTGGAAAAAAAGTCTTGTTCTTTAGAGAAAAGTTGGAAAAAAGTCTTGTTCTTTTGAGCATCTTGTATTTTTGAGCAAAAGAAACTCTAGGTATAATCTCATTCAAGAAACTGGAAACAGATCTAGATACTCCACGATACACCCCTACAGGACAAAGTAATCTCTTTTCAAACATTTGCTCAGCAATACTCACAGTATCTACAGTTATGGATGGGTCAATCATCCTTGCACGCTTTGTCTCCATTCTACTTCACTGGAACATCCCAATCCTTGGAAAATTTGGCGGTAATATGAATCAATACAGTGAGGAACTCAACAAATGATAACACATACATAACAGTACTCTGTTTGTTATGTCTATGATAATCCTTTGTTGTAATTTTATACGGTCACAGCCTTTTCCTTGAATAGATCTCTTACCCAAAGCGTTAGTTAAAATTCTGACTTATGAAATCAAAGTCTAGTACACTCAAGATTTGGCTTGAGAATGCTACTCAAAATATGGTCACAAGAACACACATACACAACAAACCCAAAACCCAAACAAAAAAGACCCCAATCCCCAAACAAAAACAAAAATCCCACAGAATAACACCAAGTCCATACTTTGCTAAATGCAAGTCTCTGAATCCTTACTCTAATAAACTCAAGCACTTTAAGATACAAAGCTGCCTTATCTTTTACATAGTAAAATATCAGACACTAGCGGTTAATGTTTTTCCCATTCATCCACTACGCACTTTTTAAGTAAACTCGACCACAAATAAACCAAGCATGCAAAAGTAGTTTTTAAAATTTGAGTCAAAGAAGTGGAATTGCAATTATCAAATGGTACAGATCAGCTGCAGAAATCATGAAAATTACTCTTTGAGTACCATGAGTATATATCATCACAGCATTTTTACAGCAGCAACTCTTTCAATGCTCTCTCAGAACACGATGAAGCAGCAGCATGAAAAGTGTCATGGTAAATTTAACCACATTTGACATTTCATACAGGAATGTTATGAAAGATTATAGTACAGTTCAGCTGCGTGGGTGTTTCTGGATTGTTTTTCCAAATGTTTTGGCCCTCGTTGTGTTAGTCTACATGATATGATTACTGCCATGTACTTAGATGCCCCTCACCTGTTGGCATCACTGAGTATGGCGTTAGCCGCCCTACCCAATAACACTGACAATCCTCCTTCTCCATTTGCAAAGATGCCCCTACAAAATGAAAACAAAGTGTATGTGAATCTGCACAGATACCACTCTGAATACCTTTTTCCATACTTATGTCTTCACTCAAAATTATATTAATTTATTTAGTGGTTGGTTTTTTTTTTATTGCATTAACATGCAATGGAATGTCAAATTTGTAAATGAAGCCTGTGTGTGGGTGGGGTAAGGGGGAGCTGGAAATTTAAAAATATCCCCAAACAACCTTAAAATATTGCATTACAAAACAGATTGTATTGTCATGTGTAAGATTTTAGTCTTAAGTAAAAGGGCAGTGATCAACAGTTTTTTTAACCTTTTTTTCCAGTGATCAATGTATAAGTTTAATCCAATTTCATTATCTATTACCAGATAAAACAAGTATTGGGAGGAGGAATAAATTGATGAAAAAAGATTCAATGAAAATGTCAAATTATTTTCAGCAGGTTAAATGTGCAGCATATGCAAGGTTGGTCCCAAATAGGAAAGTATCTCTCAAAATGAGGAGGACTTTGGAATCTGATGGAGTGCTACCAGTCTCTCATTGTTTCTTCATGCATATAATTGTCACAGTCTTTCAGATCTTACAAAGAAAGAACATAACCTATTGTAACACACACACACACACATGCACACACACAGAGCACATAATCTCTCTCTCTCTCTCACACAAACCCTTTCACAGAAGCACTATCTCTTCTACATTCTTGCATTCATACATTAAGCACATATATCGTGTATAAGCATATCTAAGAACAGTTGTTTTCTCAAATGGTTTGATGAGGTGACTCTCACATGTTATAGTAACTACATTTTGTGATAAACTTGTAGAAATTGCTGTACACTGCAAAAGGTCATGTATATACACAAGAGAGGATTCATATGTATACACGAAAAAGAAATCCAAAGCAACATATAAAACTAAAAATATCATGGAAGATTTTGTTCACTGACAAAGTGATCACATGCTCCTCATACCAGGACAAAACAACAGAAGAAAAAGGTTAAACAAGAAAGCCCGATATACCAAAACAATGCGAAGCAACTTCTGCTTGTCGTTAACAAATAAAAGCCAGACTTGAACACACAAGGATTCTGATCAAACACCCACATATGGTCACATCATCTTTCCATGCCTTTGGGATTCCTGTAAAATGCATATTTAGGACTTTAAGGCTTTGTGCATGGTTTTTCAGGACATGGGGTCTTTGAGGACACAGAGTGGTTTCACAAACAACTAGCACGCATAAGCTGTCACATACGGATTAGCAATGGTCCGAGGTTGTGCACATCATGGGTATGGTAGGATGTGTGTGTGTGTTTTTGTGGCTTAAGCCATGGTGCCAAAAACAGGGTTGTGGCGACATATACTGGGACCATGCTCATCGTAGTCGGCTTTGGTGTGGCACACTTGGTAGAATTCAGGCTGGAACACACAATGAAAGGAATTTGTCAAATTTGATAGGTAATAAATGAATACCAAAAGGGATTTATATAAGTGTGCATAGAATTCAAAATTCAGCAATTTTTTTTTCATGAAACAACTTGTGCATCATCATACACGTTCCTCTTCAATGCAATCTTTTTAGATCATGGACCCCCTCCCCCCCCCCACTCTTATGCACATGCCCACTGAATCAAGAGATATTCATTAATTTCTGTCAGCAAATGCACACGTGTGTACAGACGTGTGTACAGACATTGGAGGCGAATACAAAGTGCTCACTACAACCTGGGTCCAGACAAACTTTGATACTGAGATTTTGACTTTACGGGATGCACATTGAAAAATCAGATTTCTGGTAAACACAGTCAAAAATGACACTTTGCCGGGACAAAAACAATCCCTCAGGGACAGTAAGCAGGCCTGTGCAGCCTACCTCTTCACTGTGTTATGACCATGCACCACACCACACTACAGCAATCCCTCATCAGACCAGACAAACGAAAACATCAGTTTACTCACAGTGGAAGCCAGCATGCTGCCTCCAAACCAGACTGCGTAGCGCTGCATGTGGTGAGTGATGACCTGTACCTCGATGGGTTTGGGCTGAAACATGCATCATTCACACATTCACTTGAGAGCTAGTACAACGGTTAGTCCTTCTATAAAGAATTTGTTATCAGTACATTTACTGAGCAGCGCAACAATAAGGCCTTGAATCATATTGTTATAACTCGACTCGACTATCTCCATTGCCATTATCGTCAGTAGGAACTCCACGCAATGCCACCAGGGTTTGCCATCTTTCTTAGTCTCTATAAAGAAGTCGATATCAGTACATTTACTGAGACAGTGCAACACTTACTCCTACAGTCACAACTCTTCCAACAAATAATGTGTCTTGCAAAAAAAAATCTTTTCTTTCAAGTTAAAAAACTCCAACCTAACCATGTACACAAATAAAACCAACAAAGAACCGTCAAATACTTTCTTTTTTAAGGGAGTAAACATGCATGATGAGAACAGTCTGGGAAGTGATCACTGAGTAATGAAAAAGGGAGAGATTTTTGTTTCTTCTAACACACATACACAGATGCATAACATGTCAATGATTCTTATGCAACTCAATGTGGGTGTGGGTATGAGTGGGTCTATGCATGTATGTGTGTGTGCATGTTGATTTGGGTGAAAGTATATCCATGATTACATCCTTTAAGAACTGTTTTTTTCTGCTATTGCTGTAAAGTTATAATTCCATCTTGAAAATTTAAAAAAAAAAATGTTCCTTTGCTAGAGCTCTGAGGTTCATACATGATATGTGACCCGTTTTTACAAAAGGAGTCTTAAGGTATAAATCGGTAAAATTGAGTTGCCACATTTTCTGAAACCTACAGATCATTACCTTTATTTTAATGTATGATACATTATTCTACCTATAAAATTAACAAAGTTATGGGTGTTTGAAATGGGTGACACAGCGATTTCACAGTCTGAGAAAATCAGCTTTAAAGTTTTTCTCCACCCTAGCTAACTAACACATTTGCAACCGGTACTTCTATTCAACTGATGATGGCCAAATTTGACATGGTGTTAAAACATACCATTTTACGGCATCAGACAAAAGATACTGTATATATTGACTGTCACTGCTTTGATATTTAGCTCATACCCCCCCCTCCCCCAGAAAAAGGGCATGAAGTGGAAGAAGCTGTGACAGAGGTTAATGAGGAGACTTGTTAGTATCTGACTAGCATATTTCCGATAGAATGCACTTAGTCAGCTGAAAACATGTAGAATCTAATAAATAATACTTGGTTACATAAGAATTAAAATATTATAATAGATTAATTTATATTAATAATACCTACATACCGTGTTGTCTGCTATTCATTTCACACACACACACACATTTTCCATTTGATTTTGTTGTTACTTTATTATTTTTTAGATGGATGGCTTTATAAAAGGCAACAATAGTGTTATGCACAATTTATTCAATCTTGTCATCTGGAAATAAAATGTTGACTTTAATTTTTGCTCGCTCTCTCTCTCTCTCTCTCTCTCTCCTCTCTCTCTCTCTCTCCTCTCCCTCTCTCTCCTCTCCTCTCTCTCTCTCCCTCATACACACACACGCACACATACACGCACATCCATGCACAAATGCATGCAAGTAAAATCAGACACAATCACACTCAATAGCATTCGATTGCTCAGAACAAAAGAAAATAGATTATTGGTATGACACCATCCAGAGGGAACACAGGACAAAATACTGCATGCACACAGAGACTGCATGTAGAAAAAAGCAATAGAGTACTCATTCATTTTCCTTGATTCAAAACAATCAAAGAAATACACACACACACACACACACACACAGAGTCAAGTCAAGTCAAATTTTTATTTCCAGATGATACATTGAATAAGCAATGCATTTGCTTTATTTCATCAAGCCATCTATCTAAGAACAAATTTCTTAATGATTATACTGAAATACCACATTATTGCATCCTTTACCATTAAATTTAACCAGTAAAAAGAGGAAAATCGATAAGATAATGAGAGAGAGAGAGATTACTTATTCATTACCCTTGAAAGAAAACGATCTTTAAAAATAAAGAAAAAAAAAAACCACACACACATGTGCAGGTGTGGGCAGGATGAAAAGAAAGCTGTGTAAACTTAATCTTTTACTGTCAATAAAAATCATTTTGACTTGATCGTTTTCACACACACACACACACACACACATGTGCACGTGTGGGCAGGATGAAAAGAAAGCTGTGTAAACTTAATCTTTTACCATCAATAAAAATCATTTTGACTTGATTGTTTTCACACACACACACACACACACACACTAATTTATTCAGTTTAAACAAACAACACACACACACACACACACACACACACACACACACACAACACTAATTTATTCAGTTTAACAACAACAGCACACACACACACACACACACACACACACACTAATTTATTCAGTTTAACAACAACAGCACACACACACACACACACAAATTTATTCAGTTTAACAACAACAGCACACACACACACACACACACACACACACACACACACACACACACACACACACACACACACACGCACTAATTTATTCAGTTTAACAACAACACCACACACACACACACACTAATTTATTCAGTTTAACAACAACAACAGCACACACACACACACACACACACACACTGATTTATTCAGTTTCACAACAGCACACACACACACACACACACACACACACACACACACACACACACACACACCACACACACACACATGTGCACATGTGGGCAGGATGAAAAGAAAGCTGTGTACCTTTTTACCATCAATAAAAATCATTTGACTTAATTGTTTTCACACACACACACACACACACACACACACACACACACACACACACACACACACCTGTGTGGGCAGGATGAAAAGAAAGCTGTGTAAACTTAATCTTTTACCCTCAAGAAAAATCATTTTGACTTGATTGTTTTCACACACACACACACTAATTTCTTTAGTTTAACAACAACAGCACACACACACACCACACACACACACACACACACACACACACACACACACACACACACACACACATGACAGTTAAGTAAGTTTAAAACAGCTCCCATATTTTCTCATGTCATGCATTGACAAGTGAAATGCTATAAGTCTCCCCAGTATCATCATCGGAACAGTCTAGGTCTGTAGCTTTGATCTGTATGCATACCCATTTCCCAGAGCAGAAGATCAGCTAGAAATGAGCAAAAATGCCCATTATTCTTTGCAAATGGCAAAGTTTCCCAGCTATGCAGTTCTTAAAATAGAAAAGAGACGTGGCTGGTGATCCCCCTCCCAACTAATCATAGACCAGCTGCCTGTTTGTTACTACAGGCTGTGTGTGCGTCCTCAACTCTCATTGGTCGATCTTCTCCAGCTTTTAGGTTTTTGTTTATGCCTAGATAACTCAAAACAGTATTACTGATTGGTTAGACTTCAGGTAAAGACTGTGTGAAATGGAAAATATAGGTCATGGCCTTTGGAATGGTATGGGACATGTGTGGGGCCCTGTCAGGGGTAAGGATAATGAGATGACTGTAATTGCGTTGTAAGGATCAACAAAACTGGAAAACTGCAGTAGGGTAGGTCGATAAAAACGGTTTAAAAACACATGTGTAAATCATATCTAACCTTTTCACGTACATAGATAGGAAATTTAATGACTACAGATTCCATTTATGATGAAAAGTCAAAATTGGCAAAGTGGACCCCACCTTCCCTTTTTTGGGCCTCTCTCCTTTTCACTTCATGGAAGTTAAGACTCATTTCGTAAAAACAAGTCACATATGTGCATAGATGACCATTTTTTTGTGCCCATCATTAACCTCTTAACTGCCCAGTGCAAGTGCACCCTATATTCGGACCACCCTTCGGATGAGACTATAAACCGAGGCCCCGTGTGCGAACGCACGCAGAACATCTTGCGCACACGTTAAATCCTGTTCCGCTTTTCGTAAGAGTAGGCCATTGTGTGCCGGTGGGAACAGATGACAAAATTTACAAAACCGCATACACACGGGGACTGGATGTAAAGAAGCACACAAGTGCTTATTCCATTATCCTCGATATAAAAGAATAAAATAAAATTAAAAAAATAAATATATGCCGGGGAATAAAATTCTTATGTACCACTGCTATGTTCACATCCCTCTTACTCAGAAACTACTACATGAATATTCCTGATAGTCTACCCAATGACAGTATATATATCGTAGACTACTTCGAGGCAAGCTCAAATTAGTTAGCATGATATTTCACTGCGAAAATATATTTAAAATGTAAAACATCGACCATAAATACGATTTCTTCATCACCACTGTCATTCGAGTACCCCCCATCTCAATAATGTCAAACATATGTCTAGGCCAAATCTCATTCATTGTTTTTTAAATACACGATCTCCTGAATCATACGCGATCGTTTTCATCAATGTTAGGTAAATTTAGACTTTTATTTGCCACTTTTACAGCTGTGTAAAGTTATTTATGCCTTCAACAAGAAGTGTCAGCAATTTTGAACAAGAACTTCCCAAGCAGTCATGCATAAAAACACAAAATACGAGCAAAAAAACGATCGTTTTTGCCACTGTTTTTGCAGCTCGATGTTGCCAAGCAACAGGAGAGTGACCTCCATTAATTTTGGAGTTGTTTCCCTTTAACTGTAGTCAAGGAAGCAGGCTTGTTTACTTCGGTTCGACACCCCGGAAATTTTCCGGGTTGTTGGCGTATAGGGTGCACGTTTAGCCCCGGAGAATTTCCGGGGTAAGGCAGTCTAGAGGTTAAGGTAGCTGTATTCCTACTTTGGGGATATTTCATCTAAAGTTGGTTGATATCTATGTTTGCTTACGACTTCTTACAAATTTTTGAATCAAGCTTTTTATGTTCTGCACAAAAATGTTGATGCTGACCTTGATGCGACCTTGACTCAGCTCTTCGCTAGCCTTTAAACGGGCATCCACAACCCTCTTCACGTCACGCAGAATCTTGCGACCAAAGTCACGAAACATGGTCGATCCTCCGGACAGGACAATGTTCTGAAACCAAATCAATACATCACTCAACAATTCATCTTCGGGAGGAAATAATCCTGAGATAAGCTATAAGCTGTACCATGAACCAGTTCTTTCTTCAACATACTATAAAAAGACAAGACAACCACCTGTCTGCGTGCACACACACACACACACACACACACACACACACACAACACACACACACACACTCACTCACTCTCACATACACACACACACCACATACAGCCAAGCACAAAAAAAAGTTCCCCATTACCTTGTACAGTCCTCTGCGTACATCAATGGGGCAGTACTGAATGACTTCATCCACCACCTCAGAAATGGGCATGGTGAAATCAGGATTGCAGAATTCCGGGTGGAAGAAGATCTCGGGCCCAAGGAATCGTTCGTAGCCAACGTCGACGCTGTAGAGCTGCTTTGTAATGGCGTTGCGTCCCTCATACTTCTTCAGCCATTTGGCAGGCTCTGTGTCATACTTGGCAAACTCTTTGGCGATGTCAGGGCAAACGTAGCTAAAGCGTTCCTGAAACAGGAAAGAGAGAAATATGAGTATTAATGGTTTTGGAAAAATATCAGTTTTGGCCTCTTAATATGCATAATATAAATGAGCGGAAAAGGTACTCTCACCCATTTCTTCCCCACCCCCTTCCTTCCCCCATTCATGCACGCATGCGCACGCACACACACACACACACGCAAAATGGATCAATATTTCAAAATCTTTCAATACCTAGAAATTCAGTGTTGAATACTAATATATTTGAAACCACGATGAACCCTAATTTTAGTATTTTGCTTTTCTGTCTTTAATGAATGATGAAAGTGTGCTAATATAGAATTTCTCTGTATGGGATATTTAAGATGCCTTGAATCTTGAACACACAGACACATAATATTCTTCATGTTCATGTACATGAAAGGGAGCAAGCTGCATAGGTTGAACTGGGTGGGGGAGGGGGAAGGGGTATACAAATTTTTATTCTGAATCCAAGTGCTGTGCAGATCTGATCCTATAACCTATACTTTAGTGACTATTACAAATCTGCCATTTTTAACTCAATTATCGCATTGGTCAATAACAACCATAAATAATGTTTCTTCACATGCAGGAACAACAGACGGTTTTTTTATGGATGACATAAATAACCCATCCAGCGGCCCCAAACAGACAGTACCTTGATAGCTTTGGCAGTTTCCAGGGACTGTTCAGGAGGAATGCCCACTTCTCTCTCCCTCAGCAGCTGCTGAATGAAGTAGGTGATGTCTCGCCCAGCAATGGGTATGTGCTTGATGCAGCTCCCTATTACGTACCCCTCAGCCTGCAAACAGTGTGTGGAACTGATGAGCTATGTATGGCAAACCTGCTGCGTAAATAGTTCAAAATCTATCAAACTCACATCAGAAAGTGAACAATGACGGCAATTCATACATCTAAAATGTTTCAAATTCAGTTATATCTCAGTCTAGATAATGTCTTAATAACAAAACACAGGGAAATAAATCACTGAAACAGAAAATGAGCAAGAATGAGGTCATGATAAGAAAGGTACAATTTCAACAGCATGGAAAAAAACACCCCCAAAAACCCAAACCCAATAGCAACACAAACAACAGAAAAAAAGAGGAAAGACCACAGTGGGGATAACTTTTACAATGAAACACTCCCAAGCATTCAGAAGAGTAAAGATGCGTTGTATTTCAACTCACCACTGGGATAACGTGGGTTACGCCATCTCCAGAATCAATCACCGTTCCTGTCAGTGTTCTCTCCCCTGTCTGTCTGGATGTCCATGAGGCTGCAAGTGCCAGAACAGCCTGGGGAAAAAAAGCAGGGTATTTTTTTAATTTAATGAAATGATAAAAAAAAACCCACCTATATATTTCCAAATAAACAACCCCACAAAATTTGACATATCTTTTTACCATGTAATAAACTTGATTTACAGCAATTTTTAAAAATACAATGTTTTCGTCTTGTAGACTGTTGTATGAATTTTCACACACACACACACACACACACACACACACACACACACACACACACACACACACACACACACACACACAGAGAACTAGGATAAAACTTACAGTCTAATATACACAAATAACAAAACCCAGGCACTTACTCACCTGAACAGCAATATAAAGGCCAGGCACATTGAAGGACTCAAACATAATTTCTGCTGTGTACTCCCGATTTTCAGGAGTATTCAGTGGAGGTTCAGTCTGCAACATGCACACACATATGCCCACATGCACATGTGCACATACACACACCCGCACACACACATCCATACACACGCACATGCACACACACAAGCACACATGCATTTACACATACACACACACACAGTGACACACACATATTAATTTCAGGCATTGTATAATACACTTGCAACACAAAAATACTGGAACAAAGAGATTTCAGATACAATTTCAAACATATGTTACATGAAAGGAATGATATGTTTATAATAACACATTAACTCATTGAGGTTATTTTTCAGCATTCAGTGACATATTTTGAAATTAAAAAATAAATACAGTCATCTATTAAAAAACTGTGAAACAATCTCAAAAGTAGACATTATAAACTTTTTAATGATGTATGATATGTATGTCATTATTATGTTGGGTAAGTCTACTGAATTTTTCAAATATAGCCCAAATCACGCGTCACCACAAAATGGTGGGATCCATTTCACTGCAACTCCATTGAGTTAATTTCAGAATGTGAAATAAATGGGTATCAGTGCTTTTTAGCATGGTATTTCTGTCAGCTTGTTTCTTTCTCTAAAAGGGTTTGTATACATAATAATAATAATAATAATAATAATAGTAGTAATAATAATAATAATAATAATCTATGGAATTTGTTTAGTGCTGAATCTTGAAAAGCAAACACATAAATGTTTACATTCAAAACAATCACCCGCGTGAAACCGTTCACAGAAGATAATGAAAGGATTTCAAATTCTCACACACACACACACACACACACACACACACACACACACACACACACACACACACACACACACAGATGATACACATACCAGAAGGAAAAAGTGGTCCTCTGGCTCTGCTCGGAGGTACTTGAAAATGACCTGCTCGTAAAACCTTTCCATCAGATCCCAGTCGTCAATGATACCATGTCGAATAGGCCACTGTTGACACAACATATAGTGATATATACACATCCATGTAAGTTTGCTTTTTAAAAATTATATCAACAAAAAATTGTTAAGTCTAGCAATCTGTTCACAATATTAGTTGAAGCTGAGTCTCATTAAAAGAACGAGGAGAAACTGAAGTAAAGGTAGTTTGGTAGGAAGGGGGGTGGTGAAGGGGGAAAAGTACTTAGGAGGAAAAAGTACTTAAGTAGTTAAGCTGAAAAAAAAGGAGTTAAGGGCAAAGTACTTAAGGAGGTAAAAAGAAGTTAAGGGAATCATTTTCAGCAATAACATAATACAAACTACAAAGAACGCAAACAAAAATCGGCATCAAATTCAATTAGTGATATATCATATGAACTGGAAAACAATTGTCATCAGAGGCATGAGCAATCTTACTAGTTAAAAAATGTGTTTGATTACTTACATAATAAACCACATGCGGTATTATCTAAAAAACATGAAAAACTAGACTAACGTATGACAAGATGGGGATGGGACGGAATATTAAGCACGAGACACATACAAACCTTGACAGCATAGGAGGGAGTGTTCAGCGCCTCATCTCCTATGAAGAAGTCCAGGTCCTCCACACCCTTCCCCAGACGTCTGGTGGCCTGCTCTCCGACACTGGCGGATTCCTTGATGGCGATGGCTGACGGCAGGATGAACTGGGGCTCTGTGTTGCCGGCATACCCCATCTTGGTGTAGCTTTAAACAAAAGCAAAAAAAAAAAAATGAAGCAATGACAGCTGCAGACCAGACTCTCACTAACTGTTAACATCCAGTCTCTTCTGCAACTTTCATTCAGAGGGAATTTTCCTCTGGGGTTGACATTGGTTGACTCCATATGAGAGAAGTAAAGATTAAAAATAATAACTTAATAAGTAAAAAAACATATCTATTGATAGATAGAGACACATACATACACACACACACACACACACAGATAGGCAGACAGACAGACAGACTTTTTCAGAAAACAGTCCTGAGGAAGTAGGAAAATGAAACAGCTCAACAATTAAAAATAATGACCCAGCAGAACTTTATTTTATATCCTGTTGATGTGTTGTACAAAGGAAACTAGCGTGCACATGTATACTCAGATACTGACACACCACTTGGAAAACTGTTTAATTTTGACTACTATCACAATCATAATAATTAAAGCAATGGAAGCTGAAGGGGAGAAAATAAGGGACTGAGAGAGAGAGACACAGACAGACAGAGACACAGACTGACAGAGAGAGAGAGAGAGAGAGAGAGAGAAGAGAGAGAGAGAGAGAGGAGAGAGAGAGAGAGAGAGAGCATCCACATCAGCAAGGTACAACGAGAAGACTGATTAACATTCAGAGAGGACAACAATTATGTTAATGGCAATGATGACACTTTTTATTATCACCTTTACTTTGGTTCAATGTTTAATTATTAAAGGATTGCTGCATGCAGCACTTAACAATGCAAATTGAAACCCAAACACTCAAGTCATCAGAATATTCATATTATAATGTACATTTATAACCTAATGATAAGAAGACAAGTCTTTTCACAACTTATGACAGGCACCCATACTCATTACTCAGTGATAAACGTACATCTCTGTAAGTGTGAAAAATTGCACAATTTTATTTGTTCTTTTACTCTGAGGATAATGGAATAAGTGCTAATGTGCTTTTAAAAAAAAATACCCCTAGGGCTAGTCCCTGGGAGACCGGATAGCACAGTGGTCAGAGCACTTGCTTTCCTCAAGCTAAGGTTAAGCAGCACTGAGTGTGGTTGTCAAGTGGATGTGTGACTGATTGCATGCCTTGGCTTCAGTACAGTCCCTCTGTTCACCCAGCTGTAAATGGGTACCTGTCCTCTTTAGGTTCTGGGAAAGTAAAACAGCCAGGGAAAGGAGAGGGGGGGGGGGCGCCCTCGATTTATGCTGGACCCTGGAGAAGCTGACGTCTCCGACACCTCACACCCCAACGACAGCATAGGTTATGGGAACATGGTTTTACCTTTACCCCTGAGTCAGTGTGCACACGATTTTGTAAATTTTGTCATCTGTTCCCACTGGCATAAATGGCATACTCTTCTGAAAGCCAAAACGGGTTTCAGCACATATGCATGATGTTAATACTAATACTGTGTAACAGTCTCATCCGAGAGACTTTTTGGGGAGTGGAATCTGCACTGATGTTAACTCCTGGGGAAAAAATCCAATTGAATGGGCATCTAGGTGGTGGCTCTAACCTGGGCTCAAACCCAGGCCATGTTTTAACCTGAAAGTTTCATCCTGCATCCAAAGAAGATTGCCACACACACTACCCATGTGACATAAAAACTAACATAAGTCCATTGCGAGGGCAGGATGAAAAAAAGTTGTGTAAACTTAATCTTTTACCCTCAATAAACTTCTAAAGATCATTTTGACTTGACTTGATAAGAACAGTTCTGATTTGATGGCAACATTTTCTTTCAGTTTCAATTTACCTTTCTGGTATCTTAAAAAACTAGCTATGACTAGTATGAGACAAACTGTCAGTAGTCAGAAACAGGTATATCACTATAAATAAATATATTCATTTTAAGTGGCATGAAACATTTATCGAAACATTTGGAAAGTTATCAAAATGAAAACTTCTTTCTTTCTTTCATGGACAGTTATCAAAATGAAAACAAATTCTCAAAACACTTGGAAAGTTGTCAAACTTGAAGTTTGTACCATCCAGACCTGCTATAACTATTGAGTGCAATATGAATGCAGTGATTCACCATATAAGCATATTATTAACAGTGCACAACAGATCTCTGTAAATGATAGGATGATATATTAATGTTCATATTACTTAAAGTAAAACTAATTAGGAGCAGGTGGGCCTCTTTTTAGCTGCATGTCAACTTTGGTCAAGTGGAATGACTGGAGAGTGAGTGTTAAATGGCTTGCAGCATAGGAAATAAGATATTTTGATGCATCAGAAATAAAGAATGAAGCATAGGAAATAAAACAATCTGAGCATGCACGCAACTTTTGTCTTAATTTAGTTACCAATGCTGAGAATTCTATCACAATAACAGACGCCTGTAAGTGACATCATCATGTACAGCCAATCAGAAATGGTCATTACAATCTACTGGTAAACAGGCCTGCCTTACAGCCAAGCATTTTTGGGTATGTCAAGCACAACAAACATGCGTAAAGCAATAACAGTTGTCTAATATATCTACACAACTTTCTAGTGCACAGTCCTTATTTAATGTTTTTGCAACCCCATCGCACGAATATTAATTGTGGGCAAACGAATTTCATTTCTACACCGACAACACGGAAGTAATGTTCACTTTGAGTGACAGATCGAACTTCCGGATAAACCATCAAAGATTTCTGAGCATCCTAACGCGATATCTCTTGCCATTTAAACAGATCGCGATCGTAAAAGCAACCGTACATACTCCGAACTTATGACAGGAAGATCGATACATTGTATTCGAAGCGCATACCCGTCAATATTTACTATCAAGCGACATGTTCGCAACACAGTACACACCCCTTCGAACGCAACTGGTCAAGTTCTGCTAGGCTAACACAGTAACAGCACAGGAGAGCAGACGACGCTAAATAGTAAATTCGACGAAACAAACCACGACTTACCCTGTGCCGGTGTCAACAACCACAGCTGGTAGTCGGTTCGCCATTGCGTTGGTCGACAACAAATCTTCGTCTCTGGAGAAATATACCAACTAGTTCCTTCGTGCCGGTTTGCCTACCACACATTCACACTGGGCCTTCACTGCTCCAAAGAGGAAGTAATCTATACGCCACCTATCCGTATAAGGAATAAGGAAGTGTTACTGTTTAAAGAAACGTAGCGAAAAGGAGACTTATGAGCCAGCCACTCAATATCAAATCGAATTCTTTTCTGAAACTGATTGATTTCTAAATGTAAGTGATTATTATAATTGTTATTGGAGAGGGTCATGACTAGTTAAAATTTTGAACAAAGAACACTTCGGAAAAATAACTTGAGAAAAGATTTGGGAAAATCTAGCTGCTGGAGGGAAACATCGGAAAAGCACCAACCCCCCCCCAACAAAACAACAACAACAAAAACCAACAAAAAACAAACAACAACAACACCCCCCAAAAAAACAACAACAACAAACAACAACCAACAACAAAAAACACACGCATGCATACCATGCTCGCATCTGTGCCTGCTAACACACACACACACACGCGCGCGCGCGCGCGCATATCATCGAGAGTCTTCGACCTGTGTCACTATTAGTCATCTGCCTCCTGCCACCACCACACCACCACCACACTCATCATCATCATCATCATCATCATTAATAGTTGTTGGACGGGCTTTTACAGTCATTGTCATTGATACATGTGCAGTGGTTTTTGTGAGCTGAGATGATGACAACGACGACAAAGATGATGACCATGGTGGTGGTGATGGTGGTGGTGGATTGTGGTGGTGGATGGTAGTGTGTGGATGGTCTGGTCAATGGTGGTGGTGGCGGTAATATGGTGGTGTGATAGTAGTAGTGGCGATGGTAGTGGTAGTGGTGTTGTAGTGGTGGTGGTGGTAGTGGTGTTGTAGTGGTGGCGATGGTGGTGGTAGTATTGGTGGTGAAGATGATGGAGAAAGTAATCGTATAAGAGAAAGTCATCATCATTAAGGATCAAGGTTGAATGATTAACAGACGAAGAGATATTTTGTGACGCTACGTTTCTTCGGGACGGGATAGCTCAGTGGTCGGAGCACTCGCTTTCCCCCAGCCAAGTTAAGCAGCGTCGAGCGTGGTAACCAGTTGGATGGGTGACCGTTTGCGCGCGCCTTGGCTTCAGTACAGTTCCCCCAGTTCACCCAGCTGTAAATGGGTACCTGCCCTCTTTAGGGTCAGGGAAGGTAAAGCAGTGAGGGAGAGGAGATGGGCGCCGCCCTCAATATGCTGGCCCTAGAGAAATGAAGTCTCTGACGCCTCGCTCCCCTACGACCTTACAGGTTAAGGGACTCCTTTACCTTACGTTTCTTCCCATTAGAGTTCATAATAAAAGTACAGTTTTAGAAATCTGTCTATATTATTGCTTTTAAAACTGAAGAAAACACGTCGGCTATTAAATCAGAAAGTGTATAACTTGAGTGACTGATTCCTCATTATTTTTTAAAATTTTATTATGTGTCGGGTCTGCTGCCTTTTTAAATTTGTAAATGGGGTCTTTAAAAATAAAAAGTTAGTCATTTTCTTTCCCTGTCGTAAAAGATTTTAAACAGTTTGTACAACCATTTTATCCTCATCGTCAAAACAGTTGCGTCGAGAGACAAGAGGGGGGTGTAGGTGTGAATGGCGGATGAAAGAAATCTCCCAGTTCAAGTTATTGTCTGGTTATTTTCTTTTCAAGTTATTGTCTGGTTATTTTTTCTTTTTCAAGTTATTGTCTGTTTTTTTTTCTTTTTCAAGTTACTGTCTGGTTATTTTCTTTTTCAAGTTATTGTCTGGGTTATTTTCTTTTAGAATTTAACAAATATTTCATTAAAAAATTTTCTGTGTTTTTCCCCATTTTCCCCGTTAAGAATCTGGCACTTTCCTTTTTACATTTCTCTTTAGCCCAACAGAAAAATCAATACTCTCCCAAGCTTAGGAGACTGCCTGGCCTGCACCTAGGCTTGTGTAGATGAAGGGGAAGCCCTCGAGAAACGTTAACTTGTTTATCGCCCGCGTCGGGAGTGACCCCCTTGTCACCTCCTTATGTCTTGTCCATTTAACCCCAGGGCTAAACCTCCCCACTCATTGCTTCCTCGTCAGCCACTCTGAAAAGGCTTAAAGATTGCCAGAGGTGAGCTGCCTTTCGGCACTACCGATCTTCAGGAGACGTGAGAATTGTGAAGACCCGCCCGGTAGAGCTCTTCATATTGTGTTTCAAGGATGGGCAAATTTGGTTAAATCCGGGCATGATCAAGATGGTTTTCGGCAGACACTTTTGTCAGGATTTAAGACTCAGAGCTGCCTTTGACACCAGATGGGTATTTTGTAAACGTTTTGAAAGTTAAGCTGATTTATGTCGTTGAGAAGTAAGACAGGTTACAGATACCATGCCAGGCTTTCGAAAATCAATTAGGAATAGTAGGACCAAACATTTTTTTGATGACAATAAAAGAATGTTAGAGGTAATTATTTAAGACAAAAACCCCAAGCAAAAAACAGCAGCAACTGGTGAACAGAAAGCATTGCAGAATTGGTAAAAAAAATTACCGTTTCCAAAGACCCAGGTTTTGGCACACAACCAATAAACATGGAGGAGTTTGGTGATTAACACTTTAGCGCCTTGCCCCAATAATTATCAACAGAGTAAATGGAGGAGGAGGAGGAGGAGGAGGAGGAAGAGGAGATGATGATGATAAAGAAGAAGTGTGTGTGTGTGTGTGTGTGTGTGTGTGTGTGTGTGTGTGTGTGTGTGTGTGTGTGTGTGTGTGATGAGAGAGAGAGAGAGAGAGAGAGAGAGAGAGAGAGAGAGAGAGAGAGAGAGAGAGAGAGAGAGTACTGCAATGAAGCCTCATATCACTTAAAACTAAATCTGCATATCCTCCTCCCTATTTGGTTCAAAGCTGCCCATCTTTTCTCTCTCTCGCTTCTGGAAATCAATACCAAACGAAGATGAACTTTAAGTGTCTAAGCTCTGATAAATGAAACGCCGAGAGCCCTCCCCAACTGTCGTATGGTTTAGCACGTGCCCTGGCAACAGTCCCCCCCCCCCCCCCCCCCACCTCCTCTCTCTCTCTCTCTCTCCTCTCTCTCTCTCTCTCTCTCTCTCTCTCTCTCTCTCTCTCTCTCTCTGTCCTGTTCTCAAACATCATCGTGGCTATACCCCCAGCGTCTTTGGTTCCTCGTGGGTTATTCTGAAAAGGCTTTAGATCGCCAAGGGTGAGCTGCCTTTCAGCACCGTCGATCTTCAGCTGACGTGGTAAATATGGGAACCACTACAGCAGTGCTCTATGGCTAATGTGTAAGAATGAACGAATCGAATAAGCTCGTGGCTGTGCTTAGGAATGTTTTCTAGCACCGTTTTTTTTCTGTATGGTGATAATGAGAACGTCTTTTAACGACAGACTCTGTTGTGTATGCTGTAAAAGTCATTGGAGAAAAAGTAGAAAGCAGTAAAACATACAGAGCCGACATTGACATGATTCTTAGCTCTAAAGTCACAGTTCCTAGGGAAAAAAACCCCACCTGGACTATTCATTCTAGTTCTTTTAACTATCTGGTGATAAATATAATGGCTGTTGCTCGTTTACATCAAATGGTTAGAGGAAGAGAAGTCTCTAATGATTATGATAGAAGTTTATTGATTGTAGTGAATATACAATTAGCACATATGGAATATTCTAAGATGCCTCCTGTTTTCACAAAAATAAATGGAACAAAAAAAATTACTAAGAAATAAAAGATTGACCCTTATTGACTTCAGGGTTTGAATTTATCAATTATATCATACACATAGACCCATGATCATAGCAGCAATGTATTTTAGGACGAAAACTACTTAAAAGACACAAAGTTATCTTAAATGGCTGATCAAAATCTCTACAATTTTATCGTGTTACAGATGATATGCTTGCAAAGTTATCGGTCATCATCACTTAAAATCGTGGAAAGTGTGCATTTTCAGAACTTTCAATTTTGTGTAAATAGCTAACTTTTGTTACATATACAGGTAGGCAGTTGTAGCAGTAAATATTTACACTTCTGTATTTGCATATGATGACGAAGGGGGAAAAAAAAAGGAAATATGGCATAAAAATCCAGTGTGATGTTGATCTACAGTCTTGGCTTTACTGAATCAGCCAACGACCCTGAATAATTTGTCTCCTTGTTTTGTAGATAAACCATATTTTAAAAAAAAGATGCTCTTCAACTATTAAAAGCCACATTGTACTATTTGCTACTGCTAGAGTAAAACAATCGAAAATTCTTTTTTTAAAAATTACTGAGAAGTAATTGGTATGATTATTGGAAATATCAGCCAAAAGGAAAATAAGGGCATTACCAAAGGAACACCCAAGAATACCTAGCGTCAAAGAACGGTTAAAGAGCTCAGTAGGACCATGAAGTACACCTAAAGTACCATACAAAAGCTGGACATAATAGACAAGAAAGACACACAATCCTTCAAGCATTGCTGACCTGTATGCTAATTGAAAGCTCAATGCGTAGTGAGGGTAAGTAAGAAAACAAGCAAGTAAAAAAGGAAAGTAAAAATGAAGGAATAGAAGAAAGAAAGAAGGAAGCGACCTAGCGAGCAAGCAAGCAAACTAACAAGCAAAGAAGCATGAGGGCACACACGCGTCAAGCAGGTAAATTACCACGTATCCAAAAACAACAACAACATTAACAAAACAACAAACGAAAATTATAACAAAGAAACAAAGCCATCCAGCAAACTAGATAACTGAGTACAAGACTGAAGTAAGCCATATAACACCTCTTTTAATGGCCTTTTGGGCTGACTTAATTCGATACTGAATAGTAATTAGGTTTGTCCACAGTTTGGAAAAAAAAGATCCTTCAATGCATTAGTCTATTGCTTTAAACATAATGACTGATAAAAAGTCTACACACACAAATGCAATCACTTACTGCC
>CM054135.1:62574928-62589928 GCA_028751875.1 Rapana venosa
GTGTGTGTGTGTGTGTGTGTGTGTGTGTGTGTGTGTGTGTGTGTGAAGAGAGAGAGAGAGAGAGAGAGAGAGAGAGAGGAGAGAGAGAGAGAGAGAGAGAGAGAGAGAGAGAGAGAGAGAGAGAGAGAGAGAGACTGAGTTTTGATGAACATTTGAAAGATGCCTATTACTCTAAAGAAATTAATTTAAAAATACACGGTTCAGAGTGGTCCGTCAATTCCTCCTTTCTTGCCTCTTGAAATCAATGCGAAACAAGACGAACTTTGTGCTGATAGACGAAGCACCAAGAGCTCTCAACAAATAAACGTTCTGTGTGTGTGTGTGTGTGTGTGTGTGTGTGTGTGTGTGTGTGTGTTTCTCTTTTTTCTTTTTAGCTTGTCCCTGGCATCAACTCCCGATGCCTCTACTCCATTCTCCTTCGTTTTTTGTCTCTCTTCTGTCCTTTCAAATTCAGACAAAACCTCTGGCGTTTTCTGCTTTCTTGTCGATCATTCTAGAAATGGTGTAGCTCGCCAAGGGTGAAATGCCTTTCAGCACCACCAATCTTCAGCCGACAGGGTAAACAATGGGAACAATCTCAGCGGTTAATACAAAGAATGAGCAAATGGATAGCGTCTGTGGCCGGGTCTGGATATGTTTAAAGCACATCTTAATATCTTGTCTGATGTTCAAAGTAAATTTTGTTCGATTACAGACCCTCTTGCGTGTTGCTTTCGGGACTGTTGAGGGAAAAGTAAGTGAGCTTGGAGTAGAAACAAACTGAAATTTTCCTTGGTTGGGGATTCACAGTTCCGCCAAAAATGTGTTCTGCGCATCAAAGCTATTATGTATCATCATCATCATCATCAGACCCGTGACCTTGGCGGTCGTGGGGGAGACATGAAAGACGATGCCGTGGTAAGCCTCCTCCATCCATCTCGGTCCTCGGCTCTGCGCAGTAGTGCCGAGTCATTCATCCTGGTCCATTCTCTGATGTTGTCCATCCATGACTTGTTCTGTCTTCCCCTCCTTCTGCCACCTTCGAGTGTTCCCTGCAGTACTGTTTTGGGCAGAGTGTTGTGGCGGGTGACGTGGCCGAACCATGTCAGCTTTTTCTTCTTGACGATGGTGAGAAGGGGTTCCTGTGGACCTGCCAGCCGTGTTATTTGACTCTTGACAAATTCGTTGGTCTTTCTTTCTCTCCAGGATATTATGTATACCCGATAACAAATGTTACGACTGCTAGGTATTTGATTCAGCCGTATACCCGATAACAAATGTTACAACTATTAGGTATTTGATTCAGCCTTATTGAATGCCTGGATATGTTGAGCTTTTGGTTAAAAAAAAGCGACCTAGATCTAAACGTTATGGATGATATGACATTATTGGGAAGTGTGATGCAAGCATTCAGAATATAAAGTGACACAGCCAGCTCCATGGACACAAATGAACGAAATTCAACAGAAAAAGATAGTTAATTCTAAGGTTCGCGAATATTACTATATACACAAACTAACAAACGGATGGTGCGATCTCGGATAAAACCTGCCTTATAAACTCCAATCTACATAAGCTTTTTCAAACTCCTGTACTCTAGATACCCACTGCTGAGCTGTGTGCGAATTTGTCATGCATGTTGTTTTCTTCTCTTAAGATTTGGAACAATGCTGAATTTTTCAACGTGGATAAATTGTGCAGAACTTCAGATTTTTCATAATTGATCAAATCTCGTTAGATTGATATAAAAAAAACCCAAAACTTGCCTAGTAATACATCACTGCATTCCATTTTCATTTGATATAGAGAAGAAAATCATTGAGGCAACGTGTTAGTGTTAAGCCTGGTTGTACAATTTATCACACTTCCAATCAACAAACAGATACACCTAGCCTCAAACTATAGAAGGCAAGCTCAAAAACCTGACGCATACCTTGGGTAACATATAGCAGCTGGGTAGAACAGATAAGAAGGGCAGACCATCAGTAGCTAAATAATTCCGTAAGGAAGGAAGGGAGGAAAGAAGGAAGGAAGGACGGAAGGAAGGACGGAAGGAAGGGAAGAAAGACACAAGTTACCAAGTAAGCAATAAAAACAAAATAGTTCATAAGCAAGCAGACAAACAAACTATCTAGCCATAGCAAGCATACACCGAGGTAAATATCCAAACATTTTAAAAATAATTAAATGATTGAAAAAAGAGCTACATTAATTTCATAGTGGCCCTTTGAACCATTTTGTCTCTAAACAGTGCCTTGATTATCAACCGAGAGCGAAGAAAAAAGCAGAGTGCTACGGCCTTTGACATATTCAATAAATCTGAGTAACAAATGCAATTACTTACTACCTGCATCTTTCCCTTCAACAACAAAAAACGATCAAAAGAAAAACTGGAAAAGAAGGAAAGAAAGAAAAAAATGAATGATAAAACAACAAGAAACAAACAAGTACATAAACAAGCTTTTGTCTTCTCTCTCTCCCCCCCCCCCCCCCCCCCATCATTTCTTCTTTCTGGGTTGTGTTTTGTTTTGTTTTTCATCTCTTTCTTTCTTGACCTTTTATTTCCTTTCTTTCCTTCGAAATGTTGTTGCAAATTGAATTAGCAAAGCTCCTCTCACCCCCTTCTTTCCACCTTGCAACTCCGAACCCATCTTACTTTTTCTTCCCAAAGCGCCTTTGAAAATCAACTTAAAGCTTACGGCGATTTTATGAAAGAGAAGAACGTAAAGAAACAGGAAACATAAAAAGGATGTAGAGGTGTGCACAAAAGTGGGGAAGCTAGGGGAAGTGTGGGGAAGGAAGGGGTGGGGTGGCATGTCATCGAGAAGAGTTAACTTACTTAGCACGAGCACTGATGACGTGCTACCCATCTTCTTTCACCTCCTTGCGCCCTGTCCGTTTAACATCACCACTACACTTGCTTTCTGCAAATGTTTGAGATAATCAAGGTGAGCTTTCTTTCAGCAAGATGCTGATCTTCAGCACTCATAACAAATGCCTGAACCAGCTTAGCTGCTTCCCATAGTGAACTGGGGATTAAAGACAGGACAATTTTCTCTAGCATGACCTTATTCCGAATGCAGATATTGGAATCAGAACGTTTTTGTGTGTGTGTGCTCTGAAAGTCAAATAGAAAAAAGAGAGAATCAGAGGAGGAACGATAGATATGTAGCCAGCCTTTGTGGAAATGTTACTGATGTTGGTGAAATCTTTCAGCAGACAGGACCTCGCTGAGAAGAAGACATCTGATTTGTTACAGTTAGCCCAGAAACGCAGGGCAAGAGTGGATGATATGACTGTGTACGTATAGGCTGCTTCTCTAAGTCGTCGCTATCAGGGTTCTGTATTCACTTTAGAGTGCTTACTGCTAACTTGCACTAACGTCTGTTTGTTCTGAAGTTGTAGGCCTATATTGCACACATTTGTGTAGTTAACAAGTCGCACTGTGTTATTGATGTTGGTGGAAAAAAAATCCACGGACAGAACTGCATCGTTGACAAATAGATTTTGTTTGTGATGTGCTAGCCCTGAACATACAGCGGGACTGGATGATATATAATGCAAGCCGCCTGTGTACATTGTTTTCGCTGCAGTATCCACTGCTTGTTCTTGAAATTACAAACATCAGTCACATATTGCGTACATATATTCGTACACAAAAGAGGAAATGATGGTAGTTATGCCACTTTACAGTAACCAGAGGCAGATAAGTGTATGATTTATTTTGCTTCTTGCAAATGCCTCCTACTAGGCTAATTTTCCATATCCTGTTTGTGTGTGTGCATAGGTTTAGATGTGTGTGTGTGTGTGTGTGTGTGTGTGTGTGTGTGTGTGTTTGTGTGTGTGTGTGTGTGAGTGAACTTTGGCGCTACTGTTGTCTTCCCTAATTAAAAAACATGATTTAGCCAACGAAGATAACATAATATACATTTTCAACGAGATAATGAGTTAGCAGTTCAACACAGCATATATATATATATATATATATATATATATATATATATATATATATATATATATATATATATATATATATATGTATGTATGTATGTAACACCATATATATATATATTATATATATATATATATATATATATATATATATATATATATATATATATATATATGTAACACCAATGACAAGATGCCGTCTAAAGCTATCGCAGAGTATGAATACTGTTTCAAAAGTTTTTGGGGAAACATCTGTTTTTGGGAAAAACTTTGCTACATCCCACCCTCACCCCTTCACCCAGTTAAAAAATCCCTCCCTCACTTTAACCAACACCCCCCCTCCCCCCCAATATACACCACCCCCACAACTCGATCTGAAATTGCTACCCAATACTAATACCAAACACCCACAGTTTAACACAGCGCCTATTCCTTCTACATATGTAATTCCTCCCCCAGTAGCAATGAGCATGTCAGTGTTTCCTCGTAGGCATGTCTAAAAAGGCCTAAAGAGACTCAACAGCAAGTAACCTTTCACCATGGCTGGTCCGTGGGCGTAGTGAATATGGGGGCCATGCTGGCACCGCCTCCATGCAGTCACCGACCCAAGAGCCTTTTCGGCCATACCCTTGAAGAGGACTGTTCAAGCCTATTAATTTTATTTATTTATTTTCTTCTTTTATATCGAGGATAATGGAATCAGCACTTATGTGCTTTTTTATAATCCAGTCCCCGTGTGTATGCAGTTTTGTACATTCTGTCATCTTCTCCCATTGGCACACAATGGCCTACTCTTACGAAAAGCGGAACAGGATTTAACGTGTGCGCTAGATGTTCTGCTTGCGTTCGCACACGGGGCATCCGTTTATAGTCTCATCCGAATGACTTATGGGGAGAGTGGAGTCTGCACTGATGTTAACTTCTGGGGAAAATATCCCCTTGAACGGGAATCGAACCCAGGTTGTCAGATTGTGAGTGCAATGCTCTAACCACTAGGCTATCCCGTCTCCCACACACCATGGGAGCTATCAAAGTCGACTAAAAAGATGGAGTGAGGTGCAAAGAAGTAAATGTTCTGTCGATAGATCAAAGACAGAAGTTCTGCAAAGATGGAAATATATATATATGTATGTGTATACTAAATTTCATGATAGGGAATAATCAGTGTGTCATTAAAGGAAAAAGCCAAGTTTGCACACATGCACTTTCTTCTCTCATCATGCTCCCCCCCCACCCCCACAAAACACCCCTACTAGCAGCAGCAGCAGCAGCAGCAGCAGCAGCAGCAGCAGCAGCAGCAGCAGCAGCAGCAGCAACAACAACAATAACAACAACAACAACAACAACAACAACAACAGAACCAACATGCCTTTCCCAGTAAAACAAAAACAAATCCCCCCAAAAGCCCACCCCCTTCCCCCCCAAACAAAAACTCCCATGTACTCCAAAAAACATAACACACACACACACACACACACACACACACACACAGAGCACTATCATGCAACAACCCAGCACAACAAAGCCGGGCATGGGCCCTCAGGAAATGTTAACTCGATTAGCATATGCGCTGGCGGCGACCTTGTCACCTCCCCATGTCTTGTCCGTCCATACAGCAGCTAGACTCGCGCGTCATTGCTTCCTCGTTAGCATTTTGGAAAAGGCTTTAGAGTGTGGAGGGTCAGCTGCCTTTCACCAGCTGATCTTCAGCAGACGTGGCCAAAAATTACGCCACCCATTTCGCCGCTGCCTTCACAAAAGCCTCAAGCCTTTAGGAATGTTCGGTTGGGGAGGACTGGTCAAACCTGCACAGTTGAGTTTGTCAATAATATGAAACGTACGACCTGCTACATGATACCTTTGGAATTTATGTGAGATGTAGATTGTTTTGAGTTTTGAGGATTTAATCTACTCATGCGGTGCGGACACACACACACACACACACACACGCACGCACGCACGCACGCACACACAGAGTCACACACAGGCACATGGAGGCATACGAGGACAGATCGCGTTGTATTCCACCAGCTTGGTAGAGATTCCTTCTAGCCGTTTTGAGACCTACATTTATGGTGATGGACGATCCGTTTAGAATCTGCTTCGCCCTGATTTTCCCAGCCATACTTTTGGAACCGCCAATAATTATTTCACTGCCTTGATCTTAAGATGGGTGATTCAGTTAGCTCATCACCGTAGTAGTCAGAATTGCTCCTTATGCACTTCCTTATGTATCTCCTTTTTTTCCCTTACACAAACACAGTGGAGAATATGCGCTTTGCAACTAACCTTATTCCTTGTGAGAAAATGCGCTGAAGTTCATTAAGAAAATTGGTTTAAAAGTGTACAGGAGTGACATCTCCACAGCTCGGGGATGGAGCTACGATGAAAGCATATATTTATACATAAAAAATAAGTTGTGTACGTTTTAGCAAATTACAAAAAAAAATTGTCGCTTACTTTCACCTTTCCTGTTATGTCTCTAGGGTTTCTGTATTTCTGTCTTTGTCTTGATTTTAAAAGATTTTTTTTCTTTCATGAAACAAAACACATTTTGGCTAAACATAAATTATTCAAGGCAGAGCAAAAATGTTTTCGAAATCTTGCTTTTCTTTTTCCTTTCCTTATTTTGTCATTTTTGTCTGTTTGTTTTTTATCTGGCTGCTTCTTTCTATGTCTTTTTTTCGTTTAGTTTATTCTTTGTTTTAAATTGTACCTTTTTTCCTCCTTCCCCCTTCACTCCCTCTTTCGTCTCTCTCTCTCACTCTCTCTCTCTCTCTCTCTTCTCTCCCCTCTCTCTCTCTCTCTCTCTCTCTCTCTCTCTCTCCCCCTCTCTCTCTTTTGCGCTTTCTTTCTGTTCTTTCTTTCTCTGTTTCTATCTGTCATTCTACATTTTGCCATGCACTTTTATGGTAACATTATTTTTCTTTTTTACATGCCTCGGAAAATCAGCAAGAAAGTTGAAAATGATTGATTTCATATACTTTATGCAAAACGATGAGTGTGCAGGAGGAACACTTCTTCTTCTTCTTCAAGTGTCCGGTCTGGTCCTGCAGACATCGACGATCATGGCTCTCCATTCTTCCCTGTTCTCGGTCCCTCTCATGAGCTCATTGTTGGTGCCCTCTTTATTCGTTGCAAATTTGTTTAAGCTGTCTGTGAATTTTGTGCGTTGTCTTCCTCTGCTCTTGTTTCCACAGATTTTGCCACTCCATAACAGTTTCTCTAGTCCGTCAGCCCTGATTTTATGGCCGAAAAATTTGAGCTGTCTTTCTCTGATGGTGTTGAGAAGGGATCTCTTGTACCCAGCCATTTCCATTACTTCTGCATTTGTTTTTCTTTTTGTCCATGAGATTTTCATGATTCTCCGGATGAACCACATTTCCACTGCTTCTAGTCGCTGTTCTGTGTCCTTGGCTAGGGTCCAGCACTCACATCCGTATAGAAGAATGGACCATACGTAGGCTCTCAAAACATGGATCTTTGTCTTGAGGCTTATCTTACTGTTGGTAAAAATGCATTTCATGTTGTTAAAAGTTGCCTTAGATTGACCGATTCTCTTCTTGATTTCTGTGTCACACTTGCCGTCCAGGGTGATAGTACAACCAAGGTATTTAAAGGTGTTTACTTGTCTGATTCTCTCTCCTTTACAGGCTATGTTGCATTGTGGTATAACAGCTTTTTTCGAGATCACCATGCATTCTGTCTTCTTTGCATTGAGCTGTAATCCTTTCTTTTCGCTTTCGTCTGTTACTGTTGTTAAAATCTTTTGCAGTTTTTCTTCAGAGTCGGCGATAAGGACTGTGTCATCTGCATATCTCAGGTTGTTGATGTTGTGGCCACCTACACTAATTCCCTCATGATTCTCAATATTTGATAGAATTATTTCACTATATACATTAAATAAATCAGGCGAGAACACGCAGCCCTGCCTCACACCCCTGCAGATTGGTCTATATTGACTGATGTCATTGTCGACTCTAATGGCTGCCTCCTGTTCCCAGTATATGTTTCTGAGGACTCGAAGATCTTTTCCGTCGATGTATAGCCCTGCCAGAATATCAAACAAGTCGGAGTGTCGTACTTTGTCGAACGCTTTTGAGTAGTCAATGAAGCAGAGGTACAGGTCTTTCTGGACCTCGATGGATCTTTCCATGAGAGTTTTCAATGCGAAGATTGCATTTCTGGTGCCTTTGTCTGCCATGAATCCAAATTGCGTTTCTGATATTTCTGGGAGTATTTTATTTCTCATTCTCTTCATGAGTATTCGTAAAAGAACTTTGGTGAGGTGACTCATCAGGCTGATTGTACGATGTTGGTCACATTCAGCTGTACCCAGTTTCTTAGGGATCGCAATGTAGATGGACTTCTTCATATCTGTCGGAATCTCTCCTGTGTCATATATATTGTTTAGTAGTTTTGTGACTGCCTTAATTCCCACTTCATCCAGGGCTGTTATCAATTCAGATGGGATATCATCAGGTCCTGGCGCCTTACCACTTTTCATCTTGCTGAGTGCATGTCTCACTTCGTCTTCCATGATTATGTGGCCATCTTCGTTGCTAATATGAGGAGGTGGACCTCTGTCATCGTGGTATAACTCTTCTATGTATTTTGACCACCTGTTAAGAATATCTTCTTTTTCTATGAGTATATCTCCATCTCTCGACTTTATACAACCTGTTTTTGCAGATGATTTCTTCCCTGTCACATCTTTTATTTTTTCATGCATAAGTTTGCTATCAAAATCTGCATTCATTTCAATTTCCTTGCACTGCATATTGATCCATTCTTCCTTGGCTTCATACAATAGAGTTTTAAACCCGTTAGTGTTCCTCCTTGGCTTCATTAATGAAGCCAAGGTAATGAAGCCAAGGAGGAACACTAACGGGTTTAAAACTGTATTGTATAACAGTTTCAACCACAGCAAATTTTCCTACGTCAGATTTGACTAGCTTTTTCGAAGAGAGAACGTCCCAACAAGAGCAGCGCCACCCACACAAATCCTGTTTGCGTGTTTGCTTTCTATCGGTGTGACTATTTTTTTTAAAACAAAATTTTGCCTTAGACAACACTCTTGATGTCCTGAGTTCTGAGTTCTGGTCGCTAAAATGTGTCCTACATTTAAGACCTCGGTCTCATCCAAAAGACTAGCATCCTGACCACCACTCAAGGTCTAATGGATAGGGGGGAAGTTCGGTGTCAGATGGGAATCGAATCAACAACTTCTCGCTTTCTTTGGCTGCATTACCTCTGGACCACTGATCTTGGTGACGTTGGCGGAGATTTCCCCGTCACCTCATCATTGTCTTTCTGTGGGACATCATAACGAAACTTGTCCTATCTTTTTAGAAACAAAAATCAGATTGCCAAAGTAAAGTTGGCTACCGATGCTACTTATTTACAGTAGATGTGGTGAAAACTAGCTAAATCAAATCAAGACAAGAATTTATTAAAAAAACAACCTTTTACGGAGTAGATGCAGTTGAATACAGATAACACAAATTTAACCAAAGATGGCACTATACAGGATGCCTTTGTTCGACAAAAACAAAACAAAACAAAACAAAAACCATACATAGAAATACTCTGTCATTCTGAAGTAGCATCGTAATTGGCATGACGATGCAATAAGATTTATATTTTGTGGGTAGAGGCTTGTTTGGCTGGGTGGCTTGTACCGTTTGACGCTAGATCCTCTGGTCGCAGGTTTGGTTCTCAGCCGTGGCAGTGAGGCTGGAAGACATTTTGGCTTCAGAGCCAACATTTGTGCCCTACAGGTTCCATCCCCCTTCCAGTTCTTTGGATGAGACTCTAAAGCAAAGTCCTGTGTGGTGTGGAATTATGCATACACAACCTTTCACGCATGTTACGGGGGCAGTAATAATAATAATAATAATAATAATAAAAATAATAATAATAATAATAACAACAATAATAATAATGTATGGAATACTACCTAGAATAGAGTAAATTTTAGTGTGATTTTTTTTATCTGAAGTAGTTTTCAGCTGATTAAAAAAAAAGTAAATGTATTTTAAAAAAAGCATGTTACTTTTACAGAAAATGTTTGTGTTTATGTTTAAATTTTTTTTGTTGGGTTTAATTGATCAATAATTGTAATTATTCATGCGGAATTCTATTTATAGTAACATATTGCTCTGACCCATTTTATTCAGCTCTGAGTAGAGCTAGAGGTCTTATTGTTTGCATGTAGCGGTAAAAGTAGTTTACCTGGATTATGAAGCACAGGGCAGCCGACTACTACTCTTGTTCAAGGGTGGTATGAGTAGCAGTAGGCTGCCCTGTACTCTTAGGAATCCTTACCTTAACCTTAATTCTCTCTGTGCCAGGAGGCACACAAGGCTTGAACATCATTTCTCCACTGGTTCCGGTCTGCAGCTGTGCGTCGTGCGGCGTTCCACGTGCTCCAGCCTGCGCCGTTCCGCTCTACTTCTACCATTCGTCGCCATGTTGTTTTTGGGCGTCCCCTTTTCCTTCTCCCTTCAGGTGTCCATCGGAGGGCAACAGCACAGTCGTCACTCCTGTCCTTTCTTAGGACATGTCCGATCCAGTTCCATCTCCGTCTTCTAATCTCCTGGCTGGTTTTTTCTTAGGAATGGATGACACAAAATTTAAAGCATCCACTTTGATGTTCGTGGTTAGACATCAAACCCGAAGTCGGAATATGGCAACTTTAATTATGGGAAAACAGACGCACGGTGAACGTCCCTACAACCTTCCTTCTGGTATTATCCTGTTCATTGCAGCATCACGAACACTATTTTCCTTTAAATTGTCGTTGATTTATATCAGCGTCAGTCAGGCTGACGTAGTTAGGATAGCTGCTTATAAGGTAGGTGAAGTTTTTGATCTTTCGCTTCGCAAAGACGAAATGCATAAAGCATGTCTAGTTTATCTTCATCCCGTAGAAACCTCCCTCTTTGCACGATTACACACACACACACACACACACACACACACACACACACACACACACACACACACACCACGCACCGCACGCACGCACGCACGGCACGCACGCACGCACGCACGCACACACACACACACACACACACACCACGCACGCACGCACGCGAACGCACGCACGCACACACAAACGCATACACACACATACACACCCCTTACACACGCACGCACGCGCTCGCGCGCGCGCGTGTGTGTGCGCATATACCCCTTACTCTCCCACGCCCCTGCTGTTCTTGATTGCATGTAATGTTCTCTTCCGACAGTTCTTTTTCCTGATCTTAATCTGGTTTCTAGGCTGTTGGGCTCACTGATATCATCACCCTGCTACTGAGCTCCTAGGTTAGATGTCGATCAATTTAATTAATGAGTGAGTGAGGGAGTGTTTAAGTGCTTCAGTGAGTCAGTGAGTGTGTGTGTGGGAGTGTCTAAGTGCTTCAGTGAGTCAGTGAGTGTTTGGGGGAGTGTCTACGTGCTTCAGTGAGTCTGTGTGTGTGTGTGTGTGTGTGTGTGTGTGTGTGTGTGTGTGTGTGTGTGTGTGTGTGTGTGTGTGGGAGAGTGTCTAAGTGCTTCAGTGAGTTCGTGAGGAAGTGTGTAAGAGCTTCAGTGAGTCAATGAGTGTGTGAAGGAGTGTTTAATGGCTTCAGTAAGTCAGTGAATGTGTGGAAAAGTGTGTGAGTCAGCCAGTCAATCAGTCAGTGAGTAAATGGATAAGCTTGTAAATGAGTATGCTATTCAGACTATTCATCTGTTTAATCCAAGAGTGCTCATTTTTTCCAGAGGTATATCGTTTAACCAAAATGTGTTCACGCTTCTAGCTTTATGCTGAGAAGGAAGACGCGAAGTAATGATGATGATGATGATGATAGTGATGATGATGATGATGATGATGATGATGATGATGATGGTGAGCTCTTTCTCCTACAGCTGCTACTACTACCATTACTCCTATTACTGCTGCTGCTTCTTCTGCAACTGCTTTTGCTGCTATTACTGTTTATATCATCATCATTATTATCATAAATAATAATAACAATATCATCATCATCATCATCATCGTCGTCGTCGTCGTCCTCCTCCTCCTCTCATCATCACCATCCTCCTCCTCTTTCTCCTCCTCTTTCTTATTGTTGTTAATGTTATAATAATAATGATAACAATAATGATGATAATGAAAATAATTAATGAAACAAAACAGCAGTTTTTTATAACAAGAAAATGTAAATAAATTGCTCATACATTCAAGGCACAAAATCAGCAATGACAATGCTTTTCAATTTTCAATCCATGGAGAAATATATACAACCAAAATAGAAAAGAATGGACCATGAATGTTAAACATTGCCCCCCAAAAAATCCCCCACCACACACACAGAAAAAAAGAGAAAAGAAACCAGAGAAACATTAGACTTCAATCTTAATATTTTATATTTCAAGATATCCAAAATTGGATGATACAGAACAAATTACAGCTAAATGCAGATAAAACAGAAACCATGCTTGTAGGGACCAAACACAAACTCTCTTCCATCACAACAGCTTCAATACAACTTGGCAATGCATCAGTCCCTTTATCCACTGCTGTGAAGTATCTAGGGGTCATTATTGACAACACACTCTCCATGCAAAAATTCATCACTCAGACCTGCCAGTCCTGCTACTATCAATTACGGCGTATTAGTGCAATTCGAAAGTACCTGTCCACAGATGCAACATCCAAACTTGTTGCGTCTCTCATTCTTTCACGTCTGGACTATTGCAACTCTCTGTTGGCTGGTCTGCCAGCATCATCAATCCAATCCCTTCAACGTATACAAAACTCTGCAGCTCGTCTAGTCCTCAGAAAGAAAAAGTCTGAGCATATTACCCCTCTCTTGCAATCTCTCCACTGGCTGCCTGTGCCACAGAGAATAAACTATAAGATCAGTACCCTCTGTTACAAATGTCTCCACAAAACAGCACCCGCCTACCTCTGTGAATGTCTTCACTTGTACACTCCTTCTCGTTCTCTCCGCTCTGCTGCAGATACCTTGTCCTTACGAATACCTAGATTCAACCAATCCACCATCGGCCGTCGCTCTTTCTCTATTTCTGGTCCATTGATGTGGAATGATCTCCCTCTCTCTCTCCGCCAAAAGCCTTCTTATGACACTTTTAAATCCAGTCTCAAGACATATTTATTTCAAACCTAAGATTTTCCTCTCCTGCCTCATCTCATAGTTTTTTCCCTGCCTTCAACAGCCAAGATTCTATTGCCCTGCCAGGGTGTGTGACCACTGTGTGTGTGTGTGTGTGTGTGTGTGTGTGTGTGTGTGTGTGTGTGTGCGTGTGTGTGTTTGTGCGTGTGTGCACATTTGGACTTGATGGAATTATTGCTTGTCACTGGTTGTATGACTGTGTAAGAATGAGTTGAGTGCAAGCGCTTTGATTTGTCTCTGCAAGATATAGCGCTATATAAATTCCATTTATTATTAATAATATTTCCAAAAGACAGATTGAATACTCTTTTTAAATATCTAAACAGTCTTTGGCGACCTATTAGACTCAGAATAAACTTGCATAAGAATACTATACTGTCACGTATACCCTGTATCTAAGTCTTTCTTAAAACGTAAAGGTAAAGGTGTCCCATAACCTATAAGGTCGTAGGGGAGCGAGGCGTCAGAGACCTCACTTCTCTAGGGACCAGCATATTGAGGGTAGCGCCCATCTCCTCTCCATCGCTGCTTTACCTCCCCTGACCCTAAAGAGGCAGGTACCCATTTACAGCTGGGTGAACTAGGGGGACAGTACTGAAGCCAATGCTCGCAAATGGACACACATCCAACTGGTAACCACGCTGGATGCTGCTTAGCTTGGCTGGGGGAAAGCGAGTGCTCCGACCACTGAGCTATTCTATACCCTTTCCGTCTTCCTTACATTTCCCAAAATATGCAGTATAGTGGTCTTAAGCCAGCACTCTGTCTTAGTGCAAGCAACAGGGCGTGCTGCATAATAACCAAATTATGCCTCTAACATGATTGAAATGGCTGCATGCTGGTGGAGATTAACAGTCGAACAGTGGGGATACCCAAAGGGATGAATTTTGGGGCGAAGGGTGAACACTGATTTGTCGCTTGCCCATGAATGCTGATTTGCAGTTTACCAGTTAATGCCATGGATTCCCCTGTTTCCTGAATATTTCAATGACCTGACTGAGTTATTTCCCCATGGTACACTTTCTGAGCTGCTGTAGGATTTCTTTAGGGTTTTGTTGTGGGTTCTGCTCTTACGTCAGCATCTGTTGTTATTCTCTGTCTGTCCGTCTGTCTGTCTGTCTGTCTGTCTGTCTGTCCGTCTGTCTGTCTGTCTGTCTATCTCTCTCTGTGTTGTGCCGATATTTTTTCTTGTTGTGCCTGTCTTGTATCTTAGTATGGATTTTTGGGGTTTCTTTTTCCAATCTCTGTCTTTTTTCTGTCAATCTTTTGCCTTCCTACTCTCCCTGTCTCTTTCTCTGATTTTTAAAAATCTGCTTTGGATTGTTTCAGAACTTCTCTGTAAGCCCTTTAATTTCGCTCATGATAATGCCAGAACTAAAAACAATTATTTAAAGATGAAGCTGGAAATGAATTGCTTGCATCAGCACTTCATACTCAGACACCCAAGCCTAGTAAAGAGCCCAGTTATGGGCTTCCTAGTATTGTGTTGTATTGTGTACCGCTTTCAGTCAGATTCATCTGCACAAAATTCGGGCTGCTCTCCATGGGGAGTAAGTGCCTAGCCACAAGAGCAGTACCACCCATAGTAAAACGTAATTTTTTTTTTACCAGATGAGAGATGAGGGGAGTGTTAAACTACAAATTATAAGAACTTCCATCCATTTGCTTTAAGCTGAAATTGTTAAACAAGAATATACTGTCATCCACCCCCCCCCCCCCCACATCAGTATTTTATTCAAACATTAAAGAAAACCAACAGAAAACTGTTCCCACAATTATCAAGCATAGGTAAATCATTCTTTGGAACACAAAACAGGTAAATAAATTGTTGAGGCTGAAAAGAGGATAGAAAAAAATAATATGCATAAAGAAATACAAGAAAAAA
>CM054135.1:62592428-62602428 GCA_028751875.1 Rapana venosa
GTTGTTGTGATCATCATCACTAGGAGTGATATTAATACTTTTTATGGCTAAGTGTGTGTGTGTGTGTGTGTGTGTGTGTGTGTGTTTAAGTGCATGTTTAAGTGCATGTGTGCAAGCGCGTGTGCGTCTAGGACTGATATGAATACTTTTATGTCTAAGGGTTTGTTGTGTGTGTGTGTGTGTGTGTGGTGTGTGTGTGTGTGTGGTGTAAGTGCATGTGTGTGCGCGTGTGCGTTCATGTGTAGGTGTATGTGTAATTATGAAGAGGATGTTTAAGAACTTCCAAGCAAGATTCAAGCCAGTATATTCAATACAAATTGACCAGAATTTGTAGTGGCAGTTTAATTGTTCCCCCAAAGGACGCATATAGGGTCAACCTAGACATTACTTATGTTTTGGGAAAGGTGATTGGGTGCTCTATTGTTTTCTGTATGGCTTTTGTTTGAATGTTTATATGTCCTTACACGCTACATAACCTTTGGATTACCCTTCCTGTTGATAGCACAGCTTCACAACACCGCCATCCTCCCTCACCATTCTTCTTCTTCTTCTGCTGCTGCTGCTGCTGCTCCGCCTCCTCCTCCTCATGATGATGAATGATGATGATTATAACTTTCTATTTCGTCTTTCCTTGTAATCATTAAAAGCGCTTTGATCTTTTTGCTTTACAAGATTCAGCGCTATATAAATTCCATACCTTATCATTATTATTAAATGCTGCTGCTGCTATATCTTATTACTGGAGGGATTGGGGTAAATAAGGTTAAAAATAGAAGTATGAATAATAATAATAACAATACATGAAATTTATATAGCGCCATATCTTGAAAAAAACCCAAATCATAGCGCTTTCGTTCATCCCACTCATTCACATGCAGCCAGTTACAATTATTAGTTTTTACAAATTCAAATGTATACATTCACACGCACACATAAAGGTTATACACTTCGGCAGGGTGGTGGGGGGTTGTCTGTTGAGGGCAGGGACACAAATGAGGTGGAACAAGAGAGGAGAATCTTAGGTTTGAAATAAATGAGTCTTGAGGCCGGATTTAAAAGCTACATAAGAAGGCTTTTGGCGGAGGGAGAGAGGGAGGTCATTCCAGATCGATGGACCAGAAACAGAGAAAGAGCGACGGCCAACGGTGGACTGGTTGAATCTAGGTGTTCTTAAGCACAAGGTATCTGCAGCAGAGCGGAGGGAACGAGAAGGAGTGTACAGATGAAGACATTCACAGAGGTAGGAAGGTGCTGTTTTGTGGAGGCATTTGTAACAGAGGGTACTGATCTTATAGTTTACTCTCTGTGGCACAGGCAGCCAGTGGAGAGATAGCAAGAGAGGAGTAATGTGCTCAGATTTTTTCTTTCTGAGGACTAGCCGAGCTGCAGAGTTTTGCATACGTTGAAGGGAGTGGATAGATGAAGCTGGGAGACTGGCCAAAAGAGAATTGCAATAGTCCAGACGTGAAAGAATAAGAGATGTGACAAGTCTGGATGTTGCATCAGTGGACAGGTACTTTCGAACTGCACTGATGCGCCGTAATTGATAGTAGCACGACTGACAAGTTTGGGTGATGAACTTTTGCATGGAGAGTGTGTTGTCGATAATGACCCCTAGATATTTCACAGCAGTGGCTAGAGGGATAGACGTATTGCCGAATTCTATTGAAGCTGTTGTGATGGAAGAGAGTTTGTGTTTGGTCCCTACAAGCATGGCTTCGGTTTTATCTGCATTTAACTATAGCTTGTTCTGTATCATCCAATTTTGGATATCTTGAAGGCAGTAGGACATATTAATCAAGAGAGAAGGCAGATTTTCAGGAGTATCACTGCTAAGAATCTGAGAGTCATCTGCATAAAAGTGATGGTTGATCTGATGACGATTTATTATATGTGAAAGAGGAGCAGTGTAGAGAGTGAAAAGAACAGGGCCGAGAATTGATCCCTGTGGGACTCCACATTCCAGTTTGGTAGGTGTTGATTGAATCTTGTTTACTGCAATTGTGTGGAATCGGCCTGTAAGGTATGAACTAAACCAGGTGAGGGCTGTGCCTTTAATACCGAACGTTTTTTTGAGACGGGAGAGAAGAATTGAGTGGTCTATAGTGTCGAAGGCTGCAGACAGGTCGAGAAGAGTGAGAAGGGAGATTTTTCCTGAGCCAGACGCGTGTAGAAGCGTGTTTAAGGTGTGGACAAGGGTGGTTTCGGTGCTGTGGTTGACGCGATAGGCAGACTGAAAAGGGGGAAGGAGACTATTTGAGTGAAGATGGTTGTTGAGTTGTTTCAGAACAACTTTTTCAAGGACTTTAGAGGTGAATGGTAGGTTGGATACAGATATATAATTCTTCAAAGTGTTAGTATCGAGGTCGTGCTTTTTTAGTAGAGGTGTAACTATTGCAGTTTTGAGAGCAGTTGGAACAATTCCTGAAAGAAGTGATGAGTTGATCATTTTTGTGATGGTGGGTATAAGCTGTGGAAGGCACTGAGTAAAAAGAGAAGCAGGTATAGGATCAAGATCACATGATTTTATTGTCATTTCTTTCAGAATCGTCTTGATTTCTTTCTCGCTTGTTGGGTGAAAGAAAAGGAGAGGAGTACCAGAGAATTGGGGATCAGGAGGCATAGGGTAGAAAGAAGTCTGATCCAATCTGGAGCGAATGTTGCGGATTTTATCAGATAAGAAAGAAGAGAATATAGCAGGAAGTTCAGAGGGGCTGTGAACAGTAGGCATTGGGCTTGCCTTTGCAGATCCCAGGAGGGTTGATGTGAGGGAAAAAAGAGATTTCATGGACGTGGCATCAAGAACTTGAGCAGAGTAATAGTTTGTCTTTGCAGAATGAATCAGGGTTTTGACTTTGTTTATTTGTTTCGCAAGAGCTGTTTGTTTATTTCAGTTTTTGTTTTTCGCCACTGCCGCTCCAGTTGTCGGCGTTTGCGCTTTGCGACCAGGATATCGTGAGTGTACCATGGGGCGCAGGGCCTATCAGGAAGGACACGGTCAGTGGGAGGCGCATGCTCGTCAAGCAGTTGGCTAAGAACAGTGTTGTAGTGTTCAGAATGGTCAGCGTGATCAGGGATTTGTGATAGGCGTTCAGCAGCTTGTGAAGAGAAGGATTGAATGTCAATGGCCTTGAGATTGCGACGGGTGACACGCTTTTTCTTTTTGATAGGCCTTGCGATGTTGAGAAAGAAAAGAATGGCAGAATGATCAGAAACCAGTTCATTAGTGACAGATACAGATGTGACGAGATCTTGTGAAGCATCGGTAATGAGCCAGTCTAAGGTATGACCTGATCTGTGAGTTGGTTCATTCACCAGCTGGGAAAGAGAGTGGTTAGACAAAGAAAGAGAAAGACGCTTGACATCAGGAGAAGACTGGTTATCGAAATGGAAGTTAAAGTCGCCAAGAATGATAAGCTTTTTAGGAGAGAGGCTGTAGTGATCAAGAAGCGACTGAAACTCTTGATGGAAAACTGAAGATGTTAGATTGTTTTTACAGCTGGGAGGTGGACGGTAAAGGCAGCAAAATGTAATAGAATGTCCAGGTAGGTTGAGGCTGAGTTCACAGACTTCAAAAGATTCATGTGAGAAAGGAAAAGAGTGGCAGAAAGAAAGAACTGGCTGCAGAGTGTCTTTGTAGACAACAGCAATACCACCTCCACGGGAGAGTATATATAGATATGTATAATATAGTATGAATAAATCTAAACTAATGCTTCATTGTATGTATGCATATTATAGACACACAAACAAATTGACACTTAACAGAATTCTTTACTGTTATGCACTGGATTACAGTTTTATGTGTCTCCAACTTACACAGCTAACATTGAGCCAGAGCAAATGAAGTGATTTAACACTTGCCTTCACCCGAAACGTTATCCTTTCACAAAGGTGCACAAGCTTGATTTAAAAAAACAACAACAAACAAACGAATTTTAAAGGTTTTTGTGTGTCCCTGAAGTATCGTGTTGCCCTGAAATATAATATTCAGCGAAGAATGGGGTTTAATGAGGTGTGCATGAAATACTGCAGCGAGGCTTAGTACCTGGTAAAAGAGTTGTGCTGAATAATTCAATGGGCAGACAATTATCTCCTTGTCGAATTTCACGTGGCTAGTTAAAGGCCTTGACCAAATTTTATTCTGCTCTGCTCTACCCACTTGTTGTCTGTGTTTGCAGTTTCTCAACTAGATTTCCAAGGTTCATCAATGGTGAGATTTTTTCGTATGCAGCCGCCCCTCCCCCCCCCCCCCCCATCCCCTTCCCATTTATGTATCTGTATTCCAACTTTGGGGTTGGTGTTTAAACAGGACACATTTGTGCATGTGTTTTTGAGACTTTGTCATACGTTTCTACGGCATGAAATGGCTTACTCTTTCAAAATGTGGAACGGGTTTTTAACGTGTGCCAGAGATGTTCTGCATGCATTCGCACAAGGGGCCTAGGTTTATAGTCTCATCCGAAGGACTTTGACGGTCAGTTCGAATTATTCGTCACCTGCAAAAAGGGAAATATACACATGTACAAGAGTACAACGGTAACAGATCTGCACATGTTAATATGTAAACCTACCCCCCACCTCCATCCCCCCCCAAAAAAAAAAAATCTCCAATTAATAACAAACAAAACAAAGCAACAACACCCGAATTCCTGTTTTTGATTCATACAGGCAATCGTCTAGATTCGAATCCTTCACTTGAGAACTCTTTGGAACAATAATGAAATGTTTTATCCATTGAGCTATTGTACCAATTTGTTGCTGCTCCTGTTATTGTTTTGTTTTGGGTGAGTGTTGATATCATTTTGTCGCTGCTGTTGCTGTTGTGATCATAACACTTTATCTAGATTTGTTAGAATTTTATTTGGCCTTCTCTTATTATTCCCACCCACTTCAGTTTTTTTTGTTTTCACACAACCAAACATAAAGGTAGAACCCCTTCCACCCCCCCCCCCCTCATCATTTTGTTTCTTTCACCGTCATTTCAAACAATATCCCCAACTCTTGAAACCAAGAACAGATGTTCCCGTAAAGAGCGGGCACCTCTCTCTCTCTCTCTCTCTCTCTCTCTCTCTCTCTCTCTCTCTCTCTCTCTCTCTCTCTCTTCTCTCTCTCTCTCTCTCTCTCTCTCTCTCTCTCTCTCTCTCTCTCTCTCTCTCTCTCTCCCTCTCTCTCTAACGTTCTAGTTAACAACTAGCACGTCGTTAAGAGTGCTTCAGAAGGCCGGTAACACATCGCAGATATTCATAATTAAGAGAGTAATTTGCGCAGACTGGCCAGGAGTGCTATCTAGTGTATAATTCATCCCAATCATGCTTGACCAGCGGTGGGCTGTGCAGGGACGCTCACTGGGGTATGATCAGGGATCTGGACTTCCTCACTGGATACTTAGCTAGAAAGACGGTCCTTTGAGATTTGTCATTGAGATGCCCATCTAAGGAGATTTTCCCTTTGGAGTTAACATCAGTGCCATCTCCCACTCCATTCTTCCCCGAAAATCATTTGGATGAGACTGTAAACCGACGCCCCTTTGTGCAAACACGTAGAGAACATCTTGCCTACAAGTTAAAACCTGAATAGCAGACCATTTAATTTTGTGCTGGTGGGAACGGATGACAAAATTTGCGAAATTGCATGCACACAGGGACTGGATGATGAAAAAAGCACATGAGTAGTTATTCCAATATCCTCGAAGTAAAAGGATAAATAAATAAATAAAGATAAGTAATAAATAGCCGAAGGAAAGAGGTTTCCTTGGATGTTGTCATTAAATAGACAGTTGGGAAATGCTCCATTGAATTTTGTCACTGTATTGCCTTGCAGGTAACGTGTTCCTTTTGGTTTTGTCACTGAATAGTCTGCTGGAAACATGGTCCTTTTAGCATCGTCACTGAATAGTCTGCTGGAAACATGGTCCTTTTAGCATCGTCACTGAATAGTCTGCTGGAAACATGGTCCTTTTAGCATCGTCACTGAATAGTCTGCTGGAAACATGTTCCTTTTGGCATCGTCACTGAATAGTCTGCTGGAAACATGGTCCTTTGAGCATCGTCACTGAATAGTCTGCTGGAAACATGGTCCTTTGAGCATCGTCACTGAAGTCTGTTAGAAACACATTCTTTCGAGCATCGTCACTAAATAGTCTGTTAGAAACACATTCCTTGAGCATCGTCACTGAATAGTCTGCTGGAAACATTTCTTTGAACTACGCTTGAATAGTCTGCTAGAAACACGTTCCTTTTGATTCTGTCGCTGAATGTTCTGCTGGAAGCATGTTATTCTGGGTTTCCTCATAGAGTAGCCTGCTGGAAACATTGCCCTTTGGGTTTTGTTGATGAACATCCAGCCTGTGATTTTGCTTGTATGTTAGAACTAACAGGTTCTTTTGAACTTGGTCACTGAGAACCAACGTTACTGACTAGCCAATTGGCCTTTATAATGTTTTGTTTAGGAGTTTAGAAACAGTCTTCTTTTCGACTTTGCTTCTAACTGTCTCACAGTTTTTCTTTGTTCAAAGCAGTCTTAAAAAACCCCTTTCTGTAGGTTGAATGCTCAACAACCACATAGGTTAAGGAAACACCTTCACCTTTAGCTAAATATCTAAACACCTTTTGTTTTGATCTTTTGAAGCTGTTAATTTTGTGAGTGTCTTGACACTGAAAAACTCCACATTCTTTTTCATAATTCATAAACAGGTATACTGTTATTATAGAATAGCTGAACGTTTTTTTTTGTAGGCGGGAAACAGGTTCTTTCGGGCCCTGTGACTGAGCAGCCCACAAGCTTTCTTTATCTGTTGAAAACAAACAAAAGTCTTTATGAGAAGCAGGATGCTCTGTAAAGGCTGTGTCACAGTGTGCATCTAAAACAGTATTGTACAGTCTGTAGCAGGATGTACGTCTTCTCGCAGGTTTTTGCAGTATTTTTGTCCAGCTGTAAACACCATCTCTGAAGCCCTTCAGCGAGTTGGGATCAGTTGTAACCAGGGTCAGGAGACAAAAAAACGGAGTGACATACAGAGGCAGAGATAGACAAAAGACAAAGCTAGCTAATTTACAATTGAAAAATGGCTGAATCCTTGTCACAGGAGACAGAGCAAATGGAAAGTGCGCAGTCTAGTGAAAACCCAGATATGGAGAGCGGTGGAGCAACAGCAGCAGCACAGCCTGCGACATCTGAAAAGAAGAATCCAATATGTGTTTTAGTTCTTGGTATGGCAGGCTCAGGGAAAACAACTTTGGTTAAGAAAATGGTGTCTCACCTGCAAAGCAAGAAAACCAGTCCCTATGTGGTTAACCTGGATCCTGCAGTGATTGATGTCTCCTTCCCAGCCAACATAGATGTACGGGACACTGTGAACTACAAAGAAGTCATGGAACAATACTCGTTAGGTCCAAATGGAGGGATCATAACATCGCTGAATATTTTCGCTACCCGTTTTGACCAGGTAATCAAGCTCATGGAAGAGAAAGCATCTGAGTGCAGGTACGCCATACTGGACACTCCTGGCCAGATTGAGGTGTTCACCTGGTCAGCATCGGGTTCCATCATCACAGAGTCACTGGCCTCCACCTTCCCTACAGTGGTGTTGTATGTGATGGACACGTCACGCAGTGTCAACCCAGTGACCTTCATGTCCAACATGCTGTACGCCTGCAGCATCCTGTACAAAACCAAACTGCCCTTCCTTATCGCCATGGACAAGATCGACATTGTCAGCCACAGCTTTGCGGTGGAGTGGATGCGGGACTTTGAGTCGTTCCAAGAGGCGCTGGACCAGGAAACCTCCTACGTGTCCAACCTGACTCGCAGCATGAGCCTGGTGCTGGACGAGTTCTACAACAACCTCAAGTGTGTGGGTGTGTCGGCGATGGCAGGGGAGGGTCTGGATGAACTATTCCAAAAAGTGGACGAAGCGGCGGAGGAATATGAACAGGAATACAGACCCATGTACGAAAAGCTGAAAGCAGAGAAAGAGGCAGCCGCTCACAAGGAGCAGGAGAAACAGAGAGGTCGTTTTACTGCCGACCATGGGGGTGCAGGAGATGGGAAAGGTGTGGACGCATCCTTGCTAAAAAATCTGACCAGCAGGAATCCCTCTGGCATCGCTCTCCACGCGGCCGTTGGCGATGAGGATGATGAGATGACGATGAGGAAGGAAGCTACAGGGCCCCTGGTGGCAGTGATGATGACGAGCGAGTGGAGGCAGAGTCTTTTGGTCGCTACCTGAAGAACATCGGCAACGACAGGCAGAGAAGATAAAAAAAGCTGCAGCACATCAGAAACAGGCTGACCAGCCACCATCCTGAGATATCTCCACACAGAGAGAGACAGAGAGAGAGAGAGAGAGAGAGAGAGAGAGAGAGAGAGAGAGAGAGAGAGAGAGAGAGAGAGAAGAGTAACTGAGAGAGTAAAAGAAAGACAGAAAGTGATGGAGAGTAAAAGAGAGACAGAGAGTGACTGAGAGAGTTAAAGAGAGAATGAGATACAGATAAGGCAGACATAGATATGCACTGATGATGTGTTCGTCGTGTTTGCACACACACAAGCAAGCATACATGCGCAAAAATTGAAGAAAGAGTGAGAGGGACAAAGAGAAAGACAGAATGAATGAATATGGGTTCATACAGTTTGTACAGATTTGAAAAAAAAAAATTGGGGGAAAACTGAGACCCTTTTTCAAAGTCGTGCAAAAACTGACTTAGGTTTGTAAAGGTTGTATTGGAAGTCTTTCTTTTTTTTTCTTTTTTTGGTTTTTATTTGAGGTGCTCTTACCCCCAAAAGAGGGGCTCCAATCTTTTCTTCATTTTTTTTTGTTCCTCGGCTGGAGCACCAAGGTTCACCAATGGTGAAAGCGCTTCGATTTGTTTTTTTTTTTACAAGATTCAGCGCTATATAAATTCCATATATTATTACTATTATTATTAATTGATGCTTCTGCTGCTGCTGCTCATGAGGATGGTGACGATGGTGACGATGGTGATGATGATAATTGATGATGATGATTAATGATAATAATGATGGCGGTGGTGGTAAGAATGATGGTGACGACGGCAACGATAAGGTAATGACAATGATGATAAAAACGTCTGTTACGACGACGATGATGGAGACGATAAATCGCTCTTGATTTCTAAAAAGAACAGATAAACATCGGCACACATTCCCCCTCCTCCTCCCCCCTATCTGACCATTGTTTTGAATTGGGACTAGGGTAGCGATAGGAATGATTGCCATCGTAAAATATTAAATGGACACATCGCAGAAGATAGAGAGAGAGAGAGAGAGAGAGAGAGAGAGAGAGAGAGAGAGAGAGAGAGAGAGAGAGAGAGAGAGAGAGATTCGGATTCGGATTCGGATGTTTATTCATTAGGCCATAGCCCATAATGAAGGGGAAAGTGAACAAAAAACCAAATCATCAGAAACATTAAAACAAACATACAATCAACAATATGAGAGTCATAATAATGAACTATGATGTTGCAATTTCTCTCAGCTTGAAGGCTTTGTGAAGGAGAGAGAGAGAGACAGAGAGAGAGAAGAGAGAGAGAGAGAGAGAGAGAGAGAGAGAGAGAGACAGAGAGAGAGAGAGAAACAGAAAACGGAGGTAAAGACAACAGAAACAGAGAAAACAGAAAAATAGGAAAACACCACAGAGATAAATCAGATCCACAGGAAACGACAGACACACCTCTACCTAACAACTAAAAAACAGACAGACAGACAGACAGACAGAAGACCGAAACAGAGATAGGCTAGAAGAGTCAGATCACAGGCAGCTGCATTGATATTCAGACCCGCTGTGAAACAAAACATAGGTAATAGCAGTCAAGCCATAAGGTGGAAACAGGGAGGTGGAGGAGGAGGAGGAGAGGGGAGGAGGAGGAGGAGAGGGGGAGGAGGAGGAGGAGGAGGAGGAGAGAGTCATTGTTTGGCGCCGATCCCCCAAGCCGCGCGGAGCCTCGCCAATGAAATGGATTTCTCAATAATTCACACACAA
>CM054135.1:62607428-62634928 GCA_028751875.1 Rapana venosa
GCGGGTCATCAACACCACCTCCTCCAAGATCCAGACCTTCATCAACGGATGTCTCCGGCAGATCCTTCACCTCAGATGGTTCGACAGAGTGCCAAGTACCGACCTGTGGATGAGGGCGAACCAACAGCCTATGGAAGTCCAAGTAAGGCGGCGAAAGTGGCGTTGGGTCGGCCACACCCTACGGAAGGAGCCTTGCAACATCACCTGACAAGCGCTCGAGTGGAACCCGCAGGGGAAAAGGAAGAGAGGGCGCCCCAAACAGACCTGGAGTAGAAGCCTGCATAGTGAGCTGAGAGACTCCAGCCTGACATGGGAAGAGGCCAAGACCCTTGCCAGAGACAGGAGAAGGTGGAGGGACGCTGTTGAGGCCCTATGCTCCGCTAGGAGCTATAAGGAATAATAATAAGAAGAAGGCACACAATGGCCTTTTCTTCCAAACGCAGAAGAGAGGGGGAGAGAGGAAGAGAGGGGAGAGAGGAAAGAGAGGGGGTGGGAGGAAGGGAGAGAGGGAGAGAGGAAGGGAGAGAGGGAGAGAGGAAGGGAGAGAGGGAGAGAGGGAGAGAGAGTCTTTCATGCAATGTGTGTGAGTGAATGAGTGAGTGAGTGTGTGTGTGTGTGGTGGGGGGGGGGGGGGGGGGGGGGGGGGGGGGGGGGGGGGGGGGGGGGGGGGTGTGAGTGTGTGTGAACCACATATATACCAGTGGGGTGGATTATTAATAATAACAATAATTATACCTGTGGGGAACATTGGTAATACTGACGACCTTGTGTCATGAGCACTTTTTCCTTATATTTCTTAAAATAGAAACATGATTACGCTGTTGGGTGTGTTTCTAAGAAGTTTGGCTGGGTTTTCCTCCTTTTCCCATACTTTTCAGATTCTTTTATGCTGGTATGCTTAAAAGGACCTTTCTTAGGACAACGGTCGGCCGAAAATATGTACTCTTGTATATCAAAGAGCATTTGTTCTTTCTTTGTTAGTTCTTAAATGCTTGTGGAAGGCATTTTCAATGTTGACAGACCTATACTGGCGTGGAGAGGATTGTCAGTACTGACAGATTGTAGACCTGGCCATGACATTAATTTAAACACCTGTAGGAGGCATTGTTGTTCATACTATTCCACTATAATTATTTCTGTTGGGTGTATTGTTAAGACTAATAGCCATACTATACCTATAGGGAGTATTATTAATACAGTCACCAGGCCATGTGTCTATGGGGAGTATTCTTAATGTGGATACACCAAAGGACTTGCACCATGACAACAAGAGAAGGTCAGCTTGTTGACAGTGACTGTACTATACGAAAGCGTGTTGCGTGAATATGCCGCTTTGTTGCCACTTCATTGGGTTATTGTTGTTTTGTTGACATAGTTTTGCTCCTTTTCTTGCCTTCCAGGTTTCTCTTGTTACTTGTTATGAAGTTACAAGCTTTGAAGTCTTGCTTTTGATTTAAAGTTTTTATTTGATTTTGAATTTTTGGGTGGCCCTTTTGAATCCTGTTTCTTGTTGTTAAAAAATATTTCTTTCTCCTTGTGTGCAGACACTTTATTATCATCGTTTTTTCTTTGTTTATCGTTTGTTTGTTTTGTTTGGTTGGTTTGTTTATTGTTTTGTTTTGTTTTTTTTTGGTTGTCTGTTATTTTTGTTTTTTGGTTGTTGGTTACTGGTTTTGGTTCTTTTCCCTTAGTTTTTCCTTTTCAAACTCACACACACTACACACAGGAGACACACACACACACGCACGCACGCACGCACACGCACCATGTGGGATATTTTATATATATATGTGTGTGCGCGCGCGCGTGCGTTGTTCATGTGCGTGCGTGCGTGTGTGCGTGCGTGTTGTGCGTAATGTGCAAGTAAGCGTGTGTGCCTTATGTGGTGCATATGTGTGGTGTTTGACTTTAGCCAGTGCGTACACTTGCTTTTTCAATAACTTGGTATTAAAGCAAACGTTTATACCGAAGCTTAAGTCTTTGAAATACAGCCTGAATATGTGGCTGTCAGATATTTCCCATAATGGAAAGTATCTTTTTGTGCTAAAACCCCAAAACAAACTGAAACAAAACAAACCATTTGCTGTATATTGATCGGTCCGAAAACAATTTCTATAAAAAAAATTCCCTGAATCACAGTCCACTAATCCGAAAACAAAAATAACTCATAGTTTAATGAAGATAGTGAAATAGATTTTATTGTTTTGCAGTATACAAAGGAAATGCAGTTTGATGAAAAAAGTCTTTCTGTACCCCGATTTAGCTTATTGACATCAACTTTGATAAAATAACAACACCCAATGATGCTATAACAGCTTATGCTCATCATGGCTTTATATCAGACCTTGATGAATTTCAGTTTGCAAACGAGGGACGCCATCATATTAGCTGACTTCAAACACCTCCCCCCAAAAAAACAAACAAAAAACCCCCCAAAAAACCCAACCCCAAAACAACAAAAATACAGCAGCAAACGCACCCAAAGACAGTACTTTTATGATCAATCTGACTCCAAATTCGTCCGACACTCAACCACACAGAAAATACACCCAGGTTAAAAACAAAAGAAAAGGGAAAAAAAATAGAGGAGGAAAGATGTGATAAAAGAATAAAAATAAAGACAACTGATCCTAAGGCGACTTCCCCCCATTCGCTTCCTGCTTTCTCCTAACCCGCCCCCCCCCCCCCCACCCACTCCGCCCACCTCATAAAAGTGAGGGCTACACAAGGACTTATCGAAGTTTCCTATTCTCAGTCTCTCAGTTCCACCATCAGCAAGCAGTTTCCTAACCTACAGACAAAAAACTGAAACAAAGCCGCACAACCAGTCTGGAAGCGAAGCTGGCGCCACGCCGCAGTTTGTGTAGGTTGTCGCCGTCTGCGCGATTTTTTTGTCACGACCTACTGTCACAAACAACCAATAGATTGAGGGAGGATTGCGCGTGTGAGGAAGAGAGGCCCACCCAAAGTATGCCGAACACTCGCACACTGGCCGTGCACGGAGGATGGCCCGGGGGGAGGAGATGACCATACCACCACCCGGGCAAGCATAAACGGGTGCATCGTCAGATTGTCACAGTACAACACTAGGGTAAGCCAGTCCCCTTCCAGCCTCATCAGGCAGTACGGACGAGTGGGTGTTCTGTCGCTGTTACTGGATGTGGATCCGTTTAGACCACTATACTAACGAAACTATAATCACACACTTTTTGAGGTGTTGTTTGTTGTTGCAAGTAAGAGCGTTATTATACCAAAAAACTAGCATTTTCCTTTTTTTTTGTTTTTTCCCCCCAGTGAAACAGAATTAAGAGCAAAAATCTGCTGTTTGAATTTACACTTTTCCCACAATTAGTGAATTACTTTCGACAGCAGCAACGTGATATTGGCAGGGATTCATGATGATTAGAACTTGAAATAAAATAAATACAAAAACCAGAAGCAGAGATAAACATCTTTGTTTGCTTTTCTTCTAAAACTAATTTTCTGTTTAGTTGAACCACGGTTAAACGAAGCCATTGTTGCCAGAGCAGGCATAAGAACGTTTGGAGCTAATAGCCATTGTTCAGCAAAGATCAAGTGACTCATCCATCTTCCTTCGGCAAAGGCAATTTTTGGGGGAAGGAAAGGAGAGCAAAGTTAATAAAGCTCTAATTTAATATCGACATTTTTCTTTTTCGAGAAATAACCGATTTAAAATTTCAACACTAACCAAAGATCACATTTGTTACAAACAAGAAAAGAGCAGAGGGAATGAGATAAAGAACAAGAAAAGGTCTCTTTTAATAATAGCTTGTTTTTGTTGAGAGTTAAGCCAAAACTAAAAAAAAAGAAAGATTCTAAACGCTACGAGACATAAAAACAAGGCAACAACAACAACAACAACAAAAACACCGAAAAAAACCCCGCGAAAAGCAAACAACAAACGTGGCGGTTATTACCCGTTTTTTAAACGTCAATTGACGTGTTATTCATCACCGCCTTTCAATATAGTTAAGGCAACGCACACCCCTTCTTGCCCAGCCTCGCAGACTCTACAGGCAGTTTCACAACTGATGGCACGGACATACGCCAGACCATGTCGACTGTGGCTCCCCATGGCCCTACTGTTCGCAGCAGTCCTCTGCACCCAGTGTTTCACACCTGCACGTGCAGCTGTGCCGAGGGCCGAGGTTCCAGTCCAGAATGGGACACTGAGCTATTTACAGCGCACGCTCCACGCGCTGAAAGGCGCCATGGACTTTTTCCGAAAACAGTATGACAAGGTCAACCTCGACGCTGTCATCGGCACCAGAATTGTGGAAGGTGAGTTTATTATAATGATAGTGTCTGGAGAGTTGTTGTGGAGCGATCTGTTAGTCATCCTTTGTTCTCGCTCTGTGTCTGTGTGTCTGTCTGTATATCTTTTTAATACTGTTAAATTTATAATATATGTATACTTTTTTATTTATCTCTCTCTCTCTCTCTCTCGTACTCCTCTCTCTCTCGTCTCTCTCTCTCATCTCTCCCCAATCCTCTCTCTCTTTTCGTTTTTCTCTTTTAATTTGCTGTAGAATGTATGTTAATTTTACTACGCCAACATTTGCATCCATTGTCCTGGACATGATTATTCATATTTCTGTTCAAACACATTTACTGCAATGGAAAATGCCTAAACAATCTGTGTCTGTAGACAAAGCGGGAAGGTGCAGTCAAAATCATGATTAGGTCTCATAACACACACACACACAACACACTACACACACACACAAGCTTCACACACACATACACACACACAACACACACACACACACACACACACACCCACACACACACACATCTATTTTGTATGATGGTCACTTTTGGCGTGACTAACATACATCATCTGTGCTGGTCTTTCGTGTAACTGTGAGGGAGTGTCTGTGTTAAAGCTACACACAGCTAGTATCCTGATGCTTCATGGTGTCCCTGAACGTTTTGATTTACACCTCCCTGTCTTCTCAGTCTTTCTCACCATGTCTGTCTGTCTGCCTGACTGTCTGTCAGTATTTCTCACCATGTCTGTCTGTCTGTCTATCTGCCTGGCTGTCTGATAGTCTTTCTCACCTTGTCTGTCTGTCTGTCTGTCTGTCTGTCTGGCCTGTCGGTTCTTCCCCCCTGCCCCTGTGACTGTCTGTCCAATCTCTGTCCTTTTTCCCCAGGCTCTCTCTTCCAAACCACCTGTGTCTCTCACCTTGATATCCCTTGTGTGAGTGTGTGTGTGTGTGTGTGTGTGTGCGTGCGGTGTGTATAATGTGGTGTGTTGTGTGTGTGTGGCGTGTGTGTATGAATGTGTGTTGTATGAATGTTGTGTATGAATTGTGTGTTGTGTACGTACATATCTATCTATCTATCTACTATCTATCTATCTATCTTATCTATCTATCTATCTATTTTAATCTTTTCTACTTATCTATCTATTTATTTATTTTCATATCTCTCTCTATCTATCTCTCTCTATCTCTCTAATCTTTATCTATCTTTTCTATCTATCTATCTACTATCTATCTATCTATCTAATCACTATCTATCTATCTATCTTCTATCTGTCTGTCTGTCTGGTGTCTAATCTATCTCTCTGTCTATCTATCTCTCTATCTATCTACCCTATCTCTCATCTATCTATCTATCTATTCATCTATCTATCTATCAAATCTATCAAATCTATCCTATCTATCTACCTATCTATCTATCTATCTATCTATCTGTCTGTCTATCTATCTATCTATCTATCTATCTATCTATCTATCTATCTATCTATCTACAAGTTTTGACATTTTCCCCCCAAAATAAAGAGTTGAGCACCCAGTACAATAACACCAGAGCAGGGATAGGAAGCAGCTCGGATTTTTCAAAAGGAAAAAAATTTACAATCAAACTTTGATTTCAACAAATGTCTTCACCTTCACCTACATCCTGTAAGGTGTCCCGTAACCTAAAAGCTCGTACAGAATCAAATTTTGAAATGAACACATTCGATTAAAAATATATCAAAACAGTTGATGTAACAAGTATAGGTCGGGGTAGTATACCCCCCCCAAAAAACAAAAATGATATGTTAAGTCATGTTTCAGTGGTCATACACAACTTGTGACGGTTATCTAAATAGCGCGTTGTTGTCAGATGAAAAACAGTTACCTGAGGTCTAGTTAGAAACCTCACCTGTCGTCACCTGTCTCCATCTCCGTGGACGAGAATGGTACTTGGAAGCAGTGCACCAATATCTATTTCAAAGTGGTTGCCTTTCATATTCATATTTTCTCTGGGTTTTTTTTGGGAGTGGTCTTGAAACGATTCGTTTGAGTCAAATTCCAGACAGATGACAACTTAGTGGCATTAACATTTAGACAGTGCTGAAATACACATCTGCTTCATGTAGTCTGTTATTGTCATTTTTTATTTGACGACGGTTTTTTTCCCCTTCTTGTTTCTCCGCTAGAGTTCTAAGGTTCATTTACATGGACAATTTGCATATGCGACCGTTATCGCCCACCGATGACGTGTCACATTGCGACCTCGGGAATATCCAAAAACTTAAGATGGACGTCATATATGTCTCCCTGTCTCTCTCTGTCTCTGTCTCTCTCTCTCTCTCAAGTATTTCAGGTCTATACACACGCACGTATTTTACATGTGGACTGACTGTATTTCAGAGGAATCACGATAATGTCCATATTTCTTACTATATACCTTAGTGCATTGACTTGGTTTTTGGTTTCTTTTTAGTTTCGTGTTACATAAACATGCTGATTCAATAATGCCATGCGTCATCCAAGTACATGTCTAAGGTTTGTTTGTATATGTCTTTATCAGGATCTGGTATAGGCTGCTTTCCAGGTTTGGTTGACTGTTGAAACTGATGACTTGACTGGTGTGTCAGGCTCCTAAATTTGATCTTGGTTCACAGTTAGTACTTAAAAAAAATTGGTTACCAACAATATCCTTCTTTGATACCAAATGGCTCTTGTTGTCCTCTGGGCTAAAACCATCACTAGGAACATCACCACAACAACGACGACCACCACTACCACGACGATGACGACGACGAACACCACCCCACCACCACCCCACCACCATCACCGTGGTAATAATGATAATGATAACAATTATGCTAATGATGATGATAGTGATAAGACTAACACTAACAATCAAAGTAACAACAACAACAGCAATAATAATGATGATACTACTACTACTACTACTACTACTACTACTACTACTACTACTACTACTACTACTACTACTACTACTACTACTACTACTACTACTAACTACTACTACCAACAACAACAACAACAACAATATAATAAATACAACAACAACAAAAGTAATAATAATAATAAAGGTGATGATGATTATTACGACGATGACAACAACAACAATAGAAACAATAACAACGGAAGAAGAAGAGAAGGAGGAAGAGGAGGAGGAGGAGGAGAGAGAAGAAGAAGAAGAAGAACAACAACAACAAGAAAACGAAGAAGAAGAAGAAGAAGAAGAAAAGAAGAAAAAAGAAGAAGAAGAAAAAGAAGAAGAAGAAGAAGAAGAAGAAGAAGAAAGATCCAAAGGAAAAGTAAAAAGAAAGACCGTAGATGTTTATTGTTTAGATTTGCATATTTATCATCAGTTACACAAGGCTTGTGTGTTATTAATAAAGTCTTTTTTTTTTTCCTTCTTAGTCTGAACATGATTCTGAAACACGTTAGCTTTTTGGCATTATCATAAATCTTCATAAAACAAAAAACCCAAACAAAACAACACAAAACAAGCTGCACACTTTCCCCACAAGGATTTAATTACTTGTACCACGACACACACACAAAAAACCCTCTAACATTTCTTCACAGATTCTGCCCCCCCCCCCTCCCCAAATTACTGGTCATTGCTCGGAATATATGCTAATGATTTGCCTCGTTCGTTATCTAACAAAATCTTTTAGTATGCTAAAAAACCAAGTTTGCAGTTCTGCAATATAATAATAATAATAATAATAATAATAATAATAATAATAATAATAATAATAAATAATAATAATGTATGGAATTTATATAGCGCTGAATCTTGTAAAGCAACAAATCAAAGCGCTTTTTTAATTTATCGAGGACATTGGAATAAGCACTCATGTGCTTTTTTTTACATCCAGTCCCCGTGTGTATGCGGTTTTGTAAATTTTGTCATCTGTTCCCACCGGCACACAATGGCCTACTCTTTCGAAAAGCGGAACAGGATTTAACGTGTGCGCAAGATGTTCTTCATGCGTTCGCACACGGGGCCTCGGTTTATAGTCTCATCTGAAGGACTTACAACATAATAACAACAACAATAATAATGATAATGAATGGAATTTATATAGCACTCTATCTTGCAAAGACAAACCAAAGCGCTTGCATTCAACATATTCTTCTTACACAGTCATGCATACACACGGGGACTGGATGTAAAAAAAAGCACACAAGTGCTTATTCCATTATCCTCGATATAAAAGGATAAATTAAAAAAAAATGCAACCAATAACAATATCAACACAACACAGACAAATATGCTCCCCAAAATATTCTGCTATAAAAAAAACCCCCAATGGTAAGACCATGATACGACCGTCTGTTTTGTCCACAACGGTGTAAGGGGAGGGAGGGGAGGGAGGGGAGGGGAGGGGAGAGACAGACTGGTGGTCAGTTCTTGCTACTGAGTCTAGCAAGCAGACTAACGCAAGGTGGCCTTTGCCGAGGCTTTCAGTCCTGTTTTGGCCTGTCAGTGCAATTCATCCCCCTAGGCACTCCAGGGGGATTTGTGTCAGGGATCTGAGATCCGCGTAGGGAGTTAAGGAAAAAACGGTGGGGGTAGGTAGGCGTAGAAAAAAACCAACAACATCAGCAACAACCACCCAACCATTGGTGACCAGCCAACCTATAGGCCAATGATACTGATGTTTATCTGAATGTTTAATCAGTCTGTCGTCAGTTGTTATCGTTATTGGTGTGGTTCTTGATATCAGTATCTGAGTGTCTACCTGTCAGTCAGTCAGTCAGTCAGTCGGTCAGTCTGTCTGTTTGTTATTGTTGTGGTTTTTTGATGTCAAATCTTATTTGAGTGTCTACCTGTCGGTCAGTCTGTCTGTTTTGTTACTGTTGCTATTGTTGTGGTTCTTTGATGTCAATATATGTTTGAATGTCTATCTGTCGGTCAGTCTGTTATCATCGTTATTGTCGTGGTTGCTGTTGATGTTACTGTCTTGTTGTTGTTGTTGTGTGTTGTTGTTGTTGTTGTTGTTGTTGTTGTTGTTGTTCTTCTTCTTCTTCTTCTTCTTCTTCTTCTTCTTCTTCTTCTTCTTCTTTCTTCTCTTCTTCTTCTTCTTCTTCTTCTTCTTCTTCTTCTGTCTATGCACGCATAAACATACTCGAGCGCACGCACGCGCACATATACACCCATGCATATGGGTGCACACCTAAGCATTTTTGTCTCTCACTCTCAGAATCTATCTATCTATCTATCTATCTATCTATCTATCTATCTATCTATCTATCTATCTATCTATCTATCTATCTATCTATCTATCTATCTATCTATCTATCTATCTAGCTAGCTAGCTAGCTAGCTATCTAGCTATCTAGCTATTTATCGATCGATCGATCGGTCCGTCCGTCCGTCCGTCCGTCCGTCCGTCTCGTCTGTCTGTCTGTCTGTCTATCTATCTATCTATCTATCTATATCTGTGTGTGTGTGTGTGTGTGTGTTGTGTGTGTGTGTGTGCGCGCGCGCGCGCGTGAGCGTGTGTTCGTGCTTGCGAGGACTCGAGTGCACGCTTGCGGGGGATAAGTGGAAAGACTAGCTATGCATGACCTGTACAAAATAGAGAGCAAAAGAGAATTTTAGTCCTAGGGATCAGAACTGATTACTTAACAAATTTTCCTTTTATCTTTGTAGGTTTATCACTATCGCCAACAACACATCTTGTCATAACGCCTCTTGTTTGGTCCTGGCCTAAAACCGTCGTCAATTATTGATGTAAGCTAAACGCCAAGGCCTGCATTAGAGTCTTATGCCATGCTTTAAAACATTATGTTGAGATTGTCTGCAGCCATGACAAGCTCTTAGCAGAAACGATCTACACTCCACTTTATAGGAGCGAAAATCCTTTGAAGTCGGAGTGTGCTTGCCGATATAGCAAGGTATTTGAAAAGAATCAAACACGTAAACTTCTTATACAATGTGTACTTTCAATCTTGCAGTCATTCCCAGGTGGGATGAGTGAATCAGATAGCATATTGTGGATGACATCTACGGTGTCTTCTTCTTCTTCAAGTGTCCGGTCTGGTCCTGCAGACATCGACGATCATGGCTCTCCATTCTTCCCTGTTCTCGGTCCCTCTCATGAGCTCATTGTTGGTGCCCTCTTTATTCGTTGCGAATTTGTTTAAGCTGTCTTTGAATTTTGTGCGTTGTCTTCCTCTGCTCTTGTTTCCACAGATTTTGCCACTCCATAACAGTTTCTCTAGTCCGTCAGCCCTGATTATATGGCCGAAAAATTTGAGCTGTCTTTCTCTGATGGTGTTGAAAAGGGGATCTCTTGTACCCAGCCATTTCCATTACTTCTGCATTAGTTTTTCTTTTTGTCCATGAGATTTTCATGATTCTCCGGATGAACACATTTCCACTGCTTCTAGTCGCTGTTCTGTGTCCTTGGCTAGGGTCCACATCACATCCGTATAGAAGAATGGACCATACGTAGGCTCTCAAAACATGGATCTTTGTCTTGAGGCTTATACTTACTGTTGGTAAAAATTGCATTTCATGTTGTTAAAAGTTGCCTTAGATTGACCGAGTCTCTTCTTGATTTCTGTGTCACACTTGCCGTCCGGGTGATAGTACAACCAAGGTATTTAAAGGTGTTTACTTGTCTGATTCTCTCTCCTTTACAGGCTATGTTGCATTGTGGTATAACAGCTTTTTTCGAGATCACCATGCATTCTGTCTTCTTTGCATTGAGCTGTAATCCTTTCTTTTCGCTTTCGTCTGTTATGTTGTTAAAATCTTTGCAGTTTTTCTTCAGAGTCGGCGATAAGGACTGTGTCATCTGCATATCTCAGGTTGTTGATGTTGTGGCCACCTACACTAATTCCCTCATGATTCTCAATATTTCGTAGAATTATTTCACTATATACATTAAATAAATCAAGGCGAGAACACGCAGCCCTGCCTCACACCCCTGAAAGATTGGTCTATATTGACTGATGTCATTGTCGACTCTAATGGCTGCCTCCTGTTCCCAAGTATATGTTTCTGAGGACTCGAAGATCTTTCCCGTCGATGTATAGCCCTGCCAGAATATCAAACAAGTCGGAGTGTCGTACTTTGTCGAACGCTTTTGAGTAGTCAATGAAGCAGAGGTACAGGTCTTTCTGGACCTCGATGGATCTTTCCATGGAGTTTTCAATGCGAAGATTGCATTTCTGGTGCCTTTGTCTGCCATGAATCCAAATTGCGTTTCTGATATTTCTGGGTATTTTATTTCTCATTCTCTTCATGAGTATTCGTAAAAAACTTTGGGTGAGGTGACTCATCAGGCTGATTGTACGATGTTGGTCACATTCAGCTGTACCCAGTTTCTTAGGGATCGTAATGTAGATGGACTTCTTCATATCTGTCGGAATCTCTCCTGTGTCATATATATTGTTTAGTAGTTTTGTGACTGCCTTAATTCCCACTTCATCCAGGGCTGTTATCAATTCAGATGGGATATCATCAGGTCCTGGCGCCTTACCACTTTTCATCTTGCTGAGTGCATGTCTCACTTCGTCTTCCATGATTATGTGGCCATCTTCGTTGCTAATATGAGGAGGTGGACCTCTGTCATCGTGGTATAACTCTTCGATGTATTCTGACCACCTGTTAAGAATATCTTCTTTTTCCATGAGTATATCTCCATCTCTCGACTTTATACAACCTGTTTTTGCAGATGATTTCTTTCCTGTCACATCTTTTATTTTTTCATGCATAAGTTTGCTATCAAAATTTGCATTCATTTCAATTTCCTTGCACTGCATATTGATCCATTCTTCCTTGGCTTCATTACATTTTTTCTTAACCAGTTTGTCGAGTTCTTTATACTTCTTTTCATCTACTTTTGCCTTTCTCCTGTTTTCCATTAGGTTTAAAATCTCGGAGCTCATCCACTTCTTATGTTCCTTTCTATTTATGACTGGTATATATTCTTTTGCTGCCTCGCTGATGCTATCTTTCATCATCTGCCATTTTTCCTCTGTAGTGGTGAGTTGATCTAGGCCATCGAATTTGTTTCCAACTTTGATCTTGTATTTTTCTTTGATTTCTTCGTCATTTTTGTAGCATGTTCATTTGCAGTTTTGGTGTTCTTTTTGCTTTTGACAACTTTTCAATTTTAGTCGCATTGTCCGATAACTGGGACATGATCACTTCCACAGTCTGCACCTGGCATGGACTTACAAGATGTTATAGAGTTACGAAGCGTTCTTGAATCGGGATGTAATCTATTTGATTCCTTGTTCTGTCGCCAGGGCTTTTCCATGTCCAGCATCTTCTTGGATGGTTTTCAAACCATGTGTTCATGACAGCCAGCTTTTGTTCCTTGCACCATTCCGTTTGCCGCTCTCCTCTTTCATTTCTCACTCCTATTCCAAATGGGCCAACTGTGGTTTCATCTTTCCCTTTTCCTACCTTTGAATTGAGGTCACCCATTATTATTCTGATATCTTGAGATTTCAGTTGCTTCATTGCCTTTTCGATATTTTCATAAAACTCCTCAATTTCTGCGTCATCTTTATCAGCTGTTGGTGCATATACTTGTACTATTCCAATGTCGAAAGGTGTGCCCTTAAGTTTTATTATCAGGACTCTGTCATTTACAGTCCAGAAACCTTTGATGGTCTTTGAGGTTTCTTGATCTAGAATCATGCCAACACCTTTCTGGTGTTGATCTCCTCCTGAGTAAGGAATGGTGTAGTTGTCGGATGTTATGCAGCCTGCTCCTTTCCATCTCACTTCTGAAAGTCCTAGTATATTGAGGTTCATTCTTTCCATTTCTTGTTTGAGATTTTCCAATTTCCTTTTTGTAGCATAGTCCGTACGTTCCATGTACCTATTCTGAGAAGTTTTCTGATGCGGACAGTCGTTGGATGACGATCGAGGGTTACCTGTCGCACATAATCCACCCCACCGAGCGAGGAACTTCCAGATAAACTGGAAGCCCCCTTCACGCTGTTATCTGTATTCTGTTTCTTTCTGATTACGATGACATTCTTTGCAGAAGTATACCTATAGTAGGCTGCAATTACTTTCTATAGGAGCAGTGCTCGTACTGAGCGGATTGTCTTAGCCATTGTACTCATATAGTATCATCTGCCTAACACATTGAAGTGCTGACCAGTTCCCAAAAACTATTCGGCTGCTCAACACATCATCCGTCACCTGCCTTCCATGACTTCACGTAACCCTGATCGGGAGGCTAAGTGGGTACCCGATCTTGCCCAAGGATCTCCCACAGGCTAGCGGAGGGAAGGAGGCACCTTACTTCTCCTGTTGGTGAAATAATTTCACCCCGCCACCCTTCGGTGTAAGTGGGGAAACGCTCAACAACAAACCACCTAACGCCTCTCCTGTCCTTGTGCGTTTCGCATGCCACAGAGAGAAATGCTCTTATGTTTTCTTTCAAAGCACCCAGCTGAAGTGTAAAAAGACCCTCCCTACTTCCAGGACTTAAATGTTTTGGAGTGTTCAACCTAAAGAAAAGGAAATTATTTATGAAATTTCCCTTCTCTCAGGGACAGCCTACGATCAATACTGATATGCACTGATCATCACCACGCCACTGTTGGAACTTTTTAGAAAAACCCCCACACTCCCTGCTCTGCCAAAGAGAACTGCAGGCAAAGCCGTATCAGCCAGCAACCGAAGATGAATATTTGATAACAGCATGCACTAACTGAAAATGTGGAACACATACACATGTTTCAGCTCTTAAATAGTTAAACACGCTCATTGTTTCTCACACTTTCTTTCTCTCTCACCTTCCAGTTTTCGGTAGAGCTTTTCATAGGTAGGAATATATAATTATGGTCTGGAAAGGGTATATGCGCAAACAAACGCGCAGGCGTACGAAAGGATCCATGCCATATAATGTCAAAATACACTTTGGTGACACACGTGTAAATGCCTAGGAATGCAAATATAGTTTGTGTGATGTTGATATCTCTGTCTGTCTGTCTGTCTGTCTGTCTGTCTGTCTGTCTGTCTGTCTGTCTCTCTCTCTCTCTCTCTCTCTCTCTCTCTCTCTCTGTGCGCGCGCGCGTGTGTTCTGACACAGAGTTTTTCTTTAAACTCTTTTCAGTGTAGATACCCCCCTCTGCAGTGGTACAGGATTGTCAAATCAAGGAGTCAGAGTCACTGATAACCCCAGGGGAGGATATCCTCCTATACGGTACATCTAAGAAGAGGCTCAAGCCCGGGGACAGGGGCGGGAGAGAGAGAGAGAGGAGAGAGAGAGAGAGAGAGATAGATAGATAGAGAGAGAGAGAGAGAGAGAGAGAGAGAGAGAGAGAGAGAGAGAGAGAGAGAGAGAGAGAGAGAGAAGGATGGGCAGGGAGGAGGGTGGTGGTGGTGGTGCGGGGAATCTTAGAAGAGGGAAACATTTGACAGGACTGCCTGTCATTAGCGTCATCTCATTGAAGCCATCACGTGGTCCGCTTCTCTTCCCTTATAATCAGTGCACTGAGAGCAGACTTTGTTAGTAATATTCAGACACACAGATTTGAGAGGACCGGGCATCAGATGTAAAGACAATTACCTTGATCAGAAAGCTAAAAGCATATCCCAGAAGACGATGGTACTTGATGATTTACATAGTAAGGTGCAGATCATTTGAGGCAAAGGTGAAAATGGTGGACGGGATTTATGGAAATGTTAGAAAGGAAGTGACATTTTGGGGGGTAAAATTTTACCTTTCAGAATTTGCTTTCGTTTTGATACACGATTTTACAAAAAAAAGCATACATGTTATTTGTTTTTTTGTTGGTACTGAGTCTTCGTACTTATTTATGACAGTTCAAAAGTTGTTGTCTCCTTGTAAGTTTTGCTGTTACATTGATCCATTTCTTGTAATGGTTTTGCTATGATCACTCCTCTGCCTTATCCCCCACCCCCTCCCTGTCCAAACGACAAGGTTTCTTTCTAGTTATCTTTCATGTTTTTTTCTCTTCGTTTTGTTGTGTTACCACTCTGGGATAATACTATTTTATGTCGGCCTTACCAGTAATACTATGTTGGATGTCTGTCAACAATAATTTCATCCAATGTAACTTGCAGCTATATAAGTATGTCCCTTCTTTTTTCACTCACTGTGAGGCGGGTCAAGGAGACACTACACTCCAGAGCTGCTCACTAACATTAATTCCTTTAAATTTAGGTCGGTTGTTTGCTAACAGCTTGAGTTGTTACAGAAGGTGTCACTGTCCATTCTATCATGTTGTCAGGCCGCTCTCCTCTCTCTCTCTCTCTCTCTCTCTCTCTCTCTCTCATCTCTCTCTCTCTCTCTCTCTCTCTCTCTGTGTCTCTCTTTCTCTCTCTGTCTTTCTCTCTGTCTCTCTCACTCTGCCCAGTCATTTCCCTCTCTCATCAGAAAACTGCTTATGAGACGTCTTCGTCTTAACGTGTTTTGCAAGAATATTGTTAATAAAATACCCAGACTCAGTCACAATGCTTTTTTGCTCCTTTCTCTGCTCAACCCAAGCCTCAAGAAAACATCTAGATTTAAGGCTGCTTTGCTTTTGGCATTTAGCTTAAGTACAAACAAAAGGAACCATCTACAACAGGGTTTCTTTTCGTTGTAGAGCGTTCTGCTCAAAGCTTAAAAAAGGAAAAAACCCTAATGATGCAATTTCTGTTCTGTCCAGGAACAATCAGCAATCAATAGCGATACCCACTGATTATCACCGCCATTGCTTTTAGCTTGTATTCCACACTCTCTGTTTGGCCAAAGAGGAGGCAGGCAAAGCCGTATCAGCCAGGAGCCAAGGATGAATATTTTATAACCGTGTGCAATATCTGAGAATGTCAAACACACGCTTTTGAACTCGGAATGGCAGAAAGTACTTTTCTTCCACACGATTTTTTATCTCATTGTTCCTGCTGTGAGACAAGTATACGAATATATAGGTAATGCGTCCAGGCGAAAATGCACAAAATTGTATGTGTGAAGATGCACGGACATTATATATGAATGGTCACACACACACACACACAATTACCCTGATCAGGAAACCTGAAAGGATTTTCCAGGAGAAGAGCAGCTTCGTGATTTGCAATGGGACTTCAGACCATTTGAGGCAAAGGTGTAACCACGATGGGAAAGGCTTTATGGGGCACGAAAGAGGGGGTTACGACTCTTTTAATGTCAAAACTTAGGTTCAGTTTGATGCGGGACTGGAGAAAAAGATTGGGGTTTTCTGTTTGTTCTTCATCTACAAGTTTTTTCTACTACTTAATTGTAAATCAAAATCGTTAGTTGTTTTAATCTCATTGGCTTCTGACGTCCAGTTTTTTGGTTTGGTAGTGTTTGATATTACCATTAGTCTGTGGTATTTACCTCATTATTCCCCCCCCCCCCTCTTATGTGTCACAGATCATAGCCATTCTGCCTGTTTGTGCTGTCCTTTTCTCTTCTTTTCTATTGTTGTCCTGCTTTCAGAATTTGTATTATATGATTCCCAATAAAGAATGGTAGGGGCATTCATATTTCAGTCGGGGGCCGAACAGCCTAGTGGTTAGAGTGTTGCGCTCGTGATCTGACGGCCCGGGATCGATCCACCACGGAGCTGCCCGTTTCAAGGAATTTTAGTCTGGAGTTAACATCAGTAATGACTCCACCCCCTCCAAACTTTCAGATGGGACTATAAACCGAGCCTCGTGTGCGAACACACGTAGAACATCTTGCGAACACGTTAAAAACCCGCTCCGCCTTTCGGGAAAGTAGGCCATTTTATGTCGGTACAAACGGATGACAAAATTATAAGAAAACATGGACATAGGTGTCACATTCATACACCATCTTTGAAGTCGGAATGCGACTACCCTAATGGTGGTTTAACCGGTCGCATACGCAAAATCTTACCATTGGTGAACCTTGGAGCACTAGCCTAGGGATACACACACACACAAACTCTCGGTCAACAATCAGGTTCGTGTTGAGACTGTCATCATAGTACATTTTGTTCAGGTTTGAGTTATCAGCCATGTCCAATATGTCAACCTTCTAAAATAGCTGTTCTACATCGATGGCGGGCAGAAACGGTCGCATACACACAATCTCAGCATTGGGGAACCTCGGAGCGCTAGCCCGGGAACAAAAAGAATTATACGGATAAAGATGCGAGAAAGAGAACATTCCTTCCTGATGCCAGCAGTAGTATGAATCTCTTCGGAAATTGCCGTCTCCGAAAGAGGACTGCTGTGGCAGCTCTGCTATTAACTAACTAAGCTGGTTCATGACTAGGCTGGTACCGATGTCAATGTTGTTCTCCTCGTCTACCCCTAAAGCTGCAAGCCAGGCCCTGACCAAGGAAGGCAGAATTAATGGACACTCCCGTCATGAAAATTTGGCTATATCAATGTGTGAAAATATAGTGTTAGTGTATTTTCTTTATTTGTTAAAGCAGAAAATTAATAGTATTTTCATGATTTCTGAATAAAGATCCATGTAAGTCAATAATATTGTGTTCTTAATGAGCTTGAAACTGAACTATCTACTTTTGAATACAGTTTAGTTCAAGCAAGATAAGAAAGAAAGAAGAAGCGAAAAAAACCCTCCCCAAAAGTGAAACTAAAAAAGGATAGAAAATATAAGGACTAAGAACAGCAGCAGCAGCAGTAGCAGCAGCAGCAACAACAACAAGAACAAGAACAACAACAACGACAAAAACAACGACGACAACAACAACAGCAACAGCAACAACAGTTTCTAGGGAAGAAGACACAGTAAAGATTGATCTGGCTGGAAAATGAATATCAGTATCGACTTTTGTTTTTGTCTTTTTGTGCTTTGTCTTCAATCTGACGATGCTCTCCTATGCTCTTTCGTCTCGTTGTTAGGCAAAATATGCTACTCCAAGCACATTAGCTCCGGTAGCAATATTGATTCACTACCAGTCCGTGTCATAGAAGAAAGACAATTGCCGTGATTTTAACACAGAACGAAGCTATGAAGTCAGAACCGCCAAAAATGCAAAGACATTGCATAGATTTATGGATTTTAGACGAGAAAGACAAAGAAAAAAAGGGAAACTGTGAAAAATAAGACATATTTGATGTATTATATGTTTTAATGAACTGATCCGAGAAAGATGACGGGGATGATGAAATAGTATGTTTGAATATGTGGATATTATGATAATGGTGATGATAATAATGCTAATAATAATAATAAGAAGAATGATAATAGAATACTACTACTTCTACTGCTTCTGCTGCTGCTTCTGCTGCTGCTTTAGCTGTTGTTATTGTTGTTGCTGCTGCTGCTGCTGCTGCTGCTGCTTCTACTTATGCTCTGCTGCTGCTGCTGCTACTACTACTACTATTACTACTACTACTTACTAACTACTACTACAATACTACTACTACTACACTACTACTACTACATACAACTAACTACTACTACTACATACTACAACTACTAAACTACTACTACTACTACTACAACTACTTTCTACTACTACTATACTACTACCACTACTACTACTACTACTACTATACTACTACTACTACTACTACTACTACTACTACTACAACAACAACAACAACTACTACTACTACTACTACTACTACTACTACTACTACTACTACTGCTACTACTACTACTACTACTACTACTACTACTACTACTACTACTACTCACCATACGTTTACGAGCGACTGACACGCCTGTTCAGGGGACTTTTCTCCTGGAGTTAACATCAGCACTGACTCCACTCCCTTGAAAACCCTTAAGACGAGACCATAAAACGCCCGCCACGGCCCCGCGTGTGAACACGCGCAGGACACCTTGGCACACGTTAAAACCCGCTCTGCCTTTCGAAAGAGTAGGCCATTCGTGCCTTTAACAAGAAAAATCCATCACCAACAACCACTATCCCCCTAAACAAACTGCATGCATACTGGGGTCGCGTTTAGACATCATCCCCGAAGTCGGAATGCGGCTACCTTAATGGGTGGGCAGAAACGGTCGCATACACAAAAAATATCACCATTTGTGAACCGAGGAGCTCAACAAAGGAGCAAAAAAAAAAAACAACCAGAAGAAAAAAGAATGAAAAAGTAAGAAAGGGAAGTATGTCCTTATAAGGACAACATTCTAGCCATCTTTATCTTACACATGAGTATTGACAGTAACAAAGGCTTGGTTGATAATCACAACATTATCTCGCTAATGGTATAACAACCCCCACCCCCCGCAGCTTTGTATAATACATACATATCTTTTTCCACGAGTGTTTTTTGTTTGTTTGTTTTGGTGTTATTGAAACGCACTGCTTTGTTTAGCTGGTCAACTCATTCTCTTTGTGTTCACTCTTTCCAGGGACCTGTTTTGCTTCCACTGATTTCAGTTTCTTGAGAATCTTTGCCCTTTTTGCGTAGCTTGACATTTACGCGAGGAATGTGATAAGGGATAGAAGAATATTATAGAAAATGTAAAAAAAAGAGAAAGTTTTTACAGAATAATGAAAGAATTTACACACACAAAAACAATTTGATCTGTTACAGTAAAGTAATTTGGCATCTTTACAGATATTCATGAATAGAAAACATTAACTGATGTTAGAACAACAAGACACAACAAAAAGAAAAACAAGAACAACAGCAACAACAACAACAACACCAACAATAAGGACAACAAAAGCAATATCAAGCTAAAGATTTTTTGTTTCGAATTTTCCTGTGCCACATAATATTCGTCATTGAGTCTTTATCCGCTTTTACACAACAATATACCACCCAAAACAACAACAACAACCAACAACCAAACTAGAAAATAAAAATAACATCCCCATAAAACCCCCCCAACCCAACAACCAGATGAAACAAACAAACAAAAAATTTCGCGTAATCCCCATTTTCTTATTCTCAATTACGATGAACTTTCTCACTGTATGTAATTTTTCGTGCACACGTGCGTGCGTGGGTGTGTACATGCTTGCGTGTGTGTGTGTGTGTGTGTGTGTGTGTGTGTGTGTGTGTGTGTGTATGTGTGTGTGTGTGTGTGTGTGAGAGAAGAGAGAGAGAGAGGTGAGAGAGAGAGAGAGAGAGAGAGAGAGAGAGAGAACGAGAGCGAGAGAGAGGAGAGAGAGAGAGAGAGAGAGAGAGAGAGAGAGAGAGAGAGAGAGAGAGAGAGAGAAAGAGAGCGAGAGAGAGAGAAGATGAGGAAGAGAGAGACGAGAGAGCAGAGAGAGCAGAGAGAGAGATCATTGTTTCTTTGCCGAGCTGTACAGTAGCAGTCACAATCTCTGCTATCTGATAAACATCGACATTTTCTGAGCAAATTTTGAACATTTTTCCTAGAAATATGACATTCTGCATCAAACCATGTTTCCCAGAGATATGACATTCTGCATCAATCCAATCTTGGTGTTTGCAGCTGTCAAAACAAAAAGACTTGTGTCTTTATATTCTGCTCATCTTTGGTACATGAGATAATTAAGATTTATTTCTTCAGATATATCTGCTGCATCTTTTATACATGAGTTAAACATGTACAAGGAATGCCTGATTTTTGTTTAAATTAAACTTAGCTATATATATATATATATATATATAATAATATATATATAATATATATATATATATTATATATATATAATATATATAATATATATATATTATATACATATATATACATATCTATCTACTATCTATCTATCTATCTATCTATCTATCTATCTATCTATCTATCTATTATCAATCTATCTATCTGTCTAGCTATCCATCCATCCATCCTCCATCCATCCAATCATCTCATCCACCACCCACCCATCCTTTCCATCCATCCATCCATCCATCCATCCATCCATCCATCCATCCATCCATCCACTACGTACGTACATACGTACCTACCTACCTACTTACTACTACTATCTATCTATCTATCTTCTGTCTGTCTGTCTGTTCTATCATACTATTTTTATCTATCTATCTATCTATCTATCTATCATCTATCTATCTATCAATCTATCTATCTATCTATCTATCATCTATCTATCTATCTATTATCTCTCTCCTCTTCTCTCTCTATCTATCTATCTATCTATCTATCTATCTATCTATCTATCTATCTATCTATCTATCTATCTATCTATCTATCTATCTATCTATCTATCTATCTATCTATCTATCTATCTATCTATTTATCTATCTATCTATCTATCTATCTATCTATCTATCTATCTATCTATCTATCTATCAACATACTACCTGGAAAAATTAGTGCAGGCGCCAAAGGACTCTTCAAGCACTTCAAGGACTTACAGGCGAATTCAAGAAGGAAGGTGGCAGGACGGTTTAAACGTTCAACTGTATCACAAGTAAACTGTGAGGTTCTGGGTTTGGTTCCCAGCCTTGCCCTTTCTTCCCAGTTTGACGGGAAAATCGAACTGAATGTCCAGTTTTTCGGAGGAGACTATAAACCAGTCAGACCCGTGTGTGCTTACGAACTTGTGCATGTCAAAAGAACCCACGGCAGTTGAAAATCAGAGAGAGCCGGGAGCTACCGCTAGATTGTCCTGGTAAAAGTGGTAGGTGCAGTTCCCAACTGTATCCCCGAAGTTGGAATGCAGCTACCTTAATATTGGGGATGGGGGGTGTGGGGGGGGGGGGGGTTGGTCGCATACGCAAAAATTTCACCATTGGTTAAACGTGGAAGCTCTTGGCGAGAAGCTGGAAAGAAGGGGTGAAGTAAAGTCAAGTTTAATCAAGTTACCCTTACAAAGTACGGGCATTTATCGTGAGAAACTTCAGTTAAGTTGCAAATCATTTTCCCTGTTAAATGTCAAATTGTTATCATTACTGGAACTTGTAATACTATAGACACAATTTGCCTTGTTCTTTCCGCAATTCAATCAATTTTGAAACTTTAACTAAAAACTGCTGTCTTCATTTTGCACAAAACTTGAACAGAACTTAACATCGATCAAAGGCAAATCAAGCTTGTAGTCAAACAGTAACAAACAGACGAGAGGAGAGGGGAGATTTTTCTCGAGAGCAATAAGACGTTTGGTATGAAATGAATAGCGATTCCTGTACCCGGGAAAACAGTTTAGTAGCAAAATAATTCGCCTTGTAAACGTTAAATTATTGTTATTACAGGAACTTTTGATGTTTGGGATGACTTTTTGCCCAGCAGTTCTCTTCAACCAGTTTAAAACCTCCCTTAAAACCCCAGCTTTCTTCAATTTCTACTAACCTGGTCACGACTTTCACATCGGTTTGAGCAAAACCAAGATATCTAAATGACAGTTTCTAAGATACAAGGAGAGGACATTTCTAAAGTGCAGCACGATGTTTAGCGCAACATGAATGACGACTTCTGTAGCCTGTAAATCTTCAGAAGTGAAAATTCTTCCATAGATTTTGCATCTTGATCCCAAGTGCATTGGTCAACAGCAAGGAATAGTCCTTTTGGGAATTTATTTGTCGTTTGTTTTCTTCCTAAAGCCAGTTAAGTACCGATAGAGGAAGCCGACACTGGAGTCAGGTCAAGCTTAAGGCATAGTCCTTTCTCAAAAATGCCTTAAGTGCTGTCATTGGAAGGGGGGTGTGGGTGGGACGGAATAGCCTGGTGGTTAGAGTGATGCGCATTGCGCTCGTGATCTGCTGACCCGGGTTCGAATCTCGTTCAAGAAGATTTTTCCCCTGGAGTTAACATCAGTGCCGACTCCACTGCCCCTAAAAGTCTTTCGGATGAAACTATAAACTGAGGTCCCGTGCGCGAAAACACGCAGAACATCTTGCGCACACGTTAAAACCCGTTCCGCTTTTCGGAAGAGTAGGCCATTGTGTGCCGATGGGAAAGGATGACAAAATTTATAAAATTGCGTACATACGGGGACTGTATATAAAACTGCACATGAATGCTTATTCCATTGTCCACGAAATAAAAGAATACATACATAAATTGAAAGATTTCATTTCTTAGTTTTTTTGTGTGAGTGTGTGTGTGTGTGTTTTAAAAAAATGATAAATAAGTTATTCTGAAAAAAAATGAGGGGGGAGTTCTAAGGGGTTACTTCCACTTGTGTTCCCACTCTACGATTTTCTGAATAAGGATTTTTGATTCCGTTTTTTGCTCTCCTTCTTTTATTTCAGTTTAATGTCAACACTTATTTTAGGGATTTAGTTGAGGGGATTATCTTTACAGGAGATTTTGAGGAGCGACGAAGTAGGGAGGGGGAGGAGGGAGTAGTAGCCACTTCTTATTTTTTTATCCTAAGTAGGGCTTACTTTTTATAGATGGAGTGCTCTCTCTCTCTCTCTCTCTCTCTCTCTCTCTCTCTCTCTCTCTCTCTCTCTCTCTCTCTCTCTCTCTCTCTCTCTCTCTCTCTCTCTCTCTCTCTCTCTCTCTCTCTCCCCTCTCTCTTGTTTGTATGTCTCTCTGTCTCTCCCCATCTCTTGCACTAACTGTGTGTGTGTGTGTGTGTGTGTGTGTGTGTGTGTGTGTGTGTGTGTTTGCGTGCGCGCGTGCACATTTATTGTCCTAAAGTTTGATTGATTTCCATGTTTTACCGATTATTTTGATGTGTGTATATTTATAGGGACAGGTTGTAAGCTAGACTTGGACTAAGGTCTTCATCCTTGCGTATGAAAGGTCATTCCTTTTTTCTTTCTGACGTTGGTTGAAGTACTGCCATAGAATCTGGGTATTTTTAAATATTTTTTTGTCTGTCTGTGTCTTTCTGTCTGTCTGTCTTTTTTTTTTGCCGTGTCTCTCTGTTTCTCTATTTCTCAATTTCTCTCTCTGTGTTATTCTCTGTCTGTCTGTCTGTCTGATTGTCGGTCTGTCTGTCAGTCTTTCTCTCTTATCCAATTCACTCTCACTTTCTTTCTTACCTTACAAAAAACAATGGTCTTTCGGCTTAGAAAAAAAATCATTTTTAAAATATGTACATGATTCCACCTGATACAAACATGTACAGAAAGACTCCTTCATTATTGTCTTGTGCCTGCTGGTCTCTCTTTCTCTATCCATCTTTCAAACGTGTCAGTGTGTAGCGATGCTGCAATGAGATAAGTTACAGGGTAGCTTTACAAACTAGGAGTAAAGAACCGAAAACATTTATTCGTAAATACTGCAGCAAACATACTGCAGCTTATACTTGCTATTGCCCCAACCCCCTCACCTACAGTACAGGTTATACTGATTCCCATGTTGGTGTTGTTGCGGTTTTCCCTGCTTAATGAACAACCTGGAAATTCACTCACTCAGATTATACACCCCGTCAACCCGGAAAGCACCGTGAAACGTAAAATATACCCTGGATGAGAATTTGGAGTGTATGGCTGTTTTTAAGTACCTTGCCATATACACAGCTATTTTCCGACTTAAGAGAGGATTTTTCTCTTATCTAATGGCGAGTCATTGTTGTGTCGAGAGCTTGGCATGGCTGAAGGCGATCTCAAAACGAACATCTCAAAGCTTAACAATAACAGGTTAGTGCAGGCCTTGAGACTCAGCTTACATCAGCTGCTGATAAAGCTCTTGGTACTGGGCCACAATTCCTACCCAAAAATTGATCAGGATATGGAAACGATCAAGTATAAAACAAAACACACAAAAAAAGAAATGTCAGTTTTCTCATTGAAATGGCTTTCTGAATTCAAGGCTGTCAATTATGGGATATCTCGCTTCATCGAAGCTTTGAATCTACAGTCGCTTGTTACTAGCTATTGCACGCATTCTCTTGAGGACTAGCCAGCCTATGTATCAATGTCCTTCTACGTCCACTGAGCGTATTTCCACGCTGAGGTGTTACCAGGAACTGTGTTTATGCAAACAAATTACACCTAAAATTCAATTTGTGTCTGTTTCTACCTTAGTCTCTGTCTCTCTGTGAATTTTGTCTCTGTCTCTCTTTCTCTGAATATATATATACATATATTATACTTATAATTATATATATATATATATATATATATATATATATATATATATATATTATATATATATATATATATATATTATGTATAATAAAAAAAACATTATACACAAACAATACATTTATAAAATGTTGAACAAATAGACTGATAAATGTATGAAAAGATAAGTAAATGAAAAGTTTTTAAAGTAAGAATCAACTGCTTGACAAAAACACGAACTCAGTGACAAATTAACTTATCTTTCTGTTTAAACTAGCAAAAACCAAACCAACTAACCAATTAACTGACTCCAACCAACTCACCAATCAACGAACTAGCCAACTAACTAGTAGGATTCTTCTGTCTCAGAAGACACAAACAAACAACTAACAAACTCACTCACTCACTAATTAACTAATAAACTGACTAACTAACTAACTAACTAACTAACTAACTAGCTGATTCTGTCATCTTTCCTATTTTCTTGTTGATAAACGGTTTGTCTGTAGAGCTAAAGAGAATCAAGTTCAGACAGATTGTTTTTCTCCACCTCCTTTTTCTGTATGAAAATGGTTTTTAAATTGCATTGTTGATCTATTTCAGGAAGCTTCTTTTTCGTAATATTCCTTTACTCATGGCAGCGATGTTCTCTTTATACTGACTGACCCAAACTAAGCAGGCCCAAATTAGCATATTCCTTAACAAGATTAGATTACAGCGCAGATGTGCCCAACTGATGAAAAGAAAGACATGAATATTCAGTTATTGACCAGATTGTTGCCTAATGTGTTTATTTCTTTGTCTTTCTTTGCTGTGTTTTGTATTTTCTTGTGTGTGTGTGTGTGTGTCTTTCTGTGATTTTTTTCTTTGTAAATGTGTTCGTTATTAATTTAAAATATTCTTTTGTTCTTATTTCTTTCTTCGTTTTGCTCTTTTCTTTCTTTCTTTCTTTCTTTCTTTATTTCTTTCTTTCTTTCTTTCTTTCTTTTCTTTCTATCTATCTATCTATCTATCTATCTATCTATCTATCTATCTATCTATCTATCTATCTATCTATCTATCTATCTATCTATCTATCATCTATCTATCTACTATCTACTACCTACCTACCTACCTACCTACCTACCTACCTACCTATCTATCTATCTATCTATCTATCTATCTATCTATCTATCTATCTATCTATCTATCTATCTATCTATCTATCTATCTATCTCTATTTCTTTCTTTCTTTCTTTCTTTCTTTCTTTCTTTCTTCCTTCCTTCCTTCCTTCGTTTCTTTCTTTCTTTCTTTCCACCAAGACCGTATTTTACGAGTGAGTCTTCTAGACCGTATCTTAAGAAGAAGATCAAGAAAAGGAAGAGGAGAAAGGAAGAGGAGGAGACGAAGAAGAAGAAGAAGAAGAAGAAGAAGAAGAAGAAGAAGAAGAAGAAGAGAAGAAGAAGAGAAGAAAGGAGAAGAAGAAGAGAGGAAGGAAGAAGAAGACAAAGAAGAAGAGATGGAGAAGAGAAGGAGAAGAGAAGGAGAAGGAGAAAAAGAAGAAGAAGAAGAAGGAGGAGGAGGAGGAGGAGGAGGCGAGGAGGAGGAGGAGGAGGAGGCGAGGAGGAGGAGGAGGAGGAGGAGGAGGAGGAGGAGGAGAAGAAGAAGAAGAAATGTTCGCATTAAAAATATAGGAAGGTTGTACAACCCCAAGAGAGAACAAGGAAATGATTATGGCTGGAATATAACAGTGAACAGATGACGATACGAGAAAATGGAATGGTATGGGAAGTGACAAACATAACCCCCCAAAAAAGCAGTAGTTAAAAACAGCAGAAATAATGGAAACGACAAATTATTATTATAATTATTTTTTTTTAGCGCATACGTTTATAGCACACATTCTGCTCATACAGTTATGATCTGAAGCATTTATTTTTTATTATTCACACCGCAATAAGTGGCGATGCTCATGAAACGACATATAAAGTGGCCGAATATAGAAAACATAAAAGAGCACTTTTGAGATCCTGTAATACATAAGGGAAGGAAATGAGAATTAAAAACAAAAAGCAAATGTGCTGTAAAATAGGACAAGACGTTTGTAGTGCTGGTTATGGAACTTTTGTTTGTTTGTTTGTTTGTTTGTGTGGGTTATTTATTTATTTATTTTTTTTTGGGGGGGGGGGGGGGGGTGTCTTCATATTGCGTCCGCGTTATGTAGCAGTATCGAAAAAACAGAAATGACATGGTATCAGTTTACAATTTTTCCTTGCAATGATGAAGAACATAGCAGTACGGAGTAAGCGAAGACTAAGACGATCATAGTGATCATTATCATCATTAGGTTACGAGTCAT
>CM054135.1:62644928-62647428 GCA_028751875.1 Rapana venosa
CTCTCTCTCTCTCTCTCTCTCTCTCTCTCTTCTCTCTCTCTCTCTCTCTCTCTCTCTCTCTCTCTCTCTCTCTCCTCTTGGTGAGAGACGGGGAATGGGATAGCCTGATGGTTAGATTGATGTATTCCTGATCTGCTGACCCGGGATCGATTCTCGTTCAAGAGGATTTTTCCTCTGGAGTTAACATCATGCCGACTCCACTCTCCCCGAACGTCCTTCGCACGAGACTTTAAACCGAGGTCCCGTGTGCGAACGCATGCAGAACATCTTGCGCACACGTTAAAACCCGTTCCGCATTTCGGAAGAGTAGGCCATTGTGTGCCGGTGGGAACGGACGATAAAATTTACAAAACCGCATACACACGGGGACTGGATTAAAAAATGCACACGGGTGCTTATTCCATTATTCTCGAAATAAAAGAACAAATAAATAAAATAAATAATCTCTCTCTCTCTCCACACACCTACACATCCATCCCCCCCCCACAACCCTCCTCCCCCCCCCCCCCCCACTTTTCTGTTGTGACAAAACTGATACAGATAATGTTGCAGGATCCTGCTAAGTGATCTCAATACAAGATAATTCACTAAGTGGCTGACTGGATATGGATCGCGGAAAATCAGGGTATTTTTGTTGTTGCTGATAGTAGACAATGTATAATACACCTCGTTTCGTGTGACTAATGCCAAAATCAATTGTGGATAGCACGTGTCTTTTCTGAGCATGCAATATGTGGGCTGTAGGTTTTGGTTCGGGCACACGAGGACATGCTCAAGCACATACATGAACATGTACACATAGGTGCACAGAGACACAGACAGACTCACATCACGTTCGCAGAACATCTTGCGCACAGTTTAAATCCTGTTCCGCTTTTTCGTAAGAGCAGGCCATTGTGTGCCGGTGGGAACTGATGACAAAATTTACAAAACCGCATACACACGGGAACTGGATGTAAAAAAGAACATCAGTGTTTTTTCCATTATCCTTGATATAAACAAAACCAGACAGAGACAGACAGACAGACAGACAAACACACACATACACGCACGCACGCACATGTGCACGCACCTGCGCACAGAAACACCGGCACATACTGAGAGAGAGAGAGAGAGAGGAGAGAGAGAGAGAGAGAGAGAAGAGAGAGAGAGAGAGAGAGAGAGAGAGAGAGAGAGAGGAGAGAGGAGAGAGAGAGGAGAGAGAGGAGAGAGAGAGATAAAAGGCAGACAGCCATAGAGACAAAGACAGAATAGTTGTTCACCAAAAAAAATGGAGGGAGGAGGCTATTCTTGGTGCATGTCAAAGTACCCTGTAGGAGACGCGCGTTATAAGGAGTGTGGTAATCATCCCCAGTATGGCCACTTAACTCTGGAGCCTTGCCAGCATCGGAAGCTGCATCGGATATACGCCTCTGGCCCACAAAAGGGCAAGCCTTTTGCCGCGGCTTTGAAGACGGGCCGTGCTGATAGGGTTAATCGGTTCAGCTATCTTGTCCAATAAGGGGAGGAGTCCAACCGTGAAGCGAGAACCAGGAAGGTAATCCTTGTGTAATGCCGCTGTATCCTGGTCAAAGGCTTCAAAGTTGATTTTCAATCACGTTCTTCACAGGTTAAAAGGTATTGATGCTATATATGCAGAGGTGGAATTTTTTTGGGGGGTTCAGTTTGAAGAAACTGTGATGTCATGATAGGGTTAACTTGTTTTGATTGGTAGAAGTTGCAGTGTGGTGATCATGAAAGAGACAAAGTTGTCAGTGAGGCGTGGATATTATCAAAAAATGATGGAATAAACGGGTTATTGCACTGGGCATCAACATTCAGCTCTGCTTCGCTTTCAGTTGAATTTTGGAGCGGTTTGGAAATAGTGACTCCTCTACATTGTCTCATCAATCACGATCATGAAAGAGTGGATGATCAAAGTGATTCTGCTGAATGCCAGTGACAGAAGGGAAAAAGATGCAAGATTTTTGTTATTAATTGATTCGTTGATTAGCCATGGAAGCTGGCAAAGTTTGAATGTTTGCTGTCAACGTATTTGCCAACTCAGTGAAGTGTCAGTCATTCCTTCAACTCTGTACCACTTTCGGTTTATTCCTTTCTCTGCATAATGTTACAGCAGCTGGTAAAACTAGATGACAGAAAAATGCAGCAAAAATGCAGAGCACTAGGCCCTATAAGACTTCAAATCAGCAAGAGGTTAAAATTCAGACTACAAATTTGATTCGGGTTTAGTCCCTCATTCCAAATGATGGAGAAGACTTTGTGATGTAGAAGTCAATAGGTGGGATTGACTGCAAGGTTTGGCCCAAAATAGGCCAATATCTCTAACATATAAAGTAGTTTCCTTCACTTCCATCTATCCTTTACCCATAGTCTAGTTGGGGCACTACTGAAGATTTTGCAACCAGCTTCCACCAGTCCTCACAGTTCTCAGCTTTCCGAAGTATGTCGTTCCACTCAAGGTCAATCCACTCACTGATGTTGTCTTCCCATCGTTTTC
>CM054135.1:62657428-62667428 GCA_028751875.1 Rapana venosa
CAAACATACATTGTTTGTTTGTTTGTCGCTCCTCAGCTAGAGCTCCCTGGTTCACCAAAGGTGAGATATTTGCGTATGCGACCGTACTCCCCCTCCCCCCCTCCAACCAATTCACCACCGCAGCTGCAGCGGCATTCCGACCTAAAAAATGTGTTGTTTTGTTTTATTATTTTTTAAAATATAACACAGACACTCGGCTAGAGCTCCGAGGTTTACCAATGATGAAACTTAGTAAACACGACCGTTTGTCCACCATTAAAGTAGCCGCAATCCGGCTTCGGGCATGATGTCTTAACACGAGATCAGTGTGCATGGGTTTAGAAAAAAAGGGTCATACGTTCCTACAGGCGAGCGATGGCCTACTCTTTTGTAAAGGGAACAGGTTTTAACGTGTGTTCAAAATGTCTTTCGAAGGTTTGTAGTCGGATCTCAGTTTTTAATCTTTTCCGAAGGACTTTCGGGGGAATTGAATCAGCATTGATTTTAAGTCCAGGGTTCACCAATGGTGAGAAATTTGTGATCGCGACCTTTTACATACTATTAAGATCAAAGGTGATGCCTTAACATGACACCAAAGTGCAGGCTTTTTTTTCTTTTTCAAAAACCTTCCCTTTGCACGCAATGGCTTGCTCTTCTGGAAGATGGAATGGCAAGATATTCTGCGTGTGTTCGCACACGGGACCTCGGTTTAAAGTCTCATCAGAGTGACTTTCGGGGGAATCGAGTCAGTACTGATGTTAGCTCCAGGGCAAACAAACAACAACATCCCTCGAACGAGTGTCTCGGCGGTGGCTCAAATCTGGGCCATTAGATCACATGATCAATGCTCTAACCTCTGGACTATTTCCCACCCATCCCCCAAGTTAAGGACTAAAGGAAAACAATAGTTTCTTAATGATCGCCTTTGCCCTGTCCCGACATGCCAAAATCCTTTATTCAAAACCTTCGAGTCTCTTCTGCCTATATCTCAATCTGAGCGTTTAAAAAAAAATCTATATATTGTTTAATCATTCAATTAGTCAGTCAGTAAGTCATTGAGGGAGCTGATGCTTCTTCCACTCAGTTCTCACTCCGAAGGTTATGTTGTCTATTTTATGTGACAGTCATTGAGCCAGTCAACTGGCCACCCAGAATGTTAGCCTATGCGTCTGTTTATCTGTTATGACTGTAACCTTATAACATCCTTACAAAAATGGAAGAAATCTGTCGGTCTGTTCCCCTGTGTAGCAAATTGCCCATTTCTCTAAAATGAAATTTGAAGACAACATCTCTCTCTCTACAATGAGCTTCGTTTTCACTTCCCAAAACATCGCGAAATAAGATGCGAAAACACACACACACACACACACACACACACACACACACACACACACACACACACACACACACACACACACACACCACACACACACACAACATACACCCCCCCACACACACACACACTGAAACTGGCTAATTGTGGCATTTTTTAAAAGAGAAAGCTGCGGGTAAAATGCATTGCCGTGCTTACGTAGCACAAGCGTTGGTTCTTGTTTATATAATTTTGTTCTTGCAAGGCAGTTTCAAATGCCTCAAGGCTGCTTTTGATGTCACTGACATGACCCCTTTCTCCATCTGTTCTGGTTTTCGCTAACTGGCCCTGCTGACTTCATGGATTCTGCAAGTATCACCCCCCGCTGCCTGCACTATGCATTTGACTTGCAGAAAATAAAGCAAACTTTGGTGTTTATAAATTTTCTTTACATTTGAAAACGATGTGCCGTGACAATAAGCCTATGCTCAGTTTGAAATAGCACTGCATTTGCATCTGCCATGCATTTAGCACTTAAAAAAAATCCACTGTAATGGTTGGGAATAAAGTAAAACAGTTTCATTTACCCCCTCCCCTTATTTGTTTTACAGAGGCGAAGTAGCCTAGTGGTTACATTTTGTTGCGCTTGCGATTTGACGTGCTGGGATCGACCCCAGGTTTAAGCCACCACCAAGACGTCCGTCCATTCAAGGGGATTATTCCCTGGAGCTAACATCAACTATGACTCCACTACCCCGAAAGTCCTTCGATATCCCGTCTGCACACACACGAAGAGCATCTTGTGCACACGTTAAAACCTCTTCTGTCTTTCAAAAGAGTAGGGCTCTAGCGAGCGCTGGTAAGTGTAAAAAGGTAATGGTACAGGTGTCCTATAACCTATGTGGTCGTAGGAGAGCGAGGCATCAGATGCCTCAACTTTTCTAGGGGGCCGGCATATTGAGGGCGGCGCCCATCTCCTCTCCCTCGCTGCTTTACCTTCCCTGACCCTAGAGAGGCAGGTACCCATTTTTACAGCTGGGTGAACCGAGGGACTGTACTGAAGCCAAGGCGCGCAAACGATCATCCATCCAAGCGGTAACCACAATACCGCCTGCACACTGGTATCGTGTTTAACATCATCCCCGCAGTCGGAACGCGGCTACCTTAATGGTTGGGCAAAAACGGTCACACATGCTAAAAAAAGAAAATTCACCATTTATGAGCCTCGGAGCTCTAGCCGAGGAACGACAAACCCATTCCTTCCTTTCAAACCACAGTGTCTCACACATCGGGGGAATGCATCGACGTAAGAAACCAGAGCCCAAAGTAGCCGATTCAAATCGTGCACGAACTGGAGATTTTCCACCCCGGCATTTCATTACTCTAGACAAAAGATCTGGGAATTGGTTCTTTCAGCTGAGGTCTAGTTTCCAACACACATGATGCATGTACCTTTAAACCTTTACCTTAAAGGAAATTACACACACGCACACGCATGCGCGCGCGCGCACACCCATACCCACACACACACATAGATATACACACACAAAACACAACACAATACAACACAACTCAACACACAAACACAACACAACACAGCACACAATACATACACACATACACACACACGCGCGCACACACATACATTAAATCCTGTTCCGGAATTCTAAAGAGTAGGCCATTGTGTGCCGGTGGGAACAGAGGACAAAATTGACAAAATCGCATACACACAGAGACTGGATGTAAAAAAAAACCGCCACATGAGTGCTTACTCCATTATCCTCGATATAACATAATAAAATAAAATAAGGTTAAAAAAAACCCACCCACACACACACTTTTCACACAGACGCTCTGCATACAGACATCATAAGGGAGGGAAAAAAAGTCATTATTAATACGGTATTGTCCTACAGCGACGTCGTGCTTTACCCACAGAGAGTAAATCATATTTCACGTAGACCAGTTGATCGTGACGACAGTGTTCATATATCAAGTCAGCGTGGCCAAACACATCAGTCGTACAAGGATCGCGGCAGCAGCTCAGTGGAACTAGCAGCGACTACTAAGCGTGTTTCTGTGTCTTTTCTCTTCACAAGCTTTTAAGCCTATTGACTCTTTCACCGCAAAAGCTGGTCAAGTTACTGGACTTGATTCTTCCATCACAGCACCTGACAACCTCATCCTTCTCTTTGTTTGTTTTGTTTGTTTGTTTTTGTATGCTGTGCACGAAAAAGGTACAGACAGACAGTGGTGTTCCTAGTTTGTTCAAAACGTGTAAATTAATTATAAAAATACAAAGTAATTAAAAGCGACTTCCCCAAGTCGGAATGCGGCTACCTTCATGATGGGGCAAAAACGGTCGCAAAATGTCACCATTGGTGAATCTCGGAGCTCTAGCCCCCCCCCCCCCCCCCCACCAATCCCTTCCAACAATCAAAACGAAAAAAAAAATCAATTTCACACAATTGGGATATGGTACTATAGTTCCAAGCAACATATTGTCAATATGTTGCTTGTTACAATCTAATTCAGAGTCTCACTGTACAAGCTGTCATGCAGGCCATATGACAAGCTACCAGTATAAAAAATATTGGTCAGCTTTAGGATTCAATGGTTGGCAACCTGGTTAATCCAGCGATTAATCCACTATCCAATGTGTTAGAATATCCATTTACAACACAAAAACTTGTACAACTTTGTTGTATCAACGTACTAACAAACACAAGTGTACGCTGAGTTAGTAACTCTTTAAATTTTTATATCAAGGTTTGACCTGCGTCTTATACATTTTGAGGAGAGTAGCATGGCAACTCGCCAGATTACTTTTCTGGCTTTGTTCGTGATTTCTTCTTTTGCTCTTTTTTGTTGAGGATAATGGAATAAGCACTCATGTGGTTTTTTACATCCTGTCCCCGTGCGCATGCGTGTAAAATTTGTCATCAGTGCCTACCGTTACACAATTGCTCTGAGCTCCTAAGGAGTCCGACAATGGGGCATTGCAGTAAAACTTCCATGCAGAGTGTATTGTTAAGTCGTCTCTGGCTGTCCTTCTCCCTCTTAAGGTCGCATGCTGAATGCTGGGTTAGCTCGTGTCATCCATACCTATACCTATACCAGGCACACACTTCTTACAAAGTAGGGATATTTGAACAAGCTTTCAATTTGTGATGCGTGCGTTGGTCTAAGGAACCTTGATTAATAATATCATTCGAAGGATCTGCAGAACAAAATGCTCATTCCAGGGACAACAATCCCCTCAAACAAATCCCTCATTGGCAACTCAAACCCACGTCCTCAGACTTCTGAGGGTTTTCGGTTCAACACTCTAACGGCTAAGCTATTCTACTTCGACTACTGGTTTAGCCAGTGCACAAACCAGCTCCTATGCCAAGCCAGTTAAACTAACATGTACACCAACGAATCCTCTGAAGTCAGAGTATGGCTGCTTATGTGTCAAGGTACTTGAAAACAGCCACACACGCAAAGTTTTTATCCAGGGTGTACGTACGGTCTCACAATAGTTTCCTGGTGGGAACAGTGAATTAGCGCATATTCTGGATCACCTTCTGTTTGTTAGGTCGGGGAACGTGCAACAACAACAACAGCAACAACAACAACAACAACAACAACAACAACAACGACAAATGAATGAACCTGATCTGCCAAGGTTTTATGTCATGCTATTTGTGTGTGTGTGCAATTTTCAAGCCGTTTACTGAACCATCCCATAACGTGCAAATCTATATAAACCATCTCATTTACCCACGTTTATTCGCCAGGCGTGCACAGGAACTACTTTGCCTGATTCGAACAGGGCAACACTGACAGCAAAACGATAGGGCACAGAGAAGCCAGCAGATCCTTATCGAATTGAGTTCTTTGACTCGTGGAAACACGCGGTCCCCCGGAAGTAATTGCGGGAGTCTCATGAGTGACTCCATTCCCCCAGGTTTTCCCATTTCCTGTGTTGTCCGCGCTCACTCACAGACAGCGGAAATGCTGCTGCATTCTCTTTAGCACAACAGCTGATTGATGGTCGTACGTACGGTACAGAATGGACGCTCCTGTTCCATGTTTGTTATTGATTCCTGTCCAAGACAAAGACAGACATAGGAACGGGGAAATGGCCAGGAATAGGAGAAGCTGATAGAGAGTGCAGACAGTTCAACGAAAGCTGGGGGTAAAGAGAGGGTAGCGTCTAGTATTCTGCCAGTGCAAGGCTTCTGAAGGAACAATCAATGGTCGGTCACAATCGTCTTTAACGTAATGTTGTACTTAACCCCTAATGGACACGTGTCCATTTACTTTCAGTATCATGCCTACACTCTGAACTGGCAGCAGCTTGAAAGCATCGCGATTTACACCTGCCCACGTAGGTGATCCAGTGTCCCAAAGAAGTTTGCGTCCATTTAGAAATTTGAGATCCTTTCTAAAGCCTAACGTATTCTCATATTCCACCGTGATTAGCAATATTTAGGATGAGAAAACAACCACCTCCACCACAACGACTATCACATGGCAGTATAGTATAATAAAATACAACGTAGCATGCTTTATATTATCTCACCCTTTGTTTTAAGAAGGGGAGGAGGGCGCCTTTTGTTCACAGTTCACTTTTTTATGGTCCTTAGTGGATCGGTGGTCTAGAGGTAACGCGCCTGCCCAGAACGCAAAAAGTCCGGGTCGGAAGTGTGGTGGTTTGATCCCCGTTTGGGCCTAAATCTCCTCCCCTCCCCCATTCATTAGATCATGAGTGATGTTCTGGGTGCTAATCGTTCGGATGAGACGATAAACCGAGGTCCCATGTGTTACACAAAGTTATTAAGCGCACGTTAAAGAACTCACGGCAACAAAAGAGTTGTTCCTGGCAAAACTCTGTAGAAAAAAGCCACTCTGACAGGCTGCACACAGGGAAAAAATAATGGGTGGGGGTGGTCTTATGGCGACACACTCTCCCCCGAGGAGAGCAGTCTAAATATCACGCAGAAAAATCTGCCGAGACTTAAAATCGTATAAGATAAAACAAATAAAATAAAACATAAAATAAATGCACCCCGTGTCTCTTTACACAACGGGAGAAAAAAACACCTATTTTGTATTGAACCTCAAGTGCTGGTTTTTATGCCGCCATGAATCAGCGGCTCGCATGAATGGTCCTGAGGTTAAAACATTCATGTCTTGTCCAGCTAGCTCGGACCATTGGATGCCCCGTGCTTAGGAAGGCAGTGAAAATGCTGCTGCTGCTGCTGCTGCTGCTGCTGCTGCTGCTGCTGCTGATGGGGATGATGGGGATGATATAACTGCACGCTGCTGGTTTGTCTGATTCCAGCCGACCGTCATTGATGAAGCGTGTCAGGATGATTGTCTGTCACGAAAAAAACCTAGATGTGGTAGCACTACTGGTTGTTGTTGTTGTTGTTGTGGTGGTGGTGGTGGTGATGCACGTGTGTGCGTGTGTGTTTGGGGGGTGGGTGGGTGTGTGTGGGGTGGGTGGGTGGTGTGTGTGTGTGTGTGTGTGTGTGTGTGGGTATGTGGGTGGGTGGGTGTGGATATGCTAGGGGTAAGAGTGGTTGGAAGTTGGTGGATGTACATTTGTTGTGTATGTTCTTCCCTCATGCAGAAGGAGAAGAAGAGGAAGAAAAGAGAAGAGAAGAGAAGAGAAGAAGAAGAAGAGAAGAGAAGAGAGAGGAGAGCGAGAGCGAGAGCGAGAGAGAGAGAGAGAGAGAGAGAGAGAGAGAGAGAGAGAGAGAGATGGATGTACATGAATGTGTATGTATGCATGTATGTGTGACTGTGTGTCTGCCTGCCTCTCAGCACACTTGAGTAAGTTGTATTGCTCTGTGCTGTATTGTACGTTGTTTCTTATGCCGTGTTCTGTTGTGTTGGCCTCTAGCAAACACGGTCTGGGTAACAATCCAACTGCGATTTAAAACAAGAGAAACGAACACGTTTTGTACATGACAGCATGAGAACTCACTATCCTTTAGTTTAGAGTTGGACAAGCTATCCACTGCGCCACTGTGCCGTTTGTTCTTACACCAGAAACTACCACACAAACTGAGGTAATCACCCACTCTTAACCCACCCTTCCCCCAATACCATTAAACAACAGAACATCCACAAACACACACACATACACACACAACCACACACACACTCACACACACACACACACATCACACACATTACACTTATAAATAATAAGGCAGATGATACCCTTGCACGTAATCAGAATCTGACAAAACTGTGAATAGAGCCAAGTTTTTGTTTGTTTATTTTTTTTGGTTCAAAGGTTTTGCTTTACTCTTTATGAATTAATGATAACATTAATTTAGGGGAAAGCATGCGATATCACGGCACTACAGGGATTGATATATATATAGAAAGAAGAGGAAAATCAACAGACGATAATAGAGAAGGATGATTATTGCAAAGGTGTGGATGTAAAATGCTTTCTCTTTATGACAAAAGCAACGCCAGTGCTGTAAGCCGATTGCGCTGAAAACATGTCAGTATGGTTGAGTGTGTGTGTTTGTGTATATGTGTGTGTGTGTGCATGTGTATGTATGAATGTTTTTAGGAGAGAGAGAAGAGACAGGAGAGACAGAGAGAAGAGAGAGAGAGAGAGAGAGAGAGAGACTGACAGAGGAGAGGGAAGGAGAGGAGAGAGAGAGAGAGAGAGAGAGAGAGAGAGAGAGAGAGAGAGGAGAGAGAGAGAGAGAGAGAGAGAGAGAGAGAGAGAACATTCGTGTATGTGTGTGTGTGTGAATATTTTCCTGCGTGTGCGCGCGCGTGTGTGTATGTGTGTGCGTGTGTACGTGCACGCGCTCGAACGAATGCTTTCCTTTTTGTTCGACCCATCAGCTTTGAAGTATTTCAGATGAAAACACGCACAAACAAGCCACAGGCGGGAATTGCACTTACGCAAATAACACACACACATTACACTACACTACACACACACACACATACACACACACACATCACACACACAAACACACACACACGCACACACATCACACACACACACACACACACACACACACACACACACACACACACACACACACACACACCACACACACACCACAACACAACACAACACAGATGCACGGTTGTATACAAATAGAGAACAATCAGAATATACATAAATAACTTCCAGAGATTTTATTTTGCATTTTACCTAATTCAATCAAAAAACGAGCAGAGTGCGTGGACTTCGAAGCCATTATCGACACACACTTCAAAGAGACTTCATGAACACACTGCATCATACTTTACAGATGCCAAAGAGAATGCAAAAACACATTTTTCACTTTATTTGATTGCAAAATCATAAAATTTTTATGCGAAGAAAAGAAGAAAAACCCAGCACTATTATTGCCAATGGTTGTGTGAGGTTTGTTTCAGAGAGAAAGAGAGAGAGAGAGAGAGAGAGGAGAGAGAGAGAGAGAGAGAGAGGAGAGAGAGGAGAGAGAGAGAGAGAGAGAGGAGAGAGAGAGAGAGAGAGGGAGAGAGAGAGAGAGAGAGGCATGTATTAGCGTAAGAGCACAAAACATTTTTTAAATCAAATTTAATCATGAATCTTAAAATGAAGAAACATTTTTTTTCTGTGGGACGCATTAGTTTATGTTAGTGTGAAGCGTGGGCTAGCATTTATTTCTTTGTTGGATAGCTTTTACTCGTTTTATAACGCCTGTTTGTTTGTGAATGTTATTCATGCAAATTGCAACATAACCAGACAGATAGCATCCCTTTTCTTCAGAACAGCAAGTTCGAATGGCATCAACCGAATTTTTTCCACACAAAAATTGCAGCGCCTCCAATTATAACGGATAACAAAAGTAGGAACATTTTATTCCCAACGAAAGCAACATCTAAAACAGTAGCAACAAAATGAATGAGAATGACATTCAGTAACAAAAGCAGTAACTTTAGTAGTAGTAGTTGTAGTAGTAGTAGTAGTAGTCGTAGTAGTAGTAGTCGTAGTAGTCGTAGTGTAGTAGTAGTAGTAGTAGTAGTAGAAGTAGTAGTAGTAGCAGAAGCAGCAGCAGCAGCAGCAGCAGCAGCAGCAGCAGCAGCAGCAGCAGCAGCAGCGCAGCAGCAGCAGCAGCAGCAACAGTAACACCAAAATTAAAGACAATGACAGCGTTATGCAGTAAAAGCAGCAGAAATATAAGTCGGAGCAACAACGACAGCAGCGGTAGGATTAGCATCATCAACAGCAGCAGCAGCAGCAACAGCAGCACCAGCATCAGCAGCAGCAGTAAAGTACAACCACAACAGCAGTCGTTAGCGTGTCCTATTGCTGCGACATGAGCAGGCAGACAGATCGTTTACCAGACTGTATGGGGGAAATGTTCGTACAGGAGCCAAAACCAATGTACGCAGTTTATAGCTGGTTGAAAATGCCACAGACGAACAGGATAAGAACGGGTCGGTCTCCTCTCTAGGCTATCAGCTCTGCGGCTGCTACTGTGTTAAACTGCTTCCAAAAAATTTTTTTATTTTTTTTTTATAGTAGTCTGCCAGGTAAAGGGCTTGTTCTTTTCTAAGGTGCACGTTTCATCGATGTCGTTACTATGAAATTTAGGATTTATGTACGTCTTGGAAGACTTTTCATGGTAATGGTACCTTTTTCTCCTGATGATATTCTATCATTTCCTCTGTGGGGATGCCGTGGGCCTGTCAGTATAAATACCCCCC
>CM054135.1:62672428-62679928 GCA_028751875.1 Rapana venosa
TTACGCTTTTTCACGATCGTTAGAAGGTTCTCATAGGGTCCAATGGTTTGCTGGATTCTGTTATGTACGCTTTCGTTGCTTATGTGGTCTTTGTAGGAGATGCCAAGGAGTCTCCGAAAGTATCTCATCTCCACCGCCTGTACTCTTTTCTCCAAATCTGCAGTCAGGGTCCATGATTCACAGGCATACAGAAATATGGATATGACAAGGGAGCGCATTAGTCTGATCTTGGAGATAAGTGAGATACTTTTATCTCTCCAGATGGTATTTAGTTTTGACAAAGCTGTTATTGTCTGTACAGTCCTGCATACTACTTCTGGCTTGGATCCCTGGTCTGATACAATGGCTCCCAGGTACTTGAAGCTTTGAACTGTTTCCAGCTTCTGGTCATTAACCCTGATATCAGTGCTAATGCGTTGGTGTTATTTGTCATCAGTTTGGTCTTCTCTGCACTGATTTCCATGCCGTATGTTTTGGAGGCCTTATTCAGGTGTTCTGTTAGGCTGGCAAGCTCTTTTTCTGATCCTGCTATTCCATCAATGTCATCTGCGAAGCGGAGGTTTGTGATCGTTCTGCCACCAATGCTGACTGATCCTTCATGATGTTCCAGTGCATCAGCCATGATTCTCTCAAGGAAGATGTTGAAAAGAGTGGAGTGCCTCGTATCATCAGAAAATGAATTAGATGACTAATCTCAATTATGAGATCTTGTCTCACTTTTGAACTGACGTTTCTCAGGGCAAGTAAGACTGACCTGGAATCAACACAGAAAAGCGTTTGAAATATAATATAATAAGTGTTTGTGTTTGCACACTGGTGTCGTGCTTAAAAACATCACCCCGAAGTCGAAATGCGGTTACCTTAATGGGGCATGCAAAAAACCCCGGTCGCATACGCATACATATTTCACCAGTGGTGGACTTCGGAGCTCTAGTCTAGCCGAAAAACCAAAAGAAACATCGGAAAACGTTGCATTCTGTTCACCGAAATGTGGCATTTTTTTTCTGCAGAGGGCAAGACAAAGCTTACTTTGTAGGCTATATGTAACATGATGCTGCGGTGTGTGTGTTATGCTGCAATGTGTGTCATGCTGCAGTGTGTGTTAGTTATGCTGCAGTGTATGTGCTATGCTGCAATGTGTGTCATGATGCAGTGTGTGTTAGTTATGCTGCAGTGTGTGTGTTATGCTGCAATGTGTGTCATGATGCAGTGTGTGTTAGTTATGCTGCAGTGTGTGCTATGCTGCAATGTGTGTCATGATGCAGTGTGTGTTAGTTATGCTGCAGTGTGTGTGCTATGCTCCAATGCGTGTCATGTTGAAGTGTGTGTGTCATGTTGCAGTGTGTGTTATTCTGTAATGTGTGTTATGCTGCAATGTGTGTGTTGTGCTGCAATGTGTGTGTTATGCTGCAATGTGTGTCATGCTGCAGTGTGTGTTTATGCTGCAGTGTGTGTGTGTAATGCTGCAGTGTGTGTCATGCTGCAGTTGTGTGTCATGGTGGTGTGTGTGTGTGTGTCATGCTGCAGTGTGTGTCTGGTGGTGTGTGTGTGTGTCATGCTGCAGTGTGTGTCATGGTGGTGTGTTTTGTGTCATGCTGCAGTGTGTGTGTGTTATGCTGCAATGTGTGTCATGCTGCCAGTGTGTGTTATGCTGCAATGTGTGTCATGCTGCAGTGTGTGTTATGTTGCAGTGTGTGTGTGTCATGCTGCAGTGTGTGTCATGCTGCAGTGTGTGTGTCATGCTGCAGTGTGTGTGTCATGCTGCAGTGTGTGTCATGCTGCAGTGTGTGTCATGCTGCAGTGTGTGTGTCATGCTGCAGTGTGTGTCATGCTGCAGTGTGTGTCATGCTGCAGTGTGTGTTATGCTGCAGTGTGTGTGATGCTGCAGTGTGTGTCATGCTGCAGTGTGTGTGTCATGCTGCAATGTGTGTCATGTTGCAATGTGTGTCATGCTGCAGTGTGTGTCATGCTGCAGTGTGTGTCATGCTGCAGTGTGTGTTATGCTGCAGTGTGTGTGATGCTGCAGTGTGTGTCATGCTGCAGTGTGTGTCATGCTGCAGTGTGTTATGCTGCAGTGTGTGTCATGCTGCAGTGTGTGTCATGCTGCAGTGTGTGATGCTGCAGTGTGTGTGATGCTGCAGTGTGTGTCATGCTGCAGTGTGTGTCATGCTGCAGTGTGTGTTATGCTGCAGTGTGTGTGTTAGTTATGCTGCAATGTGTGTCATGCTGCAGTGTGTGTCATGCTGCAATGTGTGTCATGCTGCAGTGTGTGTCATGCTGCAGTGTGTGTCATGTTGCAATGTGTGTGTCATGCTGCAGTGTGTGTGTGTGTGTTATGCTGCAGTGTGTGTGTTAGTTATGCTGCAATGTGTGTCATGCTGCAGTGTGTGTCATGCTGCAGTGTGTGTCATGTTGCAATGTGTGTGTCATGCTGCAGTGTGTGTGTGTGTGTTATGCTGCAGTGTGTGTGTCATGCTGCAGTGTGTGTGTCATGCTGCAGTGTGTGTCATGCTGCAGTGTGTGTTATGTTGCAGTGTGTGTGTCATGCTGCAGTGTGTGTTATGCTGCAATGTGTGTCATGCTGCAGTGTGTGTCATGCTGCAGTGTGTGTCATGTTGCAGTGTGTGTCATGCTGCAGTGTGTTAATACTGCAGTGTGTGTCATGTTGCAGTGTGTGTCATGCTGCAGTGTGTGTCATGTTGCAATGTGTGTGTCATGCTGCAGTGTGTGTGTGTGTTATGCTGCAATGTGTGTGTTAGTTATGCTGCAATGTGTGTCATGCTGCAGTGTGTGTCATGCTGCAGTGTGTGTCATGCTGCAGTGTGTGTCATGTTGCAATGTGTGTGTCATGCTGCAGTGTGTGTGTGTTATGCTGCAGTGTGTGTGTTAGTTATGCTGCAATGTGTGTCATGCTGCAGTGTGTGTCATGCTGCAGTGTGTGTCATGTTGCAGTGTGTGTCATGCTGCAGTGTGTTAATACTGCAGTGTGTGTCATGTTGCAGTGTGTGTCATGCTGCAATGCGTGTCATGTTGCAGTGTGTGTCATGCTCCAGTGTGTTAATACTGCAGTGTGTGTCATGTTGCAGTGTGTTAATACTGCAGTGTGTGTCATGTTGCAGTGTGTGTCATGTTGCAGTGTGTGTCATGTTGCAATGCGTGTCATGTTGCAGTGTGTGTCATGTTGCAGTGTGTTAATACTGTAGTGTGTGTCATGTTGCAGTGTGTGTCATGCTGCAATGTGTGTCATGTTGCAATGCGTGTCATGTTGCAATGTGTGTCATGTTGCAGTGTGTTAATACTGTAGTGTGTGTCATGTTGCAATGTGTGTCATGTTGCAGTGTGTGTCATGTTGCAATGCGTGTCATGTTGCAGTGTGTGTCATGTTGCAATGTGTGTCATGTTGCAATGTGTGTCATGTTGCAATGCGTGTCATGTTGCAGTGTGTGTCATGTTGCAATGTGTGTCATGTTGCAGTGCGTGTCATGCTGCAGTGTGTGTCATGTTGCAATGTGTGTCATGTTGCAGTGCGTGTCATGCTGCAGTGTGTGTCATGTTGCAGTGTGTGTCATGCTGCAGTGTGTTAATACTGTAGTGTGTGTCATGTTGCAATGTGTGTCATGCAGCAGTGTGTCATGCAGCAGTGAATCAGCAGCTGGCATCAGTGGCCTTCAGGTTAAAACATTGATTTATCGTCTGTGTCCAGATCAGATTGGTCGATGCTCTGCACTTTGCACACAAGTAATGATGATGATGATGATGATGATGATGATGATGATGATGATGATGATGATGATGATGATAGTAGTAGTAGTGATATAATAGCTGACTGTGGCAGGCTTGGGTTTTATTTTTGTTACTTTCCTGTGAGTCAGTTCACTTTGTTTTCGATGGAGAGTGACTGGATTCTTGTCTGCCATGTTTAGTGTGACTGATGGGTGGGGTTTTGCGGTGGTGGTCGTTACTTCAGGACATGTCTGTGTAATACGTAGAGCGCAACTCCATAGTCTTTCAAAACTGACAGCTGCCAAGTTGTGTGTGTGTGTGTGTGTGTGTGTGTGTGTGTGTGTGTGTGTGTGTGGTGTGTAAGCGCGCGCGCGCGGGTGTGTGTGTGTTAGTGTGTGTTTTCCCACATCAATACACGACATCGCTCCTGTGCCACTCTGTCTGAGTCCGCCTCCCCCCCCCCCCTCCCCCGTCCCCCCATCACTATTAAAACCCTCTTACCTTCCCGTGGGGATGCCGGAGCCCTGTCAGTATAAATAGCATCTCCACTTGCTGGAAATTCTGTGCTAGGAATTCCCTCTATTCTATCCCTCTCTTTGTTTCTGTCTGATACCTTTTTCCCTTGTCACCTCCTTCTTGTCTCTTTTCTGCCTTCTTGGACCATTCTCCTACTCCCCCCCCCCCCCCACCAAAAAAAAAAGACTTAAACGATAATTCCCTCTCAAGTCGAAACTGGATGCGCTGGGCCAGACTTGTCAGGCGCTTAACGGCAGCGCAACGCATTTCAGCTCATATGACAGACAACACTAGGTGCTGTCTGAGCGTTTGACGAAGAAGTAGAACGAAAACCCTGTAACCACTATTTCAATTTGACAGCTAGCACACACACACACACACACACACACACACACACACACACACACACACACACACACACACACACACACACACACACACACACACACACACACACACACACACACACACACAACACACACACATTACTTATTAGAATGTACTTTGTAAGCTGAGGTTATTTCTTGTCCCATATTCCAATTCCATTAGACCACAGGACAGTCACACACCCCCTTTACATTAGATAGTCCTTGATATCAGAACGGGTGTTTTTGCACCTGATGACAATCTACCAAACAGCGAAGATACCCAATTTTGTTTTATTCAAAGGTTGTGGTTCGCTCTTTATGAATTAATGATCGCATTCATTAAGGGAAAAGCGCGACTGTCTAACGATGCTGGAGCAACTGATATGAAATATCGGAATAAAAAGAATGTGAATGGAGTGGTGGTTGGGTGGAGGGATGTTGAACACAGAAAGAATAGATATGTTTCGCTCTTCTTTTTTCATTTTGAGTTGTTTTTTTCTGACATATGGTATGTTTGAGTGTGTGCACGTGTGTCTGTATGCATATTCATGTGTATGGGTGAATATGTAGGTTTTCGCGTGCAAAAGAAGAAAGAGAGAGAGAGAGAGAGAGAGAGAGAGAGAGAGAGAGAGAGAGAGAGAGAGAGAGAGAGAGAGAGAGGGAGAGTCATGTCAAGTCAAATTCTTTTATTTCGAGGATAATGAATAAGCACTCATGTGCTTTTTTTTACATACAGTCCCAGCCCTTACAGGCACACACACACAGAGGGAGGGGAGAGAGAGAAAGAGAGAGAGAGAGAGAGAGAGAGAGAGAGAGAGAGAGAGAGAGAGAGAGAGAGAGAGAGAGAGAGAGAGAGAGCGAGAGAGAGAGAGAGAGAGAGGGAGATACAGAAAGAAAGAAGAGAGAGAGGAGAGAGAGAGAGAGAGAGAGAGAGAGAGAGAGAGAGAGAGAGAGTATGCGTGCAAGGCATGTGCGCTTGTGCAAGCACAACAGACAGACAAATAGACAGACAGACAGACAGACACACACGCACATACATACACACATATTCACACACACACACAGACGCACGCACACGCACGAAAACACACACACACATGCGCACGTGCGCGCGTATCATCATCTTCTAAGCACATACGCACGCGAATAGAGGGTTATAAAACATAACAATAACAACTTCCACAGATTTTCACATTTTTACTTAATGTAATCAAAATATGACCCGCTTGTGTGGGCTTCAAAGCTATCGTCAAACAACAAAACATCAAAGAGACTTCATGAATACACCACATCATATTTTACAAACGCCAAAGAGAACGCAAAAACTCATTTTTCACGTTATTGCCTTGCTTAATCATATCCGAAATAGATAAAGAGAGGTATTGTGAGCATTTGCGTGAAGTCTCTTAGAGAATAGAAGAAAAGATTACAGCAGCTTTGACGGCACACTATCGCGCACTCGACATCAACTTTTGATATGGTTTAACAAAGAAAGAAAAAAGGTCAATGTCCTTGGGGACATTGCTGTTTGTGTGTTAGAGAGAATCATTGCAATTTTTGATCGTTCACTTGTTTATTCATTCATTTTTTTTGCTAGTGGCTTTTGTTTGTTTGTTTGTTTATTTTTCTTATAGCTAATTTACATTCAAAAACTGTTGGGGAAGAATGTTTCATTTTTTTGAATACAGCAAGTTGTAAATGGCAACTGCAATCTGACAACCAAAGCAGCAATAACGATGCCAGTGTAATTATGCAAAACCGATGAAAATAGTACAAACGGAAATAATAATGACAACAACAGAAACTGTAACAAATATTGTACCAATGATAAGTAACAGCAGCAGCAGCAGCAGCGGCGGCAGCAGCAGCAAAGCAACACCAGCATCAGTTGTCTGAGTGTCAGACAAAAGGCATGGTCCTTACAAATGCCTAACATGCTGTCATTGTAATCGCCCTTCGCGGGATTATTTGACTTGATTTGAAATTTATTTGTTATATATTTTTTTTTTCTTGTTTTGAAATGGAATCTTTGATAAAATAAATCGTTTTGACAATGATGGAGAGGTTGTAACCGGTTACCTGCACTTGCTTTCCTTCACTAGTTAGAGCAATCGCTTTCCCTAGCTAAAGTTAAGCAGCATCGAGCGTGTGGTTACCACTTGGATGGTTGACCGTTTGCGCGCCTTGGCTTCAGTACAGTCCCCCAGTTTCCCCAGCTGTAAATGGGTACCTGCCTCTTTAGGGTCAGGGAAGGTAAAGAAGCGATCAATGACAAGGATTAGTGGCAGAAAACAAGTGCAGATAACTGACCACAATTTCTTTCACCATTGCAATAGCGATTTCCAAAGATAAAAATCCCCATAATATGAATGTAAAACTTTGATGGGGCTCATTGCGTTAAAGTCCACTGCCCAACCTGCTGCAGTAGTTTCGACTCCTGGATAAGCCCTCGTCATAGCGCTCAGCTTTGGCATCACGTAATTCTCCCTGGTACCTTCAGGAGAAACATCTCTAAGAAACAACACAGGCGTTATTGATTTCACAGCAAAGGATAATTACAACACACAGACGCAAGTGTGTCCATGCATGTATACTTATACATAATCAGAGATGTATTCAAGACCTTTGTGGCAAAGAGAAGATCGGCATTCACACAGTAAGAAGATTTGTAAAAAACCCAGAAACCCTTCAGTTTTTGTGTGTTATTTTGTTCCTGTTTACTTTTGGTTTGGTTTGTTTGTAGTTCTTTTTGCTTTCATATTGTTGATACGTCGTTGGTGCTTTTTTAAATATAGAAACAATAGCCAATCTAATCTAATCTAATACGATGCAATGGCAACAGACCTCTAGGTGACGCAATGTTATATAAAGCAATGGAACAAAAAGATGGACA
>CM054135.1:62694928-62712428 GCA_028751875.1 Rapana venosa
TCATAGAGTTGGCAGGGTGACTGTGTATATACCTTTAAACGCTGCTCCTGGGTTTTTTTCTTTTTTTTTTTTTCTTTCTGTACTTCTTTATTCCCATTCAGTGTCTATGTTTCTTTGTTTGTTGCACAAGGGACTGCATGTTAAATAGCCCCATTCCCCACATATAAGTGCTTATTCCATTATCCTCGAAATGAAAGAATAGATAAATAAATTTTGTATATCTTTCATTAATGGCCGCACGCGCGCGCGCGCGCGCGCGCGCGCGAGAGAGAGAGAGAGAGAGAGAGAGAGAGGAGTTGGACAGTTTGACTACAGTGTTTATTCAATCTTTTCCTCTTTCTGCCAAATTAGTTTTTCTAAATCAAGACCCTGAACCTGTGCTTCCAACTTTCTTCGCAAAAAAATGTTTTTTTGGTTACTGTTACATTATTTCTAAAAACTTCTTCACCACTCAGATTTCTAACGCTTCCTTTCCCGTTATACAGTTTCCTGTGTTTTCATTAGGTTATATATAGTTTTCTCTCTCCCCCAAGACAGCGTTGCAGTGAGAAGGAAACAGCTCGGAACGGAGAGGAAGGACATGAATGTGTGTAGACTGCTTTAGCAGTGTCGGCCTGCTGTTGGCAGAAGTGGTGGTGGTCGGAGTGCTTGAGAGAGGCTGTAGTCTGGGCAGGGGAGTGGCTGGAAAGCTGAAGCTTGTGCTTAGAAAGGGTGGTTAAGTGGTTCATGGTATTAGTGTAATGCGTTTTGCTCTCTGTTTTCTTATGTTTTTGCTGTTGTTGGTGGTGTTTTTTTTCCTTCCTTCGTTCTTTTCTTTTTGCTTTCGTTTTGTTCTTAGTGTTCTGTTTGATTTTTTTTTTTGGTGTAGTTTTGTTTTTTGATATCTTTCATTATGTTATTCTGAATGAGTATTTTTTCTCTCGTTCTTGTTTCGTTAAATTTTCTTTGGCTTGCTATTTCTTTTCTGTTTTTTTTTTTCCCACATTGTTTTTCTTTGTATGTAGTGTTTTTTCCGTTTTTGTAAGTTCTTTTTGCTGTTTTTGACCTTTTCTCTCTCTTTCTTTTTTTCATTTTTTTCTTATGCCCCCACTTTATTTGTGTCTCTTTGTTTTGATTTGCTTTATTTTTTGTTTTGTTTGTTTTGTTTGTTTCCTTCTTTCGTTCATACATTCTTGATTGATTTATTTCTTTGTTTGTTTGTACATTCTGTCTGTCTGTCTGTCTATCTGAGTGTCTTTATTAGCAATTTTCGTTGTTATTTGTCTGTCTTTCTTATTTTCTTCACCTTTTGCTGTTATCATGCGGGATAAAATCATAGTTATGCTGTTCCGTGTGTTCCTGATTGTACATATCTAAGTCTCTCTCACTCTCTCTGTCTCTCATTGTCTCTCTCTGTCTCTCTGTCTGTCTCTGTCTGTCTGTCTGTCTCTCTCTCTCTCTTCATACATTTTTGTAATTCATCATGAAAAAAATATTCTGCTGGTTAATAATGGTTGATGTAGGGGAAAACGGATTCAGTGTTAAGTACCTGGTCATACTTAAGACTTTTTGAGAGCTAAAAATTGAAAAGACGACGAAACCAAATCGCAAAAACGGATGGAAACGGTGTTGAATGCTTGATCTGTAAGTCGGGTGAAGTACCTGTTCTTTTTTGTTGGTCTCCACGATTTACTTTTTAATCATTTTCACATCGTTGGTCATCTAAGCTCAGGTGATTTCTCTGGGTAGTATCTGACTCTTCAAGTCACGCTGTATATGTGCTTAAGGATTTTTAACGTCTCCAGAGTGCTTTAGTCAGCTCTTGAGACACGATTAAATGCAAGACCTATAGTGCAGTCTTTTTTTATTTTAAAAAGTTGGAGTATGACTGAGACTGAGAGTAGCTAGATTTCTGGGAGTATTCAACATGGGTGCCGTCAGTCTCTGGTTAAAAACCAACTGCTGGATCAGTCAGTCTGTCTGTCTGCCTGTCTGTCTGACTGTGCTTGCTTGTCTGACTGAATTGCTTATTCTCTGTTTCACTGCTTCGCCTAGTGCCTGTGTGAATGTGGCTTGTCCATGTTTATTTTCCATTGTATTTCTCTTCATATCTTTGTTTATCTGCCTACAAGTGCTGGTGCTTATATTCTTTTCTCAAAGCCTGAAAAGAAACTCATCCGTCTAAAGACTGTGCTTAAATTCTGGTTTTCAAATAACGAAAACATGCTCATCTCGAATGCAAAGACTGTAAGACCAAGCCCATTTTGCAACACTCGAAATCCGGACCCCCTCCCTCCCCCCCCTCCCCCCAAAAAAAAATCTAACTTATCAAATTTATAAAAGACGACGTTTACAAGTATGCACAATCAAGAAAATACCATTTTTTATTTACTGAATTTGCTTGGACATTCTCCTCTTAGTCGGTGTTCTTGAGGTAAAAAGAAACATCTTTAGTTCTGGTTGATATCCCCTGATCAGCTATAAGGGAAAGGTGCCCCATTACCTATCTGGTCGTAGGGGGATGGGGGTGAGGGTGGGAGAGGCATCAGGGACCTCAACTTCTCAAGGGGCAAGCATATTGAGAGCGGCGCCCGTCTCCTCTCCCTCGCTGACTTCCCTCCCCTGACCCCAAAGAAGCAGGCACCCATTGACAGCTGGGTGAACTGGGGGACTGTACCGAAGACAAGGCGCGTAAACGGTCATACATCCAAGTGGTAACCACGCTCGATGCTGCTTAACCTTAGCTTGGGGAAAGCGAGTGCTCTGACCACTGAGCTATCTCGTGAACCAGCTACTATTTATGTTGCTTTATTTCTTGTCACGTTCGTCTCTCTACACTGCTTGAAGGCAATGGTGATTGAGGGAAGGCTGCGCTCGACACAATCACCTTGTTGACCAGAATTAGTCGGTGGGCAGACAGGAGAGCTCCGGGCATCAGTCAGGGTCTTGATAATCACATAGGCGCTGCGAGGAGCTGGTATGGTGGCAACAGTTAACGGTGAGGGTTTTTCTTTCTCCATTATTCGTGCCCTGTCAGTAACGCGTGTGAAAATTTGTGTGGCTGGCTGTAAAGCTCGATCTTCTTCTTCCTTCCTTCCTTCCTTCCTTCCTTCCTTCCCTCCTTCCTTCTTTCCTTCCTTCCTTCCTTCCTTCCTTCTTTCTTTCCTTCCTTCTTTCCTTCCTTCCTTCCTTCCTTCCTTCCTTCTTTCCTTCCTTCCTTCATTCCTTCCTTCCTTCCTTCTTTCCTTCCTTCCTTCTTTCTTCTTTCCTTCCTTCCTTCCTTCCTTCCTTCTTTTCTTCTTTCCTTCCTTCCTTCCTTCCTTCTTTCCTTCCTTCCTTCCTTCCTTCCTTCCTTCCTTCTTTCCTTCCTTCCTTTCTTCATTCCTTCCTTCCTTCTTTTCTTCTTTCCCTTCCTTCCTTCCTTCTTTCCTTCCTTCCTTCCTTCATACCTTCCTTCATTCCTTCCTTCCTTCATACCTTCCTTCATTCCTTCCTTCCTTCATTCATTCATTCATTCATTCATTCATTCATTCATTCATTCATTCATTCATTCATTCTATCAAGCAGTGGTTCTTGTGATGTTACAGGAAGACGAAGGAAAAGTGTCTCATCAGTGAAACGTGCTGGCGACGGATGACCACCTTTGGCTACAGCCGTTATTCCTTGTCCCACCAGATCTTTTACCTGCAAATTGCTGAACAGGTCTGCGTGTTAGTGCGTTGTGGCGTGTGTTGTGTTGTGTTGTGTGTGTATGGTGATGGTGGTGGTGTTGGTGTTGGTGTTGGTGTGTGTGTGTGTGTGTGTGTGTGTGTGTGCGTGCGCGCGCGCGCGTGTGTGTGTGTGTGTGTGCATTCGTGTGTGTTTGTGTGTGTGCTTGTGTGTTTACTTGTGTGTGTGTGAGGAGAGAGAGAGAGAGAGAGAGAGAGAGAGAGAGAGAGCATACATACATACATACAGACAGACAAACACATAGAAACAAAGAAACAAACACACAGTTACGGAAAGAGGATACGCATACCGTGAGACAAGCACACAGACAGACAAACAGACACAGACCCAAACCAAACCAAAAAAGAACAGACAGAGACCCAGATCAATTAAAAAAAACACCCACGAGCAAAAAGAACACACACACACACACAAATGTCCATTTCTATAATTTCTTCTTCGTCGAAAGCTTAGACAACAACCATAGTCTGTCATAATTATTGTGAGCGAAATTCCTATTTTCATTTCAGAGCGGCTGTCTGCGGCAAGTGCTGTGGCGCATCGTGCTGCACGAGCAGCAGAGTCTGCGGCAGTTGCAGGACACCTTCTGCGCCAACATGATGCGGGAAGCCCTGTCCATTGCCGGAGCCGGCTATCCCGGGCCCCAGCAAGATCTCTTCATGGAGCAGGGTGAGCAGAAGGCGTGGGTGTGGTGTTGACGCCAAGACTGATGAATAAATGTCCGGTTTGTTGTTTTTGTTTTATCTTGGGGTGCCGTCATCGCCTGGGCTTTATCACAGTTCTTGATTAAACCATTGACGCTGGGGGCAACAGCAAAGTGAGAGGCTGTATGACCAGTGGCTTTCTTTCCCACTCATGGAATTCCACTTTACAGCTTAGTCTTTAGTGATCGACTATGACTCTCTGACTAGGAGGCTTGACTCGCACAGTCCTTATGTGCTGCAGCCCTGGGGGCTAGTTGGCCTTTGGAGAACATCTCCAACGCTGACTGTCCTTATGCCCACTTGGCCGAGAGAGTGGGGATGTACTGTGGGCAAGGCATCTCCACTATAATCAAATTTCTGCCCAGTTCCCAAAACAGCAGCTGCTTCCTCTGCTGTTTTGGAGGTCATCGTCGGACACGACGGCCAAACATACATACATCTTGTGTGTGTGTGTGTGTGTGTGTGTGTGTGTGTGAGAGAGAGAGAGAGAGAGAGAGAGAGAGAGAGAGAGAGAGAGAGAGAGAGAGAGAGAGAATGTATGTGAGAGAGAGAATGTGTGTGTATGTGTGCGCGCGGTGTGTGTGTGGTGTGTGTAAGAGTGTGTTTTTGTGTGTGTTTAGCAAATAGTTATAAAAGTTTTCGTCTCAGCTTGTCATCTCGGCAGTTTTAACGTGGCCTGTGTGGTCGGTGAAGTCATAAACACCATGACTGAATTGACTGTACTGGCTCTGGCTGGATGTCTTCGTTGTAGAGCTTGGGTTTTTTTTTTTTTGGGGGTGGTGGTGGTGGTGGTGGTGGTATATTTCGGCTACATACTAAACGTTCACCCATGTCTCTGAAGGAGACTTCAAAGTACATACTTGATCCTCTCCTGGCTTACGTACAGAAAGGGGAGTAAGAAACTGGCAGGTCTGCATGAAAAATTGTTCTGACGGATGGAAAAGGGAAAAATTACATGTCAGTGCTGTAATAAAAAAAGAACTTGGGGCAATATATATATTTCAGGCTTCTGCCATTGGTTTACACAGTGTGTTCAATGTCTCTTCACAATCTCTATGATGTTATAGATAGGTTTTAGAGATTGTGAAGAGACTACACAGTGTGTGGTGGGTGGACAGTACTCACATTAAAAAACAACAACAACAACCTAATCCAAACTTCATGTGGCTTTACTTGATTTCAAACAGCTCTGGTCCAACTGACCATTTTAACTGCTCCTCAGAGATAGTTTTTAACAGAGATACCGGGCTCTAAAATATACGGAGAGAGAGGACAGCTTATTTTCAAAGCTATACGTTTCGTAAATTCGGCAAAAATGTATGAAAAATACTTGGATGTCTGTTCTGAAAAAAACAAACCCACAATGCAAGCTGGAAACCTGTTACTAGGGTTCGAGCACTGTAACATGCTAAACTTGTAAGCGTTTACAATTACAGAATTTTAAAAAATCCATGCAATGAATATTTTTTATCAAAATCTATTTGTGTTCATCTCCTGTTCCCCCCCCCCCCCCCGACTTGTTGCAGCCACCCTGTGCGGGATGTACGGGTACTGGGAGTTTTTCCGCTACCCGTGGCTGGAGCAGATGCTGGGCTGGCAGGACAAGGAGCACGGCTGCTACAGATGGGCTGGCTGGCCTCAACAGAGGATTGGTGAGTGATCTCTCTGCCTCCACCTGAACAACACAGCAGAGCCTAGTGGACGGGATAGCCTAGTGGTTAGAACATTGCGCTCGCAATCTGACAACCCGGGTTCAATTCCCGTTCAAGGGGATATATTCCCCTGGAGTTAACATCAGTGCAGACTCCATTCTCTCCAAAAGTCCTCCGGATGAGACTATAAACCGAGGCCCCGTGTGCGAACGCACGCAGAACATCTTACGCACACGTTAAATCCTGTTCCGCTTTTCGTAAGAGTAGGTCATTGTGTGCCGGTGGTAACAGATGACAGAATTCACAAAACCGCATACACACGGGGACTGGATGTAAAAAAGCACATAAGTGCTTATTCCATTATCCTCGATATAAAAGAACAAGATGAAAAAAAAAGAAATAAATGAGCAGGGTCTCCTCTTGCTGGTAGTCTGTTCGCAGTCTCTCAAGGGCAGCTTCTTTTCTGGCTGTACTGCTGGCTCCGAGTCTGAAGGTGAACGTGCTGTATGAACGGTGTAGGGTGTCAGAGATGAGACGAAATCCCTTTATTGTCCTTAAAAGAAAGGATAAACTTGCAGCAAAAGACTACATTGCTTTTAGTATAAAAAAGGTCTACTCCTCTTGCTGTATGTACGCACTATGCTTTTGGAAAAACGTTTAGGTGGCTCGTTACTTTCTTGTAGGAAGACTAAAAACAAGTTGTGCAGTTGCATTCTCTAACGCTCCGGTTTATTGAATCATATATATTTATATATAATTATATTACTGTTAGAATTTGTGTTATGACTTGTTACATGCCTTATACAACCGCTACCCCTAATGGAAACCATCATTACCAATGATACAACCGCTGGCTACTGTAAAGCTGACTTTGTGCCTATTTCGTTTACATCAAGCAGGCACCAGTGTGCATGCATAAACATGACTGTGAAAGAAAACACTTTAAAGAAAGCTATACTTTTTATTTATTATTTATTTTATTTATTCTTTTATATCGAGGATAATGGAATAAGCACTTATGTACATTTTTTAACATCCAGTCCCCGTGTGTATGCGGTTTTGTAAATTCTGTCATCTGTTCCCACCGGCACACAATGGACTACTCTTCCGAAAAGCGGAACAGGATTTAACGTGTGCGCAAGATGTTCTGCGTGCGTTCGCACACGGGGCCTCGGTTTATAGTCTAATCCGAGAGTCATTAGCGCATTACAGTTTACTTTTTTCCTTTAATTTTCATTCTTTTAGGTAAGTACTAAGAATGGTGATTGCTTTTGCTGTCATTTTCCCTTCCCTTTCTGACTGTCATTATGATAATTATGTATTATGCTCATTGTCACATGTGCGTGTAATGTGTGTGCGTGGTTGCTCGTGCGCGCGCGTATGTGTGTGTGTGTGTGTGTGCGTGTGCGTGCATGCGTGTGTGTCGTTCGTTTCAGGCGAGGGCCATCACCACATCACAAAGAGAGAAGAGCGGCGGTTGGACAATGGGTGTCTGTGCCACAGAACCACGGTAGCGGCAGGGGCACTGGTGCAGTATGCACGCTATGTTGTGGAGGAGTACATCGCTGAAGTTAGCTCGAACCAGTCTGAAAGGAACTGAAGGGGAATGAACTCCACCGTGAATTTGCCAAGCTGAGAATAAACGGTGTGCTGCAAAAAAAACCCACCACGTGTGTGATATAGCCTACTATGAAATTATGGCTGCAATTTCCTTGATTGAGTGATTGATTGATTGGTTGATTCATTCATTCGTTCGTTCATTCGTTCGTTCATTCATTCATTCGTTCGATCGTTCGTTCCCTCCTTCCTTCCTTCATTCATTCATTCTCTCTCTCTCTCTCTCTCTCTCTCTCTCTCTCTCTCTCTCTCTCTCTCTCCCCGTACACATAACCTTTGCATGTATACAATCATGCGCGTATAGGTAGGTTTATTTGGTCGTTGTTCGTCTGCCTGTCTCTACGTCCGCATTCTCTGTTCCGTGCTATGCCTGTCTGTCTCTCTCTGTCTGTCTCATGTCTGCCTGTCTGCCCGTTTGACATGTTTGTCTGTCTGTTTCTCGTGTATCACATGTGCACTTAACCTTGTGTGTATACATGTGTGCATGCAAGATTTGTGTACTCTTCCATTATGGAGCAAGAACGAAATTGATACAAGCATAGTTTGTTTAGCTACCATTCTTGCAAGTACCTCTCTCTCTCTCTCTCTCTCTCTCCTCTCTCTCTCTCTCCTCTCTCTCTCTCTCTCTCTCTCCCTCCCTCTCCCTCCCTCCCTCCATTCCCCCCCTCCCTCACCTCTCTCTCTCAGACAAAGCTTTCAGTTGGTAAGAAAATCTGTATTTGACGATCATCAGTGTATTCATATACACAAAAAATGTCAGGAATAGACTTAAGTTCCAGATCAATATTATGCAATCATGTAGATCTCTTTATGTTCTTTCCCTCTCACGCGCATGTAATATATGGTTATACTACATACACACTTGCCTACACACACACGCGCGTACACACAAATGAGCGTATGCACACACAGAGAGGCATGCACGCACGCACACACACACACACACACACACACACACACACACACACACACACACACACACACACACACACACACACACACACACACACACACACACACACACACTCCATCTCTCTCTGTGTTTCCAAGTCTCTGTCGCTGGCTGTCTGTTCTTTTCTTTGTCTCTGTCTGTCTGTCTGTCTCTGTCTGTCTGTCTCTGTCTGTCTGTCTGTCTGTCTCTGTCTGTCTCTGTCTGTCTATCTGTCTCTGTCTGTCTGTCTGCCTGTCTCTGTCTGTCTGTCTCTGTCTGTCTGTCTCTGTCTGCCTGTCTCTGTCTGTCTGTCTCTGTCTGTCTGTCTCTGTCTCTCTCTCCAGTCGCGCACACAAGCAAACAATAAAAAAAAAACCCAACAACAGCCGAATGAATTGAGCAACAAATTTTGACACATAATCAACCTGAACCATAACATTTGTGCGTATTCCTAATGATTACTCATACAGAGGAAAGTTACTGTAATACAACACCTAAATGTTCAGATGATGGAATCGCACAAACACATAAAATTTGATATCAGTTCTCCAAACATGCTGTACTGGAAGACTGTAAAATACTTTTCAAAAAAAGATCATTGCTACGTTTTTGTTTTGTTCTTTTGCTCACTGTTAAGATGTTCATCTCGGTCTGAAATACTTACTCTCATGAAAAAATGTATAGAGATGTAACATAAAAGCCAGTGCATTTCAAGTTTGTGAAAACAAACGTCAAACATTCTCTTTGATTCTATCATCGGATGAGACTATAAACCGAGGCCCCGTGTGCGAACGCACACAGAACATCTTGCGCACACGTTAAATCCTGTTACGCTTTTCGGAAGAGTAGGCCATTGTGTGCCGGTGGGAACAGATGATAAAATTTGCAAAACAGCATACACACGGGGGCTGGATGTAAAAAAAAAAAAGCACATTACCGCTTATTCCATTATCCACGAAATAAAAGAAAATAAAAATAAATAAATATCTTCGTTATTCTCTCATGAAAAAAAATGTATGGGGGTATAACGTAAAAGCATTATAAAGTTTGTGAAAACAAACGGAAAAAAAATTCTCCTCCGATCTTCTTCCGGACAAATCTGTTTCTCTATTTCATTGGCTCTTTTTACTGATTTTTGTTATCATACATAGATTAAGACACCTTTCCACTTTACAGAAACAATCTAATTTCCACTTTTATCCATTTTCGTATCAGATATCTCTGCACACACACACGTGCGGGTACTCGGAATGTATAACATTACCATTGTTCTGCAGCCAAGATAGTGAAACACAAACACCATCAAATTCACATGTACTTACTTATTCACAAACACAGGTAAGTACGCACAAAGGCTTGCACGCACGCACGCACACACACACACACACACACACCGGCGTGTACATTTATCAAATTTAACACAGGTATTAATTTCGCTACTCAAAATACATCTCTGTAAGCTTCAAAGGTTTATTTTCTTTTTTAAAGAAACTTGTATCAACACACTCACTCTCTCTCTCTCTCTCTCTCTCTCTCTCCTCTCTCTCTCTCTCTCACACACACACACACACTCATACACACACACAACTACCACCACCACCACCACCACCAATAATAACCAAGACAACTGAGTATTCCCACTCAATATGGACACAAAACCCCAACAATTATCATCAAAACACAGATCCTCAATGTTTCTCACACACACACACCACACACACACACACACACACACACACACACACACACACACACACACACACACACACACACACACACACACACACACACACACACACACACACACACACACACACACACACCACACACACACACATCTCCCACCCCCACCCCCACCCATTCCCCCCGCACACCACCATCACCACACACTACAGTCATCAGTAATAAAAGATGTTCCAGAAGACAGCGAAGACAGCGCAGCCCAGGTACCCCACCTCCACACACGAACGCCCACATCCACACCCACATACAACCCCCCCACCCCCCACCAACCCCCAACCACAACAACCCCCCTCCCCTCCCCTCCCCTCCCCCCCCCCCAACACACAGACTCTCCAATCATCAGTAATAGAAGATGTTCCAGAAGACAGCGAAGACAGCGCAGCCCAGGTACCCCACCTCCACACACGAACGCCCACATCCACACCCACATACAACCCCCACCCCCCCACCCCACCCCAACCACAACAACCCCCCCACCCCTCCCGCCTCCCCTCCTCCCCAACACACAGACTCTCCAATCATCAGTAATAGAAGATGTTCCAGAAGACAGCGAAGACGGCGCAGCCCAGGTAGACGGCCAGAGCGATCCACCAGACGTACTGCTCGTGCAGCTTCTCCTCGAAGTTCCTCAGCACCACCAGGCCAATGGTCAGCCCGGCCAGAGCGCCCATCAGGTGGGCAGTGTACCCCACCGAGGGCTCCTGCTGCTTGTAGGCGTAGCGGTCCCAGATGGCGAACCCCACGTCGGTACTGGCTGCCGTACAGAGAGAGAGAGGGAGACAGACAGGTATTATAAAACCCATATAATAGGTACTTCTGGCTGCCGTACAGAAGAAGTGAAGGATGAGAGAAGGAAAAAGGGAGAGAGAAAAGAGAAGGGGGAGGGAGAGGGGGGGAAAAGAGGAGAAGAGAAGGTTTTAAAAAACCCAATAATAGGTATTCCGGGCTGCGGAGAGAAGAAGTGAGAGAGAGAGGGGAGAGAAGAGAGAGAGAGGAGGGTAGAAGAAAAAAGAGAGAGAGAGGGGGGGAAAGAGAGAGAGAGAGAGGAGAGAGAGAGAGAAAGAGAGAAGAGAGAGAGAGGAGAGAGGGGGAGAGAGAGAGAGAAGAGGGGATTAAAAACCCCACAAAGGACTTCGGGTGCGATAGAAGAGAGAGAGAGGAGGAGGGGGAGAAGAGAGAGAGAGAGAGAGAGAGAGGAAGAGGGGTTTTAAAACCCCCCCCACATAATTACTTTTGGCTTCCGTAGGGGGGGGGGGGGGGTGGGGGGGGGGGAGGGAGAAGGGGCAAGAAGAAAAAAACCCCCCCACACCCCCCCCCCCCCCCCCCCCCCCCACCCCCCCCCCCCCCCCCCCCTCCGCCTTTTCTCTCGGCTATCTTTTCTTCTCCTGCGTCTGGCTGTCTGTTCCTTTTTTTTCTTTCCTTCCCCCCTCCCCCCCCCCCCCCCCACCCCCCCCCCCCCCCCCCCCCCCCCCCCCAACCCCATTAAGATACCCACCACCCCCACTTGGGGGCGGGTGTCAAATACAAACACGGCCTATGTGAATTGGTTTTTTTCCTGCACCGTTTCTAGGGGCCCCCAAAAGGGCCTACTCTTCCAAAAAGCGGTACTTTTTTTAACTCGTCGTTTACGATTTAAACCTCCGAGGGCCAATAGCCAAGTGGTTAGTCCTTTTGACTTAAATCCATGGGCCCCATCAGACGGGGTTCGAATCCGGTGGCTTTGGGTGAATTAAGGGTGGAAATTTTTTCCCCACTCCCAGGGCAACTTCAAGTGCAGACCTCAAACGCCTTGGTTTATTTGCAATGCAGGGACGAACAGCACGTTCAAAATCCCGTAATTTATTCAGGTTGGGGGGTTAAAGGGAACACAAAAATACCAGCCTACATCACCGAAGTGGAATGCGGGGCCTTCATGGTGGGAAAAAACGGTGGCATGAGCATAATCCAAACCCTGGGAAATCCGAACTCAACCAAGAAAAAAAACCCCAAAAACAACAACAAAAAAACCACCACCACAAAAAAAACCCGCGCAGCACAGCAGCAAACCCGACAAAGCTTATTTTTTTCCAAAACACAGTTTTGTACACTGGGTTAACTGTGTCCATCCCACTGTCCATAGCTTGCGTCTCAGCGACGAAAAAGGGGAAATATCCGATGTCTGCGATTATGACAGATGCCACCCCTTTCACTTTGGGCCCTTGGGTTTATAATAGTAAATAAAGTAAAGGGTCCTAACCTAAAAGGGGTCGTAGGGGGCGAGGGGGTCAGAGCCCCTCATTCTCTAGGGCCAGCATTTTGAGGCGGCCCCCCCTCCTCTCCCTCCTGCTTTCCTTCCCCTGCCCTAAGAGGGCAGGTACCCTTACAGCGGGGGGGAACGGGGGGAACTGTACAAACCCAAGGGGCGCGCAAACGGTTCCCCATCCAATTTGGTAGCCCGCCGCGCGGGCTTAATTTGGCTGGGGGAAAGCGGGGCCCCGCCACTGAGTATCCCGCCCCCCAGGGTTTTAAAATTATTTGAAAAAAAAGGGACAAAAACCTATCCCCCAACAGTGCGAGCACATACAAACCCCAAAGACTGCTTTTTTTTTTATAATCTCACTCGAGTGAAAAGTTTTGAAAGGGGAACAAAAAAGTAAAGCAAAAAAAGCTTAGATTATCAAGTCTGTAAATGCCGGGAGGAAGTTCAAATTGGTTAGGGTTTTTGTCTCACCCCAACACAACACACAAACCCACACAACACACACACCCAAACGCGGCACACGATGTCACAGTGATGAAATAGACATGAATCAATTTTCGCCCTTTAAAAAAGTTTTTTGCACAAAAACCACCCTCCCTGTTACAAGTACTGCTGAAATTTTAAATTCCCTAGCTCTTTTGGGAGAAATTCTGGAGGACAAGAAACACAAAAGAAAATCAATATTTGGCAAAGGATTTACACTTAAGTAATGCCCCATGAACCATATCACACAAAAGGGTGAGGGAAGTACCCCAGTGGTTAGAGCGTTGAGCTCGTGATCTGAGGGCCCCCGGGTTCAAGCCCCCACTGGGGCCCCCCTTTTAAAGGGGTTTTTCCTTTGGGATTTAACCCAGTCCCGAAAAACCCCCCCCAAAAGCCCTTCGGGTGAGACTAAAAACGAGGTTCGGTGTGGGAAAAACCAGAACGTTCATGCGCCCGTTAACATTCGGCCCCACCTTTCAAAAGTGTACGCCATTGCTGCCATGGGAAACGGATGAAAAAAATGTAAAAAACACAACAACAAAACAAAAACCCCGCAAGCACACTGGGCGAATTTAGACTCACCCCCAAATTTTGGGGGTGTTCTGTCTGCAAGGTGGACCCCAACGTGGCTTATGAAAACCCACATTGGGAACCCGGATCTTAGCCAATGAACGAAAGAAAAAAAAAACAAACCCAAAAACCCCAAAAAAACAAACAAAAGAAATGAAAAAAATTCCCAAAAAACTATGGAAAACAAAAAAATACTTGCTAGTAAAAAATTATAAAGTTTTTGCAGACAGTTCTTTTTTTTAAAAAATATATGTGAACTGTGCACTTAAAATGCCCCCCCCCCCCCCCACAAAAACAAAACAAAAACCCCCCCCAAAATCAACACCCAAAAAAACAAACCAAAATACAACACCCCCCCCCCCCAACAAAAACCACCAATAAAAAAAAAGACAATAAAACAACAAAAACCAAGCAAAAAAAGTCGAGAGCGTTTTCTCTAGACCACCCAACCCTTATGTATACTTAAAAAAAGGGAAAAATCAAAGGGTGAAATAAAAGATTAGGCAATCAAACCCTTTCTAAATATCACGAGTTTGAAAAAGCTAGAGGGGAGCAACAACCTAAGGACGCAGTTGGGGTTAAGCAAAAGCAAAAGGAAAAAACAAAAAAAAAATGTAAGCAGCAGCATACCTCATCATTTTTATATTCCCCCAGAGAACACACAAGCAAAAAAAAAATCATTCTAGTTCACTTCAATTATTAAAAACTTTATGGAATCAACGCTAATGATCATATGAAAGCCGCCCACACGGTTCCCCCCCCCCCCCCCCCCCCCCCCCCCCCCCCCCCCCCCCCCCCCCCCCCCCCCCCCCCCCCCCCCCCCCCCCCCCCCCCCCCCCCCCCCCCACCCCCCCCCCCTCACCACCCCAAAAAACACACCACCCCCACACACACACCAAAACCACAACACACAGCACACAGGTCGGAACACCCGCCCGGGAAAAAAAACCCCCTTAAAAAAACCTTTGGTTTACAATTTTGTTGTTTTCCCCCCCTTAAAAAGGAAAGTTTTTTTCCCAATTTTATTTTTAATTTTTTGTTTTTTTTAATTTTTTTAAACTTTTGCCATGTTTTTTTTTCAACAATGTTTATATAGTTTGGAAAAGTTTTTAAAATGCTTTTACCAACACGTTCTCTTCTATTAAAAACCCCTTTTATCATAATGCTGCCCCCCCTCCCAGCCTCCCTTTTTTTTTATAATATCATTTTTAATGTAAAAGGAAAAGGTAAAGGGTCCCATAACCTAAAGGGCGTAGGGGAGCGAGGCGTCAGAGACCGCATTCTCTGGGAAGCTTTTGAGGGGGTCGCTATTTCCCCACCTCGCTGCTTTCCTTCCCCGACCCTAAAGAGGGCGGGACCCATTTTCAGCTGGGGAATGGGGGAACGACTGAAAACCCAAGGGGCGCAAACTGTCACCCCTCCAAATGGTAAACCCCGCTCGACGCGCTTAAATTGGCTGGGGGAAAACGGGGTGCCCGACCCCTGAGCTATCCCGTCCCCGTTAAACTTTAAGTGAACAGACGTAAAATTGAAAACACACTTTGAGAACACGATAGTTTATCCGTGTCTGCATTTCTGTCTGTCTGTCTAAGTCTGTCTGCCTCTGTCTGTCTGTCTGACTGTCTGTCTGTCTCAAAATGCCAAAAGGCCGCTGGCAAGCACTCCACGCCTCTACCCACCAGTAATATATTAGCGAGGTGTGCTGCGAGAAGAGCGTACACACCACCTGAGGCACCGACCAGAAAGGCATTCATGTCGAATACTGATGTTCCTAAGGACCCTGCACACACGCACACATACACACACACACGCGCGAACGCACAAACGAACGCACGCACGCACCACACACACACACAATACACACACGCACACACACACACACACACACACACACACACACACACACACAACACACACACACGAACGCACACACACATGAACGCACTCAAAAGGCCAAGTAGGAAAATCAATACAAAATTACTATTAAACTATGGCAATGTTTTCGTGCGAAGATAAGCGAAAGACTTCTTTTTTTCCCCCCAAGCAACGCTTTTGTCAGTTCTGGGAACCATTCAAACTAAATCATTTTTCTGTGTTTTTCCCATTCGTATGCTACAATCTCACCCAAATTCTAAAAAGCGTCAAAAAAGAGATGTTATTTGTTCACTTGTCTATTTTTTTTAAAAGTAAAAATTTCAAAAGAATGATTTTAGTTTACTTAAAAAAAAGTATCCCCCCCCCCCTCCTCTCACCCAAAATGAATTGCTATTGCAAGGGAAGTAATCAGAAGACATTCTATTCGTACACAGTTCTTTCCCTTAGTACGCTGTTATCAGCAGCCCTCACTTGGCCAATACTAGAGCCACACACAATTCAAAACAAAAACGAAAACAGACAGTTTGGAAGACTACGAGACATAAAACAACAAATATAAAAATAACTGCAATCCATCACTTATAAGAAATGTGCCTTTTCCTCTTTGTATTATCTACCCTCTCACAGTACGCCTATCCTGTACTGAGAAGAGATTGATTGATTGCTTGATTGCTTGATTGATAATCTTTATTTCCAAGGGTTACAAATAAGTCTTGACATACTGAGAGAGAGAGAGTGAGAGAGAGGAGAGAGAGAGGAGAGAGGGGAGAGAGAGACAGACAGACAGACAGACAGACAGACAGCGACAGAAGAGAGAGAGAGGAGAGAGAGAGAGAGAAGAGAGAGAGAGAGAGGAGAGAGGGGAGAGAAGAGGAGAGAGAGTGGAGAGGAGAGAGAGAGAGAGAACACTGAACACTGTTAATAAACCAGTTAGAACATATAGAAAAAGTCCACATGATGGCATGCAAAAGGTTGTTAGGTGTACCAACCAAAACACCAAACAAAATGATATATGGAGATTTGTGTAGATATCCTCTCTATGTAAATTCATACACTACCTGCATAAGATATTGGTTTAAATTATTACAAATGAATAAAAGAACGGTTACCATATAAGGCGTATCAAATGCTGTTGCAGCTAGACAATTCCGGAAAACAGTGCTGGGTTTCGAAAATAAGAGAAATCTTATGCTCAACTGGATTTAACATTGTTTGGTTGCAGCAGGGTTGGGGATGTGAAAAAGTTTCTAAGCATATTTAAACAGAGGCTCATCGATATGTTTATTCAAGAATGGTCAGGAACTATAAGAGATCGTGATAGATATCAACCATATAGATCATTTAAGACTATATTCGAAAAGAAAGTTATATTCTAGATATGGAAAATTATTGTTTTCGTGTTGCCATCACGCAGTTAAGGTTTAATGTACTCCCACTGAATAACAATGTACATCGATATAGTGAATCTGTTCATGATAAATTCTGTCCATTTTGCAAAAATCAGATCGAAAATGAAAAACATTTTGTGTTATTTTGTGCTACGTATGAATATTTAAGGGTCAAATTTCTAAAAGAGTCAAAAGAACTTCCTCTGCACATGTTGCTTAGAGCCACTGATCCTATCCACAGATACAATTTATCTAAATATGTGTTTCATGCAAGCAATAGGCGGAAGAAAATACTTTAAGTCTACAAGGTAACCAATCGTATGATGTACGTCTGGTAAACCATTTAAACATGTTCACCCTTGTTTATATCGCTATTATCGGGAGTTCGTGGCATACATGATCATGTTTTCTGTGTCTCCCCTTTTTATACTGATGTCTCTGACTCTGATGATTTCAGTAGATGTGAAATGTAAACTGTGATTGACAACTGTCCTTGGATATGAAACTGTAGTAGGTATGGGATGTACCATTATGATTCTCGATTAACAGTGGTTGTAGATATAGATAGGTGCTGTTATGTAAGATATTTT
>CM054135.1:62717428-62722428 GCA_028751875.1 Rapana venosa
ATTGTCTAATAGATGAAGCACTTGAGTGTACGACCACAATGAAAAGGCCGTGGCTCAGTTATCTTTTTACAGAATACTCAGATATTCTGTTCTAAAATTTGGAGACAGAGGCATCCCCCCAAACAAACCCCAAACAAACAAAATCAAAAACAACACCCCTCCCCCCCTCACCAAGCAAACGAAAAAAAAAGGACTAGGTAGTTCAAGGATGAAAGCCATCGTTGCTATTCCCAAAGGCAAGATTCGTTGTTGCTGTGTTAACATGGGGGGTCATTTGGGCTTGCAATCACCCGGCAGTGGTCTTTGTTGTTATAGACACAGGGAAACCATTGTCACTGCTTCGTGGAAGTTAAACTTGATGTACTTTCGATTGGAGTCTCGCTACTGTTTTAAACAGGAGTCATGGTTGGTATACTCACACAAGTCCCTGAAGCAGGAATGCAGATACCTTCATGGTGGGCAAACACAGTCGCAAACGCAAAAACCTCACCGTTGATGAATCTCGGAGCGCTAGCCGAGGAACAGGGGGGGGGGGGGGGGGGGGGGGGGGGAGGGATACTGACACGAGAATCAACCCCGTTCTCAGACAAAAGCTGTTATGTTCACGCATGGTTTTGCTGTTCAAAGACAAGGAGTTACAGCTGTTGTTTGACTGAGAAGTCAGTTTTGTTGATTCCTGTAGAAAATGATTTTTCCTCAAGTGTTTCCAGATGAAAGTCATTGTTTTGTTGGCTTTTTAAACAATATTATTTTTAACTCTTGGCCATCTTCAGGACCTACCGAGTGGCCTGGAAACACACACAGATGATGCTGTCTACTCTCTCCCATGGTCATCCTCACCACAGACATTGAGTGCCACGACAATTAAATGTCGTCATGTGATCCATTTCTGTAGACTGTACAAAATAGGCGCTTCTTGTAAGATAAATTCTGGCGCGATTTTAAAGACATTACCATCGGGACAGACAGCAGACTTTAACCACAGCTGAAGCTTTCACCGAAACGTGAACCCATGGATAGAACTGCATACTTCAGTATCATACATTTGCTGTGGCCTTATGTGAAGCATGCAATACCAACCACGGGCGTGGCCAGTTTGGCAAAGAACTGGCGATGTGATGCTCAGCTCAGCTCAGTCGGGAGCTCTTTTGATAAGACATAATTAGACATATCTGCCTGTTTGATGAAGATGTTTACATTTGGAGTTTCATGCCAGCACTGTCAACAGACAGATTTGTATTGAAAGATATTACATGTCAACGAAACATCAACCAATCCACGCAGCTTCCAAAAACAGCTGTCTACCTGAATACGAAAGACGTTTTTTCCGATCGACTAGTTTTTAGTTATGTTCGTTGCTTTCGACATTAAAAAGCCGTTAGAATGAAACACCATCAGATGCAGAGGTTTAACAGTTCATAACATTATTCACATGAGCAAAAGGTCGTTTCCAGGTTAGTTTGACAAAACTTAAAAAAACCTGTCGTGATTTATGGAGGATTTCTTTCTTTTTACAAAAAAAGACACAACTAAACATTTTTCCTCCACTGCTATTTCCTCAGTAAAACTAAACGTTCACCAATAATTAAAACTGTGCGGTAAACAACTCCCTGCATAAGAAACCGTCGGATGAGAGAGAGAGAGAGAGAGAGAGAGAGAGAGAGAGAGAGAGAGACATACAGACAGACAGACAGACACACAGACAGAGACAGAGAGACAGAGAGACAGACTAACATACAGACGGACAGGCATACAAGCAGACAGAAACAGAGACAGAAATACAGAGAGATAAGTCAGACATAGAGAGAAAAGCAAATTCAGGGTGGTATCTTTAAAAAAAAACCCAAAATAAACCCCGAAACACAGCAACCACAAAACCAACAAGATAAAACCCCTACAAGCTGAAGCAAAAAGATGGGAGCATCACCTGCACCACAGAGAGAAGGACAGCACACAACGGTGGAGGCCAGCATGAATACCTGTCCAGGTAAAACTTGGACATCTCTGGCTTACTGACCGTCTTCATGCTGACCATGTGTGACCTCACCCACCTTACACTTCCACAGTCTGATTTTTTTTTTAGGAGCACACTCTAGCACACGATTTAGTTAAACCATAAGGCCCGACTAAAACACTACCTCTGGCAAAACCCCCCAATCCAACAACAAACAAACCACCCAAACAAACAACACCCCCCACCCCCCTAACAAAACAACACAATCCGTGATGGCTAGTAATACTGGCACCGAAATCTGGTAGGAAAAAGAGTCACTGATAAATGAAAACTTAAGTGGCACAAATATGATTAAGCTGACATTATCCAATCCAGTCCTATCCAATCTGATTGTGTATAGCCCCGCCGACCGCAGCGGTCATAATATCACGGGTGTCGCTTCGTCAATTGTTCAAACAAACAAACAATCTCGGATCAAAATTGTGCAACTAGATGAAAACAAAGTTTAAACCCAACTCTACTGTCGTTCCTTAGTATCAACGCCCTGAGCAAACCATAAGGGTCAATCCAGCCCACCCATCTTATGAAAGAAACGATAGAAATAGCATTGCTACGTATGGAGCTTTATGTGGTTTGCAAAAACAAAACAAAAAAACCCCAGTCACGTGAATGACTTCCTTTTCAAGCTGACTTAAGCTGTTGCTAGGATAAACCACTCTTCTGATAAAGAATGTGGTCAAAGAAATGCGCGTGAAACAAGGGGTTGAAGACAGGAGGTGCGTGTTGACGTACCTGCAGTAGTTCATGATGTCAGGAGTTACCTACCAGTGGAATGTTGATAGTGGAAGCACGTAGGTGTGTGGAGTCACACGCTGAAGAAACTTACGCCCAATACTGTTTTTGTGAGTCGTGCTAACAATTCTTGTTTACTCGAAAGCTTATCAAAGACAATACACTAAACGCGCACGCGCGCGCGCGTACACACACACACACACAAACACACACACACACACACGTGCGCATACACTTACACACACACGTGCGCATACACTTACACACATAGAGTCCTAAAAACAATATTGGCGCGAAGAATTATGCGCACAATTATTGAATCTAAAATGAATGAATGAATGGATAAGTGACACACTGGCTGACAATCTTGCTGAATGACTGGTTGACTGGTTGACTGGTTGGTTGAATGACTGAATGACTGACTGACTCAGAAGTAAGTAAGTAAATAACCAAACAACCAACAAAGCAACCAAGAAACAAGCAACCAACCAAGTAACGAAGCAACCAAGTAACGAAGCAACTAACAAACTAACTAACTGACTGACTAAGTAACTAGCTAACTAGCTAGCTAACTAGCTAACTAACTAACTAACTAACTAACTAACTAACTAACTAACTAACTAACTAACTAGCTAGCTAACTAACTAACGAACGAACGAACGGACGGACAGACCGACCGACAGACCGACCAACCAATCAAATAACCAAACAACCAAACAACTGACTAAAAGCTAAGTAACTTAGTAATTAACCAACCAACCAACCAGTCAGCCAACCAAACAACCAACAAGCCAGCCAACCAACCAACCAACCAACCAACCAACCAGCCAACCAGTCAGCCAACAAAATACCCAACCAGCCAACCGACCAACCAACCAACCAACCGACCAACCACCCAGCCAATCCCTTCTCTATCTCCACTCCCCCAACCCTCCGCACGTCTCCCGCACCTCCAGCACTAAGATGAGCGGCATCAGGACAGGCGGGGGGCAGCAGGTGTAGCGCTGGGAATAGAACCGTCGGTCTGCATCCTCTGTCAGGTAGCCTCGGGCCAGGCGCCGCACCATGCGCCGGAAACACGTGTCAGGTCGGGGGTCACCGCCACTGCGCAGAATCACACTTCCGGTCCATACTTCTCCTTCCACTCTCGATTCCACAGCTAAACGGAAGCTGGGGTTGCGGCGGTTGCTAAGCTGGAAAAAGAAAAGAAGAGGGATTGAAGAATGTGTTACATCTGAAAACCCACTACTGGCATACACGAAGATGCATTCAGAGAAAACAGAACAAAAAAACCCGACCAAAATCCACGTTCTTATTTGTAGACTCATACCCACACAAAATCATATCAAAAGTTCTACATTCAAGCCAAATAATAAAGAACACTGTACCAAAACAGAGCAAGCAAAGCAAGAAATGCAATATGTTTAAAAAGTAACCTGTCCAGGTTTTTTTTTTATAGTAGAAAGAGGAAAGTATTAAAGAAAATTCAGCCATCAAGGGAAAGTAAAAATGGTAAACTGATTTATTCCGAATTTGTGTTTAAGAGCAACTTATAGCCACAACTATGTGGTACAGCTCTTTTGAATGAAACACTTATACAAGTTCCCAGTTTTCTTGAGAGAGAGAGAGAGAGAGAGAGAGAGAGAGAGAGAGAGAGAGAGAGAGAGAGAGAGAGAGTATATTAAATGAGAAGATTGTCAATTGTTCAACCAGCCAATCAACATCCATAATCACTATAATATTTTTTCCAAGGTGAAAAAGATAGTGCGATGGTGGCATTAAAGGCAATATTACAGAATAGATTATGTAAACGTGAACAAGTTATGTTTAAACAATTCATAGTCAGACCAGTTGACTGGATAATGTGAAAGGTAGAAGGACGTGTTGCAAGAAAGAAGTAGTAAAGCAAATAATTGTAAGACAATTTTACATCAATATATTAAAAAACCAAACATTTATTTTTCAGTTTGAAACACACACACACACACACACACACACACACACACACACACACACACACACACACACACACACACACACACACACACACACACACACACACACACACACACACACACCACAAACAGGATACATATTTCCCCTAGTCATTCTAACTGTTAATAATATTTTTTCTGGCTGCAGATGAAACAAAAATAACCTATTTGTTGAGAATGCAGTTATTTTAAGAATGATTCAAAATACATCTATTGAGTTTACAGCAACATCTTTAAAAGGAACGCTTCGTATGGATTAC
>CM054135.1:62727428-62729928 GCA_028751875.1 Rapana venosa
TTTAAGAAATATATTTCGATTCACCACTTCTGACAGACATATAAACAGACAGGTAGATAGAAAGTCTGACGATCAAAAATAGCTCTGAATGATTCAGCTGTAACCTCCCATGATTCACCGATTGATGCTCGGACCTTGGTAAAGCAAAAACATGTAGCAGGAAAACGACGGAAAGAAAGATAAAAAAGGAAAGAAAGCCTAAACCAAAAATAGGTTTAAAAAAAGAGGAAGACGAGGATTCAAAGAAAAGAATAAAAGGAAAGAAAGAAAAAGAGCTGCGACTGATTAACGACAACGAAAAATAGCCAAAGCTGTGGCATACCAAAGTTGGCTTCTAAGGCTGGGTCTTTGAATGCTTGAAAATGTCCTGTTTGTGTCTCCCTACCCCCTGCCTCTTCTTTTACCCCATTTCTCTTTCATCTTTCTTTCCGCTTTGTTTTTTTCTCTTCCTGCGCTACCTCAATGCACCACCCCTCAGCGTTTCGTGATCACCTCGTCTTTTTCTTTTCTCGGTTGATTTGATGTGCTATCCCATTTTTCTGTACTTTCTCCCAAAGATGTTGAATTCCGTTGGCGGTTCTGTACGTCGTATGCCTGGTAACGCCGAACAAGAAAAAAAAAAAAAACGCTACTGCTTCGAGTCTTTCTTTTACATGTAGGAATGAGTGAAATGAATGATGTTTCAGTTCCAGAAAACATTCTTGCTGCGGAATGAGATGGAAGAAAAAAAAGATGCAATTTTAAATATTATTTTATTCTTTTATATCGAGGATAATGGAATAAATACTTATGTGCTTTTTTACATCAAGTCCCCGTGTGTATGCGTTTTGTAAATTCTGTCATCTGTTGCCACCGGCACACAACGGCCTACGCTTGCGAAAAGCGGAACAGGATTTAACGTGTGTGCAAGGTGTTCGTTCTACGTGCGGTTCGCACACGGGACCTGGGTTTATAGTCTCATCCGAAAGAATTTTGGGGAGAGTGGAGTCTGCATTGATGTTGACTCCAGGGGAAAATATCCCCTTGAACGGGAATCGAACCCGGGTCGTCAGATTGTCAGCGCAATGTGCTAACCACTAGGCTATCCCTTCCCCCCTCAAGAAATCAGAGTTAAAGCCTTATGGGAAGCTTAAACGGACATAAGTCCACCTTTTATCCTCAGTTGTTTTTTTTAAAAACCCTTTTAAATCCCCTATTTTACCTAGTATTCATTTACACTGTGTGGAGAGACTTGAAACAAAACAGACGACGACGACATGAAACATTCTCTGAATCTGTGAGGTCTCCGAAATCGATATTGTGTGACTGAGATGTACTTTGCTATCATTTTATTAAACATATACTATAGCAGGCATCAAGCCCAAAACATGAAGCGTATCTGCTTTTGTTTTCGTCCCTTGGCTTGAAAACAACAGCAAATGGATAGGCCTTGACACGGCAATGCCAAAAGCTGAAGAAAGACCAGGCTGGAGAAGATTGTCGAACAACAGGAGCCTCAGGATTCCACACACATACGCGCGCGCACACACACACACACACACACACACACACACACACACACACACACACACACACACACACACACACACACACACACACACACACACACACACACACACACACACACACACACAACGCACGCACGCACGCACGCACGCACGCACGCACGCGCGCACGCACGCACGCACACACACACACACACACACACACACACACACACACACACACACTGCCCTTTCATTAATGTTCGTCTAGGTCCAGGTATTGATGATAGCAGTGATGACGCAGTTTTGTTATCGACCTTTTCGAACTAAGTAGTTGCTACTGCTGCTGCTGCTGCTACTACTACTACTACTACTACTACTGCTGCTGCTGCTTCTGCTGCTACAACACTACTACTACTACTACTACTACTACTACTACTACTACTACTACTACTACTACTACTACTACTACTACTACTACTACTACTACCGCTGCTGCTGCTGCTGCTGCTGCTGTTACACTACTACTACTACTACTACTACTGCGACTGCTGCTACTACTACTACTACTACTACTATACTACGACTACTACTACTACTACTACTGCTGCTGCTGCTTCTGCTGCTACAACACTACTACTACTACTACTAACTATACTATAATATTCTACTACTACTACTCATACTACTACTACTACTTCTACTACTACTACTACCGCTGCTGCTGCTGCTGCTGCTGCTGTTACACTACTACTACTACTACTACTACTGCGACTGCTGCTACTACTACTACTACTACTACTACTACTACGACTACCACTACTACTACTCCTGCTGCCATTACTATTATTACTTCCACTGCTGTTACTGTTATTATTATGGTTATCGTCTTCAAATCGTTTGAGTCACATATAAAATTATTTCTTGATGCAAAAAATGAGGAGAAGATACCTTTTCTCCCAATATTATTATCTGTTGATAATGAATTAAACAAAATTAAAAGAAAACTATCACCT
>CM054135.1:62734928-62737428 GCA_028751875.1 Rapana venosa
TTTCTATCTCTCTGTCCAATTTTCCATCTTCAGTGAAGAGGCTGCCAAGGTATTTAAATTCTTTGGTCTGTTTCAGCTGGGTGCCGTTGATGTTGATGTCCAGCTTTCCTGGATTTCTGCTGACAGACATAACTTCTGTTTTGGTGATACTGATCTTCATGTCATACCTCTCGCAGCTTGTGTTGAGTTGGTCTGTGTGCTCTTGAAGAGCTGCTTTGTTCTGATTCATCAAGGACTGGTCGTCAGCAAATAATAGTTCGTTCAGGGCCTCAAGATCTGGGTTGGCTTCCTTTGTAACCTGGTCCATGTAGATCACGAAGAGAATGGGAGAGAGTGCGCATGCAGTTTTTTGTAAACCTTGTCATCCGTTCCCACCGGCACATAATTGCCTACTCTTTCGAAAGGTGGATCATGTTTTACCTTGTGGGCAAGGTGTTAGAGGAATCATGCGTGTGTTTTGGTTTGGCTTTTAACTCACAAGGGACATGCCCATATTTTACATACACATGACTGCAAACACTCGTCATGTGTACACGTTATTTTTGAGAGAGAAGGGGGACGAGGTAAGGAGGAGGAGGAGGAGGAGGAGGAGGAGGAGGTGGAGGTGAAGACAAAGTAAAAAGCAACAGAGACAGACAGACTTGAGAGAGAGAGAGAGAGAGAGAGAGAGAGAGAGAGAAAAGAGAGAGAGAGAGAGAGAGAGAGAGAGAGAGAGAGAGAGAGAGCGAGAGAGAGAGAGAGAGAGAGAGAGGAGAGAGAGAGGAGAGAGGTACAGACAGAAAGACAGACAAACGATCCGACAACTAAAGCTTGCTCTTACTTATTTAGCAGTAATGTCCCTTGGTCCGCCAAAGGCATGACTATTTCTCGGAAGAAAACAGCGCAGCAAGAACACGTAGCAGAAATCGAGGAAGCGAAGGAAGGAAAGGAACAAAAATAAATAAGAAGAAATGAAAGATATAAAAAAAAGAGGAAGGGGGGGGGGGGGGGGAGGGGGGGACTTAAACCACAAAAAAGAAAGAAAGAAAAAGACATGGAACTGATTAACGATGACGAAAAATAACAAGGCTGCGGCACACTAAAGTCCATTCCTCAAGCTGAATTTTTTAACGCTGCAATATATTTTCACTCTTCTTTTTTATCCCCCTACCCTTTTCTCCTCTTTCTCCATTTCTCTTTAATCTTTCTCTCTGTCTGGTTTTCTCTCTCTCTCTTCCCCCCCCCCCCCCCCCCCCCCCCTCCCCCTCTCTCTCTCTCTCTCTCTTTCTCTCTCTCTCTCTCTTTCTCTCTCTCCCTCTCTCTCTCTCTCTTTCTCTACACCGCCTCAACGGACTAGTATTTTGCTTCTTGTAATCATCCCGTTCTTTTCCTTTCTTGGTGGCTTTAATGTGTCAGCCAATTTTCTATATTTTCTCCCCAAAGGATCTAAATTCAGCTGAAGGGGGGGGGGGGGGCATTTTTTTTTTCTTTGTGTGATGCTGAATGAGAACGAAAATGAAAAATTGCTCTAATTCTTCCCCTCTCTCTATTTCCATGTAGAATAACGGGTGAAATGAATGACATTTCATTTTTAGGCAGCATTCTTCGTTACATCACGGTGTAAGATCTTCTTGGTCGAACGCCCAGACGTAGACAGCAACTATTGTTGTCTGTGTGAGAGAAAATTCTAAAGACTAGATTACATTTCTTTTAATCTTGCAGCCTGTCAAAATAAAAAATGCATGATTGAACTGTGTTTGATAGCATATTAATTTTGATGTGTATTCTTAGGATGTTTTTACCCCCAAGGTATGCGTCATAAACGTTGAACATTTGAGTATCAGTGTTAACATTAAACATGGAATATATATGGAATATATATAACTGTTAACATTAAACATGGGATATACACGAAAGTGTAAACACTAAACATGGGATATACATGAAACTGCTAACATTAAACTGGAACATACATGAAACTGTTACCATTAAAACATGGGATGAACATGAAACTTTTAACACTTAACATGGGATATACATGAAACTGTTAACGTTAAACATGGGATAAACATGAAACTGTTAACATTAAACATGGGATAAACACGAAACTGTTAACATTAAACATGGGATATACGTAAAACTGTTAACGTTAAACATGGGATATACATGAAACTGTTAACATGAAACATGGGATATACAACAAACTGTTAACATGAAACATGGGATATACATGAAACTGTTAACATGAAACATGGGATATACATGAAACTGTTACCGTTAAACATGGGATATACACGAAACTGTTACCATGAAACATGGGATATACACGAAACTGTTACTATTAAACATGGGATATACACGAAACTGTTAACATTAAACATGGGATATACACGAAAATGTTAACATTAAACATGGGATATACATGAAACTGTTAACGTTAAACATGGGATATGCATAAAACTGTTAACGTTAAACATGGGATATACATGAAACTGTTAACACTAAACATGGGATATACATG
>CM054135.1:62747428-62754928 GCA_028751875.1 Rapana venosa
GAATAAGCACTCATGCGCTTTTTTTACATCCAGTTCCTGTGTGTATGCAGTTTTGTAAATTTTGTCATCCGTTCCCACCGGCACACAATGGCCTACTCCTGTGAAAAGCGAAACGGGTTTTAACATGTGCGCAAGATGTTCTGCGGGCGTTCGCACACGGGGCCTCGGTTTATAGTCTCACCCGAAGGATTTGTGGAAAGCGGAGTCGGAGGTGATGTTAACTCCAGAAGAAAAAAATCCTCTTGAACGAGATTCGAACCAGGGTCAGCAGATCACGAGCGCAATGCGCATCACTCTAATCATCAGGCTCCCTCTATGACACGTTTATAGAACCCTCTCCCCCATAAACATAAGAAATATATTTCTATTCCTTGTGTCCCACCCTCTCCACCCCTGCCACTTACCCATTCAGAATTTTTTTCCTAAAAAAGAGAGACAGATACAAAAGCAGACGTACGAGAAAACAATGAGCAACAAGAAGAACAAAATATGAATAGGGAGAAACAAAACAAGAAACAAACAAAATTAAACAAACAAGCAAAACACGCAAACAGACAAAAAAAAGTGTCTCTGAAGACTGGACGAAAAGGAAAGAGAGCATAAAATAGAAATCAGAAAATATAATTCTGTTGTAGTTGTTGTTATTATTATTATTATTATTATTATTGTTATTTTGCTCTTTCATTTAATTTGCCTTTATACCTGTCTATCTGTCTGTCTGACTGACTGTATATATGTCTGCGTCTGCCTCTCTGTCTCTCTTCTCTATCAGGTCACTTCTTCGTGCACATAGACAAACAGACAGACAAACAGACAGACAGACAGACATTGAGGTAAATGAGAGACAATGACACTGTTCCATTTCTCATGATCCCTTTAGGGAAAAATAGTCCATTGCCACTCCCGCCCTTTTTCCTAAATAACAAACTGTCTACCTTCATTCACCCCCCCCCCCCCCCACCTGGCCTCTCCCCCTCCCCCCACCTCTACCTTCTGCCTCTAAGCCCCCACACCCCACAGTTAGCTCTGTGAGGCAGACGGCAATGCCCAGAGCGGCCTGCAATGCACCGGAAGGCCGACAGAGCTGTTCTTTTTGCAGACACTGCCAGAGCACTAATGACTATTGATTTCCACTGACTGCTTCTTTGCCGACAGCTGGGTCTAGGCCTGAGATGTACTCAGGAGCTGGGTGTCTGTCTGTCCGTCTGTCTGTCTGCCTGTCTGTCTCAGTCATGAAAGCAGACTTTCTGACTGCGTGTTTTAAAAAAAAATCTTTTTAATCAAGTTACTTTGAAGAATTTGAGAATTAATTTTGAGTGTAGAGCTCCAGCACCTGTGGCTCAATGATAGAGGTTAAAAAAATCAATTTAAAATGCTGACAACAAATTTCGACTTTTTACCTTTATGAAGAATAAATAGTGTTTTTTTTTAGAGTTGAAATGCAGTTTTTTTGTTGCATGAATTTTGTCAACCAACGAATGTCCGGGAGTATCAGTTCTAAAGATATGGAGTCTACGCAAATTTTGCATTATGGTTGCATTTTTTCGTTTTTTTGTGATCATTTAATCGTTTTATCATCCAAGACCCTTTGCCTAAACATTAAGTAAAGTGCCTTAGTAACGCAATGCCTTAAAGAATAATTCAAGTTAATCAAATCAAGTCCTTTGATAGGGACAGCAGGAAGGCAGGATTAGGTTTTCTAGTCCAAATAATAGCGAAAAGTCATTGTTCTATCCTTGCATATTTTGTAGTAAAACGATCCATGGTATAGTTACCATTGAAAAAGTAGGGATACACCGTGATACTGTTGACAATGAAGTGGCCCATAAAGAATAACAGAGATAAAAGTAACAGACAAATTCGCTTGGTTGTTCTATAGAGCTAACACTAAAATGGGATTCAGAGAGATTCAAATGGCTTATCACCCATATCAAAGACTCCATTATAAAAACCAAAAACAAGGTAATCACATCCCTACTCGTCTCAAGACAGGACATAGAAATTTATTGTAACGTGAACACTCGAAGAAAGACAAAATAGCTGTATCATTTTAGCCCACGATGTTTTGTTTTCCTAAATCAAAGGTACATATATTCGTTAGAAAAAAATGCAACAGATCTTTCTGGGGTTTTCCGGATAGAACAAGATAATCACAACATAACTCAATTGTGTCTTGAAAAACTAGAAAGTGGGAGTTATTGTAAAATAAACACTCAGCCCCCTCTCCCCCCAACAGAAACGGAGCAATACTGTTTTAGACAACAATATTTCAAATTTTGAAGAATTTTTTTTTCAAAGGCGGAGCAGAATCTTTCTGGGCTTTTGAAACAGCAAGGGTGCATTGTTGTACGTGGACATGTCGTGCAAACTTGACAGACAGGTTATCAGTAAGTCTGTGATTTTCTCTATGAATACATGTGTGCGTGCGTGCATGAGTGCATGCATGTGTGTATGTCGGTCTATCTGTCTGTCTATCTATCCATCCATCCATCCACCCATCCATTCATCCATCCATCCATCCATCCATCCATCCATCCATCCATCCATCCATCCATCCATCCATCCATCCATCCATCCATCCATCCATCTATCTATCCATCCATCTATCTATCTATCTATCTATCTATCTATCTATCTATCTATCTATCTATCTATCTATCTATCTATCTATATGTGTGTGTGTTATGCCTCTGTGTGTCTGTATGTGTGTCTGTGTCTATCTGTGAGTGCATCAGATTATCAATTTTCAGATTGTTTTCTAAATGCACATTAAGAACAACAAGGCTGTGTTCACTTTGTTACCACCACACTTGACATTTATCAGCAGTCACAGAGCATACCCCATTACTATCTCTGTTTGTCATAACACCCATACATATGACCGGGTTTCTTCTTTGAATTCTAACAAATATTTAAAGTTCGCAAAAATGTACGTACCCCCACCCCTCTAACTATTTCCACTCATAAAAACCAACCTCATCGCTAAGCAGCTTATATAACATTATTCAGTTCAGCGAAGTTTGACATTTCCAATTTTCTGAAAACTGACTTTTATTTTAAAAAAAAGGTCTATGACCTTAAAAAGCCTAAAAAGAAACCCTACATCAGAAATAAGGACACAAAAAGTTTATATAAAAGATACATTGGCCCACAACCAGAACAACACTGGCCCTCTCATCGCTATCAAAAAAGATCGATACAAAACTCTTTTCCAGGTCAGAGCACCATTAACCATGGAACAGATAGGGGAAGAGTGGGTTTCCATCTTCCGGGCCATTTTCTGAAAACTTTCTTTCTCTCTCTGTGTCTCTGTCTCTCCGTATCTCTCTCTCTGTATCTTTCTCTGCCTCTGTCTCTCTGTATCTCTCTCTCTCTCTCTGTATATCTATCTCTCTGTATCTTTCTCTGCCTCTGTCTCTCTGTATCTCTCTCTCTCTGTATCTCTATCTCTCTGTATCTTTCTTTGCCTCTGTCTCTCTGTCTCTCTGTATATCTATCTCTCTGTATCTTTCTCTGTCTTTCTGTATATCTCTCCCACTGTCTCTTCACCCCCCCCCCCTTCTCTCTCTCTGTGTCTCCGTCTGTCTGTCTGCCTGTCTCTCCACTCTTTCTCCTCTCTGTCTCTGTCTCTATCCCCTCTTTCTCTTTCTTTCTCTCTCTCTTCCTCTCTCTCTGTGTCTGTGTCTCTGTCTCTTCCCCCGTCTCTTTGCTCTACTAGAAAATCGCTCTGTTAAGGCATGCTGTCTATAAGAAATGAATCCATTTATCCCATTCATTCCAATGTCTGTCTGAGCCTCCAGCTGTGTTTCACACAGACGCACACTCACACACATACACACACTCACACACACACACTCACCCGCCCACACACCCACTCATCCGCACCCCCCCCCCCCCCACACACTCCACTCGCTTATAACAGAACATAAATGCACTTGAAACTTCATCCCAGTCATCAAGAGGACAAGCCTTTACTGCTAATAGCGAGAAACCTACATTGCCAAGAAATCTTCAAACTGTGTGAAGTCAGACCCTAGACACCGGCCGAAAAGAAAGAACCATGTCCACAGACTACAGAAAGGGAAAGAGAACGAGACCTGACAGAAACATGATCCAAATCTATCTGTCAGTAGAGGCAATTTAGCATAGCAAATTAAGTTAAGCCCAGACAAGTCAAGTCAAATCAAATCAAATCATATTACTTTAATCTTCTTATCTAGGACAATTACAGTGTAGAACACTGCCAGGCACCTTGGACTAAGACACCCATGAATGAGATACCCGTTAATATCAATTTTTGTTTTTCACATTTCGAAATGATTTCTAATCCACATTTCAACACCACCCCCACACCCACCCCTCACACATGCAAAATAATTTCTAATCCACATTGAATCCTCTCGTCCCCACCCCACCCGCCCACACATCTTCAAACTGAACAAAAATCAGCAGAGACGATATCACACAGACAGTGGCATCACTCTTTCGCGATGTTCTCCACAGCTTGTCAATGTATGTCATTTACAATCCTGGCCCTACAAGATAAGCTCACCTCTCGTGGGGAATCGAAGAGCGCTGACAGGTTCGCCATCACTGGCCCTGTTACAGATGCTCATTGTCTGGCAGAAGGACAGAGAGCAGGGGAGTGGGAGGCAGAGGAACAGAGGAAGGGAAGACAAGATGTTCGATATCATGTAACGACCAGAGCTAAGAAACTTTTGCCTGTATGCTGTGAAAAGGAATGCTCAGCTACATGCTGTTTCAGTGTTTGTGCTTGCCATCACGATGGGGGTGTCTATGCTGTTTTGGCAGATAAATGATTTTTTTCCCTGGTTGGTTGGTGTTTGTTTCTATCTGTTTGTGTGGTTGTCTTTTTTGTGGCCCCCCCCCCCCGTTTCTCTTTTGTATACATAGCATGAGCGTAAATATGAAAATGGATTTTCTTATGTATTCATACACACGTCTATAAGCATACACTCAAGCAAGCATGTGGATCACCCTTACCCATTCAAACAGGGTTTTTAGATCGTGACAGCACAGCCTTGGTGGACCAGTGGTCTAGAGATAAGGCATATGCCTTGAAAGTGAGAAGTGTGGGTTTGATCCCCGTTTGTGCCCGAAACTTCCCCCCACCCAATCCACTAGACCTAAGGGGTAGTTTGCATGCTAGTATTTGAGATGTGATGATAAACTTAGGTCCCGTGTGCAACACACGTTCAGCGCATGTAAAACAACCTACAGAAACAAAAGAGTTGTCTCTGGAAAAAATTCTTTGGAAAAAAGCCACTCTGATTGGGAATCAAATACACATACAGTCAGAAAAGTTGTTTGTTTTTTAAAAGGTGGCACTGCTCTTGTGGCGACGCACTCTCCCCGAATTTCAAGCAGAGAAATCTGCTTTGACAGAAAGGGGTATACAGATACAAATACAATAGTTTCGATTTTGTGTAGGCACATAGACAATGATTACCTTCAGGATGACTAAAGCAGTTATATACCAAATGTGTGATCTGGATGGCAAGGAATATCAGGATACTGATGATGCTCAAAACTAGGCCACGCTCTCTCTTTGAAGGGAATTCAATTTAATCATTGTCCTCATGCCTGAGACATACATTCTGCATTTAGTACTATTTTTGCACTATTTCAACAACTGATACAAAAAGATAATGTTTCGTTATTTTTTTGGTTGGTCATCTGTGCAGTCATCCTTGCTTTGTATTAACACGGCCAATTCTAACCAAACTGCTACAGGGAGAGACAGAGCTAACGCTCTGATGCACAATGGGTAACCTAATGGCGTGTTGTGTTATTACATACATTGAGTGTGTCTGAGACTCTGCCCATTCACAAATATTCAAGCCGAATCGGTGGTCTAGAGGTAACGTGCCTGCCTAGAAAGCGAAAAGTCCGGGTCGGAAGTGTACTATGGTTTGAATCCCGTTTGGGCCCGAAACTCCCCCCTCCCGTCCATTAGACCATGAGTGGTGGTCTGGGTGCTAGTCTTTCAGATGAGACGATAAACCGAGGTCCCGTGTGTTACACATAAAATTATTTATCGCATGTAAAATTACCCACGGCAACAAGAGAGTTTTCCCTGGCAAAATTCTGTAGCAAAAAGCCACTCTGATAGAGAAACAAATACAGGTGCAGACAGGAAAAAGAAAAAAAATAATGGGTGGCGCTGCTCTTGTGGCGACGCGCTCTCCCCGGGGAGAGCAGCCCGAATATCACGCAGAGAAACCTGCCATGACTTAAAGCGGCACAAATAAACAAACAAAGAAACAAAATTCAAACACACACAAGCACACACGCACTCTCGCACACACACACACACACACACGCACACGCACACGCACACACACGCGCGCGCACGCTCACACACATACACTCTCACACACACCAGCTATTAAAAGAAACAACACACGACACTTAGCCAGTTATTTATATTTAAACAATATCTATGACGACGACAAAATAAATGGGCAACTACAAAGGAAACATGAAAAGCAGGCAAAGCAGAAGAAGAAGACGAAGGAGGAGGAGGTGGAGGAGGAGGAGGAGAGAGGAGGAGAGAAAGGAAGAAGAAGAAGAAGAAGAAGAAGAAGAAGAAGAAGAAGAAGAAGAAGAAGAAGAAGAAGAAGAAGAAGAAGAAGAAGAAGTAGAGGAGGAAGGAGAGCAAAAACTATGCCAAACCGTTTCCTTCAGCTCAAAGACTACACGGGCAGCTAATGCCTTTTGATAACCCAGCAAAGCTTTCTCACCACCATAATACCTTCATAACAAAAAACACAAATCAATACTATTAGATTCTGAAATACAGTGGTAAAAATGTTAAGAGTCCGAGCTAACAGCCACGTCACACGTGCAGCACTTTTTGGAAAGCATGCTTGGTATTTTGGAGGTCTCAGGGACTTAGAAAACTTGCATTAGACGTGACTAAAGTTGAGCAGAGTCAGATTTAGGATTTGCTGGGCTAATGGAAGCCGGAGCTTGTGTAACCACTCGCTGTCAAAAGTTGAAAGGTTCACGTACTTGCGATACCATGTTCATAATTATATGAAAGCTACTTATTTTCAAGAATGAAATTTAATTCCGAGATTTAAAATTCCAAATATCAATGACCTCTGTGTGTCGCTCTCTATCCCTCCCTCCTTCCCTCACTCCCTCTCTATCTAACCACCCCGCTTCCTCTCTCTCTCTGGTTAAATTTATGGGGGCTGAAAAAAGCAGCAGACCGCATTGTATATCAATTCACTTTTTTTTGGTATCAGAATTTTTAGGAGTTGATAAACAAACGCCCAATGATTGTCATGTCTAATGTAAAACAAACACGTCTACTTTGTCCATAAACTCTGCAGTTAGCCATATAGGTTTTTAAAAAACCACTGGATTGAGTTGTTACATCAAGTAGTATTTATAGATAAAACACAATGTCATATGTTGTTTTTATATTCAAAATGCTTTCTTCTTCTTACTTCTTGTTTGTTGTTGTTGTTG
>CM054135.1:62774928-62782428 GCA_028751875.1 Rapana venosa
GCAGACATAGGGAGTGATCATGATCTTGTGATGATGACTTTCCGACTACGTCTAAAGAAAATCCACAAGCGGAACATCAGGATCAAATTTGACCTCGAGAAGCTGAAGGACCCAGAGGTATTAGAAATTTTTCAAGCAAGGATAGGTGGAAAGTTTGCAGCACTCACTGTGATAGACTCAGACATAGATACACTGACGAATAGCTTCAATACAGCGGTGACTGAAACAGCAAACGAGCTTCTTGGCAAACGCCGACCAGTCAAAAAACCATGGGTCACACCTAACATCCTACAACTATGCGACAAGCGTAGAGAGCTGAAGAAAAAGAAAAATGAAACAAAAGAAAGAGCAGAACAATATAGGGCAGTCAACAAAAGAATCAGGAAGTCCATGACGGAGGCAAAAGAGAATTGGATCGGTGAACAGTGCCAAGACATTGAAGAGAACATCAAGAAAAACGATAGCAAGAAAGCATATCAGCTGGTGAAAGACCTGACTAGCACAAAACAGAGAAAAGGTTTAACAATCCAAGACAAAAATGGGAAGTGTCTCACTGACGACCAGGATATTCTGAACAGATGGACAGAATACTGCTCCGACCTGTATAACTATAGAACCGCAGGAGATCCAGAAGTCCTTAATGTACCCGAAAGCAAAGACACAGACAGTCACCCTATCCTCCGAGAAGAAGTGGAAACAGCAGTCAGATCGCTGAAAAAGGGGAAGTCAGCAGGGGCTGACAACATTCCAGCTGAGTTGGTCCAAGCTGGAGGGGAAGCCATGATCAGCGCCCTACTAAGAATCTGCAACAAGATCTGGCAGACAGGAAAATGGCCAACACCATGGACGCAGTCACTCATCATCACCCTCCCCAAGAAAGGAAATCTACAACAATGCCATAATTACCGCACAATCAGCCTCATATGTCACCCAAGCAAGGTCATGCTGCAGATAATATTGAATAGACTGAAGCCACAAGCAGAGACCATCATTGCTGAGGAACAAGCAGGTTTCAGAGCAGGGCGCAGCACAACAGAACAGATATTCAACCTCAGAATACTATGTGAGCGGTACCTTCAACATCAACAAGACCTTTACCACGTATTTATCGATTTTAAGAAGGCATTTGACAGGGTGTGGCATGCAGCTTTGTGGGCAACCATGAATTTGTACAGCATCAATGCAAACCTGATCAGAGTCATCAAACAGCTGTACAGCGAGGCCACCAGTGCAGTGTACTACAACAACAACATTGGAGAATGGTTTCGAACAACAGTTGGAGTAAGGCAGGGCTGTCTACTCTCACCCACTCTTTTCAACATCTTCCTTGAGAGAATCATGGCTGATGCACTGGAACATCATGAAGGATCAGTCAGCATTGGTGGCAGAACGATCACAAACCTCCGCTTCGCAGATGACATTGATGGAATAGCAGGATCAGAAAAAGAGCTTGCCAGCCTAACAGAACACTTGGATAAGGCCTCCAAAACATACGGCATGGAAATCAGTGCAGAGAAGACCAAACTGATGACTAATAACACCAACGGCATTAGCACTGATATCAGGGTTAATGACCAGAAGCTGGAAAACAGTTCAAAGCTTCAAGTACCTGGGAGCCATTGTATCCGACCAGGGATCCAAGCCAGAAGTAGTATGCAGGACTGCACAGACAATAACAGCTTTGTCAAAACTAAACACCATCTGGAGAGACAAGAATATCTCACTTATCTCCAAGATCAGACTAATGCGCTCCCTTGTCATATCCATATTTCTGTATGCCTGTGAATCATGGACCCTGACTGCAGATTTGGAGAGAAGAGTACAGGCAGTGGAGATGAGATGCTTTCGGAGACTCCTTGGCATCTCCTACAAAGACCACATAAGCAACGAAAGCGTGCATAACAGAATCCAGCAAACCATTGGACCCTATGAGAACCTTCTAACGATCGTGAAAAAGCGTAAACTCAAGTGGTATGGGCATGTCACAAGATCCCAAGGAATTACAAAGACAGTTTTGCAAGGCACTGTCCAAGGAGGAAGAAGAAGAGGCAGACCAAGGAAGAGCTGGGAGGATAACATCAGTGAATGGACAGGCCTAGAACTCAACAAAACCCTGAGAAAGGCAGAACAGAGAGAGGAATGGAGGGAACTGGTTGCTGAGTCTTTGAGGGTGCCCCCACGGTCGTCAGACTACGGGACAGATAGATAGAGATAGATATGCACACCACACACGCCGGCGCGTGCACACGCGCAAGCACAAACATTCTCTCTCTCTCTCTCTCTCTCTCTCTCACACACACACACACACACACACACACACACACACACACACACACACACACACACACACACACACACACACACACACACACACACACACACACACACACTGTCCCTGTCTCTGTCCCTCTCTCTGTCTGTCTGTCTGCTTGTCTCTCACTCACAAACTGATATGTTTTGATCATTCATTGTTTTGGCATGTTATCTGTAGGTACTGTAATGTTGAAACAATTAGTATAATTTTCTTGTTTGTGTAATAACCTGTATTACCATGAGTCCTCTCTTCAATATACCTTGGCTGATAATCAACACAATCTTTAGTTACTTCATTTCTTAATTGATCAATTCCTTCACACTTTCTTCTTCTCTAAGCACACATGTCTGTAGATTGCTGCGCACAGATTGCTATTTTCCCCATCTTCCCCATCATGATTCTACTCTTTCCATCTTTCAGGTTTTTGTTGTTGTTGTCATTTTGTTTCCCGTGGTAAAGGAAGAAAGATTTGTGAAAATGCAGTCCTCCTTTGTTTTTCTGAAGATTATTTGCCCCGCAGAATAAGAACTGTAACACTGTCTTGCATTATGTTGTAAAGTCTTGGGTCGTTTATCGAGGGAATGCTTTTCAATCCTGCATTGCGTCGTGGCAATTAAAACGTAATGTTAACGTCGAACATTTCAGTTTTTTATCGATGCCTATGTACATGTTTCTTCTAATATGAGAGAAGTTGTATTCATAAATGTATCAGTGATAACTGTCTAGCTAACCTATATTTTGCATGCACTAAATAACTGTTGCACACGTATTCGTTGTTTATTGTCTCCTAAAAAGAAACCTAACAAAATTCGAAGAAACAACAACAACAACAACAAAACCCAAACAGACAAAAAATAACTTACAACCGAATCATATATTATAAGATTGGATCAAACTATACAACTTTCTTCAAATGAAGAACAATGCTCTTTTTTCCCCCTGGTGACAAATATGTCTAGGTGTTCTTTCTTCTCACTCACTCACTACAAATTGAGAACAAAACAACACTCAAAACAATCCGTATAATAAGTTCAGTATTTTTATGTTATTCACTGGCAACACTGGTCATCATAGTGGAAGGAAGGCTTTCTGGAGCTCGGTTACAATTCTGATTCATGGAGGAAGCCCTGCTTTGCTTAATTATGTGGTTCACTTGCGAAACAACGTTCGCTGTAGGTTTCTGCTGAGTCTGTGTCTTTTTGCCTCTGATTGTGCTCTCCTGGTTATCTGTTGTTGTGTCGCCGTTTACTTTCTTGGTTGTGAGGAGTCGTGTGGTGTGTTGTTGTGTGTGGTGTTTGGTAGTGTGTGTGGTTGTGTGTGTGTTGTGTTTTTGTGTTGTATGTGTTTGGTTTTTGTGTGTGTTTGTGTATGTGTGTTGTTTGTGTGTGTGTGTATGTGTGTGTGTGCGTGTGTGTGTGTGTGTGATCATTTTACGTCGTTCACATTGTGACTTTAGTGTGTGTGTGTGTGTGTGTGTGTGGTTATGTGTGTGTGTGTGTGTGTGTTGTGTGTGTGTGTGTGTGTGTGCAACTATATCTGTCCGACTTTCTGGCTGTCTGTTTCTCTCTCATTGTCCTTCTCTCTCACATTCATTCCACTTTACTCTCTCTCTCTCTTGTTTTACTTTGGCTTTATATACTTCTCTTAGTGAATAGACCCTAAAAACCTTACCTTTTAAGATACACACCCACCCACCCACAGAAAGATAGATACAGAGATAGGGACACAGAGAGACAGACAGGCAGACATAGAGAGAGACAGACATACAGAGACAGAGACACACAGAAACACAGACAGTGAAGGGGAGAGAACTGCACTTACATTAACAGCCAGATCACAGCCCATCACTGGACCCAACACCTCTCGGCCGATCGATGAGAACACGATTATTGAGGATCTGGTTGAACAGACAGACACCCAGACCAGCGCCAGGCGAGCGGCTTGCCCACCACAATCAGTTTAGACTACTACCCTGGCCACAGGGGGAAGAGAAGAGAGGAGAGGAGATAGAATAGGAAGGGGGGCGGAATGGTAATGCCATTTACACAGAGGCACGCACACATTATTGCCTGGGTGCTCAGGGTCTTCGATCGCACTGTCTTTGAGGGTTTTAGCTTCACACTGGGGGAAGGTGTCGGTCCGTGCAGAGATGTTACATACGCGTTACGCTAAATCTTGGTAGGAAAAAGCAGGGAAAGGGTGTTAGGAAATAAGGGTTGCATAGAGCATCTATGAATACTACAGCCACATCAGAGGTCTTCGGCATGCTATCTCGAACGAACCGAGTATTTCATATTTTATATGCTTATCATCACTCTTTTTGTATGGTTCGTTCCATACGTAAAACAATACAAAGCATATACCTAACGTATCTACTATGTCTCGCCCAAGCCAAAGTCGGACTCACTGGGCTTGACTTGTCAGGAGCTTAACGGCATTGCAAGGCATTTTCGCTTATATGACAGATAACAATAGTTGCTGTCTGAGCGTACGACGACGACGAATTGCGAAGAAGAAGAACTGCGAAGAAGAAGATGCAGAAGAAGAAGAAAACAAGAACAAGAACAAGAAAAACAAGAAGCAATCCCTAAGTTATTTCTAGAAAATAAAATGAGACCATACTAAGGGTTGTAAGCAATCACATTTAATTAATCATCCTTTGCTTGCAGAAAGCGCAAAAAGTAAAGCAAATGTAGCAGGAAGCCATTGATAGCTACAACAGTGGCAGGGGCGAAAAGAATTAAAGAAAGGGGAGAGAAGTGGAGTAAAGCTTGGTTGAAAACGTGAGCAGATTGTAATGAAAGAAAGTGTACAAGAAGTTACAATAAAGACATTGCAGGAAGAAGGGAAAAGAAGAAAAAGAAAGAGAGATTGAGACTGATAGAAAAGAAATTTCCAGTAGAGAATTACTGGGAGCTGGGGATACTCTCTATACATTGAAAGAATCCCAGCACCTTTACAGGGGGTAGCTGATGCTTGATTAACCAACTGTAGAGTCTAAGGTTCTGCTAATTAAACTTCAATGCATGCCGGTTATATCTGTATACCTGCAACACATGAAATACTGACGACAGGAAGTATGGCATCTTTAACGTGCATCTTGCATGCATAAACCCGAGCCAGAGGTTCATGCACGGACAGGTCTAAACACAAGCTGTCCGAAGAAATTGTAAAACTCTTTACCCTCAGTTCAATAAACACTACTGGAACTCATTTCAGGACAAAAAAATACCACCAAGGGCAAAAATGATGTGTGCTACCTATTTGGATGTAACCTAATGACCTCTGTTTCACTTACTTTTATAATTATGGTAAAAGAGAAAAGTACAGCCGAAACAAGTATCTTCCTACGTTCTTTCAAGTCTTTGCCCTTTTAGAAAGTACCATTATTTTCTACAAACCAATTCCATGAAACTAAATTTCACTCTCAAACTTTACGAAACACCTGAAACATAACTAAACTACGTTTCAATATCTAAACAACCCCCTACCTTGTTCTCTCCACCCTGAAATGACACCCGCACCAGTTCTTGGAAAAGACTTCCAGCACAAAGGAGGCTTAATTCTATGGCAAACATTCAACTGTCCCCTTACGTCCACAGCACTATCCACAGTGACTCAGCCCGCGACAGAGATGACAAAGCCTCTGTGATGAAAACAGCCCGGCATCTGCTGCCAGCTCTGCGACACATTTTTCTCATGGAGAATGAAAAAAAACCCGCTGTATATATCTAACTCATTGACCCAAATTCCAAATTTTACCTAGAAACAAGCTCTCTTGAAAAACAATTCTATTGAAAAAGCTCTCCTACCCTCGTTCGTCAAGTCTACCTTGCTGAAATATACCCTGAGGGAAAAGTTATAGACTTAGAGAAAACGACCTTAAGACTGTGCTAAATAACACTTTTTCTAAAAGTGTCATAAAGTTTGTTGTCGAGGATAAAACACACACTCAGTAGCTCACACAAAGTGTACTTTTTCAGAGCTTGCAACCTGATAATGTCTGTAAACTGACGCCGTGCCTTCAGACATGAACATGTGTGCGTGTGTTTTTAATTTTATTTTAATTAATTACATTTATATTTTTTTATATCGAGGATAATGAAATAAGCACTCATGTGCTTTTTTACATCCAGTCCTCGTGTGTATGCAGTTTTGTAAATTCTGTCATCTGTTTCCAACGGCACACAATGGCCTACTCTTACGAAAAGCGGGACAGGATTTAACGTGTGCGCAAGATGTTCTGTGTGTGTATGTGTGTGTGTGTGTGTGTGTGTGTGTGTTCATCCCGGACACATGGCCTGTCGGCGTGAACCTTTGCCATGTGTGAGGCTGGCTTTAGGGATTGTGTGTAGAACAGAAGTCATTGTGGGACACCTGGGTGTGGGGGATTGATGTCAGCGAGGTTAGCGAGAAAATGGATGAGCAGACACCTAGGCTGAAGCAGGCTGACGACACAAATGGCCACGGAAAAAGTCAGAGGGCAACAAACACACAGTCATGTCCACACGCAGACACGCACACAAAAATATGGATGCAAGTTCGTACGGATGCGCGCACTTTGTGCGTATAGGCATATGTGTACCCGTATACACATACACGTGTGTACCCCCCACCCCAACACACACATGCACACACATACGCACGCACGCACACACGCACGCATGCACACACACACCACCAAGTGTGGATGGACTTTAAATTTAACTACAACACAAAGACACACATATAGACAACAGACACACAGACACAGACACATACATTCACACACATATTCAAACACATTCACACACATATGACAAAGTATGGATAGACTTTAAATTTAAATACAACACACAGAAAACAGACAGACAGACAGACAGACAGACAGACACACACACACACACACACACCACACGTGAGAGAAAGAGAGAGAGAGAGGTTTGGGGTTCTAGGGTTTTACTGTTTGTTTCTTTTTGGGGTTTTCTTGGCCAATGAAGAGAGGTGTGTGAAGCACTCGCTTTAAAAAAAGTAAATAAAAAAGAAAAGAAGGGGAATAAGATAAAAGAACCCCCCCAAAGAATTGATGCAGTTAAAAAAATCCGTGCATGTTACTAAGTCATCACTTAAAGACACTTCCATGTTTGAATCTAGCCTCTTTGTGGATGGATTTCACAGACTTCGGTCTGCTGTGAATGAACAGATGA
>CM054135.1:62787428-62789928 GCA_028751875.1 Rapana venosa
CTATCTATCTATCTATCTATCTATCTATCTATCTACCTACCTACCTATCCGCACGCACGCGTACACACACACCACACACACACACACAACACACACACACACACACACACACACACACACACACACACACACACACACACACACACACACACACACACACACAAGCAAAAAATATTGATGGCCTTCAGTGGAAAAAAGACAGGAATCTTTATCAAAGGCAGACAAATGTAACGCCATTTAGTTGAACCTTTCCCTGCCAGTTTTCATTCTGTCTCTTTTATTCGTATGCAGCTGATTGTGTGCATGTGTGTGTTCGTGTCGTGTGTGTTGTGTGTGTGTGTGTGTGTGTGTGTGTGTGTGTGTATGTATGTGTGTGTGTATGTGTGTGTGTGTGTACTGTTTCTGTTGTTGGTTTTTCAAAATTTTTCTTACGTGCATATCTTTGACAAGCAAGTTTACACAGCTTTATTTTTCTAAAATACATTAATAAAATATCATCTCTTCTCTTCGCGCGTGCACACGAGCGAGTGTGTGTGTGTGTGTGTGTGTGTGTGTGTGTGTGTTTCCTCTGTATTCCCCCACCCCCCATAACCTTCGGCTTTTTATAATGGCAGTTTCCAGCCCAGTAAAAAGGCACTTCCACTCCTACACACAGACACACACACGAACAGAGAAAACTTGTGGCTGAAGCATAGATCGCCCGCCAACAGAAGACCAAAAATAGCTTGCAGAAGAATAGCTATCTGTAACTGGAAAAAACACACCCAAATACATAGAATAACCATGTACATGTGTACAAATAAAGACCAAGCCTTTCTGAAAAGTGTCAAAAGATTTACCAATAAAACATATTTTTCTCTATGTTTAATTTTTGTTTTGTTGCCTTTTCTCTGTCTGTCAGTCTGTCTCTCTCTCTCTCCCTCTCACTCTTGCTATCGCTCTCACTCTCTCTCTCATAGAAAAGATAAAAAGGTAAAGGTGTCCCATAACCTATAAGGTCATAGGGGAGCGAGGTGTCAGATAGCTCACTTCTCTAGTGGCCAGCATATTGAGGGCGGCGCCAATCTCCTCTCCATCGCTGTTTTACCTTCCCTGACCCTAAAGAGGGCAGGTACTCATTTACAGCTGGGTGAACTAGGGGACTGTACTGAATCCAAGGCGCTCAAATGATCACATATCCAACTAGTAACCACGCTCAACACTGCTTAACTTGGCTGGGGAAAAGCGAGTGCTCAACTACTGAGCTATCCTGTCCCTATAGAGTGGATACTGGATGTAAAAAAAAAAGACAAACAATGCCCACGTCAGTACGTATAATATATTATCCTCGAAATAAAGAGTTTTCCTTGCTTCCCCGGCTTCTCTCTCAATATGTATTTATGTATGTGTGTGTGTGTATGTATGTATGTATGTATGTATGTATGTATGTATGTATGTATGTAAGTATGTATGTATGTATGTATGTACATGTGTATGTATGTATGTATGTGCGTGCATGCGTGCGCGCGTGCGTTCATGCGCGTGCACGTGTGTGTGTGTGTAAACAATCAAGCATGCAGCTCAAAGATCATGTCACCATCACGGACTACATCTCTTCCCAAACGACGCCTAACCTCAAACACCTGGACAATTCAGCCATGGAACCTCGTTTACAGTGGAGTCCATGCACTATTCATCACCACAGCTCTGCGCCAATGATCGTCAGCCCATTCTCTTTATCTGAGCGCCCAAATCCTCCAGTGTCCTCTTAAGCCGTGTTTGACCGAATGTTGACAGGAGAGGAACATTTTTTTTTGTCCAGCAAGGCAATGAGCCGTTTAATGTGTTCTGTTAATGGGAAGTATTTTTTGTGTTTGCTCTTGGTTTTGCTTTTATGTTTGATTTTTTTTCTGTGTTTGTTTTTTAAATTTGTTTTGTTGGACTTTATTTATTTATTCATATATTTTTGAGAGAGAGAATTCTATTGAATAGAATTAGTTTCATTCCAGAATGTGAAGGAATGAGTATGATAATTGTCTTTTCCCATCAGGGGTTATAAACACACACACACACACACACAAACACACACACACACACACAGATACTTGTAAGTACTGTTATTTTCCTCGAAATAAACAGTTTTGTCTTGATTGCACCATTCCCACACCCTCCCTGTGTGTGTGTGTGTGTGTGTGGAAAGATAATGTCACCATCACGGATTACATCTATTCCCAAACGATATCTGACCTCAAACAACTTGACAATTCAGCCATAGAACCTCGTTTACTGTGGAGACCATGCACTATTCATCACCACAGCTCTGCGCCAATGATCGTCTGCCCATTCTCTTTATCTGAACGCCCAAATCCTCCAGTGTCCTCTTAAGCCGTGTTTGACCGAATGTTGACAGGAGAGGAACTCTTTTCTTTTGTCCAGCAAGGCAATGAGCCGTTTAATGTATTCTGTTGATGGGAAGAAGTGTTTTTTGTTTTTGTCTCGCTTTTCGTTTTGGTTTTTTCGT
>CM054135.1:62792428-62802428 GCA_028751875.1 Rapana venosa
AAGCAGTTGTTTGTTTTCTGCTTTTCTGTCCACAAATTGTAATTTACGAAACTTCTCTTTTTGGTGATTGTTTCCTCGGTTTGTGATTTTCCCCCCATCGTTTAGAGCTGATACCCATGGTGTCCTGCTTGTGTGTAGGCATGCATGGGTCACACAGGGGTTAGGTGATGGTGGTGGGTGGACGTGTGTGTGTATGTGTAGGTGTGGTATATATATATATATATATATATATATATATATATATATATATATATATATATATATATATATATATAGAGAGAGAGAGAGAGAGAGAGAGAGAGAGAGAGAGAGAGAGAGAGAGAGAGAGAGAGACGGGCACAAACAGACACAGAAACACGAGAGACAGAGACACAGAGAGAGGGAGAGAGAGGGAGAGAGAGATTTTATTGTTTTTTTATATTCCATTCTTTTATATCAAAGATAATGGAATAAGCACTTGTGTGCTTTTTTATATCCAGTCTCCGTTTGTATGCGGTTTTGTAAATTCTGTCATCTGTTCCCACCGGCACACAATGGCCTACTCTTCGGAAAAGCGGAACAGGATTTAACGTGTGTGCAAGATGTTCTGCGTGCATTCGCACATGGGACTTTGGTTTATAGTCTTAACCGAAGGACTTTTGGGGAGAGTGGAGTCTGCACTGATGTTAACTCAAGGAGAAAATATCCCCTTGAACGGGAATCGAACCCGGGCCGTCAGATTGCGAGTGCAATGGTCTAACCACTAGGCTCACCCCCCCTCCACCGGCAAGAGAGAGAGAGAGAGAGAGAAGAGAGAGAGAGAGAGAGGAGAGAGAGAGAGAGAGAGAGAGAGAGAGAGAAACAGATAGACAGACAAACAGGGAGAAACCATGCGTGGCCTGTCAGTAGAAAAAGAAAAGGAAACGTCTCAATGGTCAGAGTTCTGTCGAAGGTTGTGTGAAAAAGGAGGTGGTGTGGGGAAAAGTTCCAAATGGCTTTTGTCGCCACATTTCATGTTGTGTGTTGCTGTTGAAAGCAGTTGTTTGTTTTCTGCTTTTCTGTGCACAAATTGTAATTTACACAACTTCTCTTTTTTGGTGATTGTTTCCTCGGTTTGTGATTTTTTTACCCTTCGTTTGGGGCCGATGCCTGTGCTTTTGTGCTTGTGTGCAGGCTTATGTGTGCGTGCTTAACATATGGATTATGAGGTGGTGGGGTTGGTGGTAACATAAATTATGTGTGTGTTTGTGTGGATCTTTGTGTGTGTGTGTGTGTGTGTGTGTGAGTCTATGTGTATGAAATAGTGAGAGAAAGATAAGAGATACACACACACACACACACACACACACACACACACACACACACACACACACACACACACACACACACACACACACACACACACACACACACACACACACACACACACACACACACACACACTGTTACTGACATTCATAATAATTCATTGCCACTGACACTATATTCCTATTAGCAAGGAGCACATAGATCAAATCTCGTATTCATGACATCATATGACACGGAATGAAAGCAATCTAATGATCATGATTCCAAAAATGATAGAAACAATAGGAATAACTAGGGAAAACATACATAATTCAAATATCGAAAACATGACTATGAAATAAGGCTCAATCAGCCAAACCTGTCAGACAAACATTTGCAAATCATCAGTAGGTCTACTCGATACCTTAGTTCACCCATAATGGAATAGTTTGGTAACGCTATGAATGGACACATATCTCTTCCATGAGAGAGAGAGATTTTGAAGGAATTAATATTCAGAATGTTAATTCACACAAATACAAACACGCACGCATGCACGCACAACACACACACACACACACACACACACACACACACACACACACACACACACACACACACACACACACACACACACACACACACACACGCACGCACGCACGCACGCACATACACTAACGGACTTACAGGATAATCCACACAATTATGCTATCACAATTTCGTAGGTTAAACAAGAAAGAAAAAAGAGGGGGAAAAAAAGAAGAAAACTCATAAACAAGAGAAGAAAAGGGTGTGTACACGCGTACTTGCAAGGTAAAGGAACTAATGGAAAGCGTAACTGGAGGAGGGGAGGAGAGGGGAGGTAAAATGGGTCACTACTGGAGCCCAGACAGCCATCTATTAAAGTGTACAGTTTCTTCACAGAAGACCTAAGCAGTTATAATGCTGGGTTGTTGAGGTTTTTTTTTGCGTGGGATGATTGCGTTCTAAGTTTTGAACATTATTGTTTTTAAACTTTTAATTTTAGAACGTCATATTTTTGGTGAACGCTGGTCTGTTTCTTCAAATCATTTTGAACTGGCTCTTTTTATGTAGCTTTTATTTTTTTTTAAAAGCTAGTGTCTGTCTCTGCTTCTTTGTCTCTGTCTCCCTGCCTTGTTGTCTCTCTCTGTCTCCTGTCTCTGTGTCTGTCTGTCTCTCTTTACCCGTTATTCTGTCTGTCTGTCTGTCAGTCTGTCTCTGTCTGTCTATCCATCTATCTTTCTGTCTTTCTGCCTTTCTGTCTGTCTATCTATCTATCTATCTATCTACCCATTTTTGTTTCGATTTGTCTGTTTGTCTATTTATCTATCTTATTTTCAAAATCTTTATTTCTTATGTCCCTTTCTCTCTCTGCGTTATCTCTCACATGCGCAATGGAATAACTAAAGCTTAATTTCCTGAGCATTTTTGTTGCTGTTGTTGTTGCTGCTGCTGCTTTATTTTTGTGTAAAGGAAAGAATGGTTAGCTTCAAGGGATAAAAAAAGAGTGGCTGATACTAACAGAGATGCTCTGTCAATTGGGGTGAAAGGATGGATAGCTTTGGGCGAAACAGATATTCCTGAAAATAACGAAACACAGCAACAACAATGACTAGGGCACAGGCCGTCAGAAAGACAATAATTTTATCATTTCAAAGGGAAATAAAAAACCAAACACAAAAAAATTGGCAGAGTGACAGAATGGAAGGAAGGAAGGTAGCATGTGTGTGTGTGTGTGTGTGTGTGTGTGTGAGTGAGTGAGTGAGTAAATAAATGTACACTGTTCTTTTTGACTGCTGAACCCCGCCCCCTTCCCCCACCGCGCCTTTTCCTTTTGTCTCTGTCTCTATCAAAAAGATTATTGCATATTTTGATACGTAACTTATCCTACTTAAATATACTACACAAATACTTACTGCATATTTTGATATGTAACTTATACTAGTTTTTCTGCATAGTTGAGATAAATTTTGTTTTTCCATGTCATTATTATGTATGCCATTATACGTCCCTTTGGATAATATCCATATTGAAAATGTTAGTAAAATGTAAATTTTCGTATCATCATACTTCAAATCATTATTACCATAGTATATTCCGTATTCTTTTGTCAAATTAATCTAAACCAACATCAACTTGCAATGCATTGTGTCCACCTCGATAATTCAGATTAGGAAAAAATGCAACATGAATGAGCACATCACATAACTAACACACAACACGATTCTTTGTCAACAACGAACAACATGCAACTCTCAATCATTGAACAGTGGACATGCAAATCAATGATAAAGAAAGCAATGAACGAGAAAAGTAAAAAGAACAAAAAAAGAGAACAAGGATTCTCAGACGATACCAAGAGACAAAGGGGTAATGTAAAGGAAAGAGAGAAAAGAGAAAAGAGACAAGAAGAAGAGAAAGAGATGGCGAGAGACAGAAGAGAGAGAAGAGGAGGAATGAAATGGAAGAGAAGAGAAAGAGAGAAAAGAGAGAGAGAGAGACAGAGAGAGGAGAGAGAGAGAGAAGAGAGAGAGAGAGAGAGAGAGAGAAGAGAGAGAAGAGAGAGAGAGAAAAGAGAAGAGAGAGAGAGAGAGAGAGAAGAGAGAGGAGAGAGAGGAGAAGGAGAGAGGAGAGAGAGAGAAGAGAGGAGAGAGAGAGAGAGAGAGAGAGAGAGGAAGAGAAGAGAGAAGAGAGAAGAGAGAGAGGAGAGAGAGAGAGAGAGAGAGAGAGAGAGAGAAGAGAGAGAGAGAGAGAGAGAGAGAGAGAGAGAGAGAAGAGAGAGAGAGAGAGAGAGAAATGGGTCATTACTGGAACAAAACAAAAAAATCTTATCAAGTGTGCGAACTCTTGCTAGCATACGTTAGCGGCTGTGATGCTGTTTTTGCCTGTGCTGATTGCCATCCATTTTTGCCTATGGCTATTTAGCCTCTCACATATTGCGCATTATGAATTTTTTGTGGTGCGCTTTCGTTTTTTAATTTTGGTAGTTATTTTGAAAGTGATGTTTCATAACTTTAATTAGTTTGTATTATTGTTTTAGCTTTTGTTTTTCTGTGCTTCTCTTTTGCGACATTCTCTCTATATAAATGTGTGTGGTGTGTTGTGTTGTGTTGTATGTTGAGTTGTGTTGTGTGTGTGTGTGTGTGTTTGGTGTGTGTGTGTGTGTGTGTGTGTGTGTGTGTGTGTGTGTGTGTGAGTGTGAGTGTGTGTGTGTGTGTGTGTGAGTGTGTGTGTGTGTGTGTGTGTGTGTGTGTGTGTGTGTGTGTGTGTGTTGTGTGGTGGTGTGTGTGTGTGTGTGTGTGTGTTCCTCGAACCTATGCATAAAATTCTCTGTTTTAGCCATCCCCTTCCATTCCCCACACTACTGTTTTCCTCCCTCTGTTGCTCTGTCTGTCTGTCTGTCTGTCTGTCTGTTCTCTCTCTCTGTCTCTGTCTATGTCTGTCTCTGTCTGCTGTCTGTCTGATTGTCTGTCTGTCTCGTCTCTGTCTGTCTGTCTGTCTCTCTGTCTCTGTCTCTGTCTCTCTCTCTCTCTCTCTCTCTTCTCGTCTCTCATCTTCTCTCTCAAAGAGCTAAATTTTCTTGTTCATCATTGGATTTAGCTCATAAAAAGAAACCTGATAATGTTTATGGAGATGGTCACACACACACAACACACAAACACACACACACACACACACACACATGAGTGTGCGTGCTTGCGTTCACACAAACAAGACGTAACCAACGGCTTTCAATAAAAGATAATGGGGAAACCTTTTCGAGAGTGAGAATTTTGGTAACAGTTGTTGGTGGCTACAAGAGAAGGGAGGGAGAATCGGGGTAATTCTGAAATGTCTTTTTGCCAACAGATTTCATTTTTTGTGTAGGAAGTGCTTTCTTGTTTCTTTCTCTCTCTCTCTCCTCTCTCTCTCCTCTCTCTCTCTCTCTCTCCTCTCTCTTCTTTCCTCTCTCTCCTCTCATCTCTCTCTCTCTCTCTCTCCCTCTCTCTCTCTGTCTCTCTCTCTGTCTCTCTGCTCCTGTCTCTGTCACTCTCTCTGTCTCTCTGTCTCTCCTGTCTATCTGTCTCTCTGCCTCCGTCTCTGTCTGTCTGGTCTTGTCTCTCTGTCTCTCTGTCCTCTGTCTCTCTCCCTGTGTCTCTTCCTGTCTTGATGTTTGTCTCTTCTCGTCTATCTGTCTGTCTTCTGTCTCTGTCTCTTCTCTCTCTCTTCAATCTATGCAAGTTTAACAATTCTCTTTTCAGTAACCTGTTTTGTTTTTTTGTTTGTTATCATACTCTTTTCTTCATTTCTAGTGCTGGTGTTCTTGCTTGTGCTCGTGTCATGCGATGCTGGTCTGTCTTGGGGAAAATGGAGTTGTTGTTCAAAAATTATGAATTCTCCCATTTTGGTGATGTGTGTGTGTGTGTGTGTGCCGTGCCTGTGCTGTGCGTGTCATTCGCTGCGGTGTTGTTGTGTGATTGTGTATGTGTTTTTAAAAAAAAAGTGTTTATAGATAATTTTATTTTGAGGATGATGCAAGAAGCACTGGTGTGCTTTTTTGCAACCAGTCCCCATGTACACGCAGTTTGGTAGTTTTCGTCATCTGTTGTTATATCCTTGTGTGTTTGGTGTGTGTGTTTGAGTGCACGCGCACGTGTGTGTATGTTAGTGCACACTCGAGAACCCATGTTTGTCTAATTATTATGTGTGTGTATGTACACACGTAAAAGAGTGGTAAGAGAACTGCCATTCCATGAGCCCATGTGCATTAGCGATCGAGATCAGCAGCCCCTGCATTCATGGAGACATTCATGTCAGTCACTTGATGGACACCAACATCACTTAGAGCAGGGATCGACAGCCGCCTGCTCTGCACTGCACCAAGTGGTCAACCAAACTATAGCATACATTGAAAGGGAGTAAGGGGATAGATGCGTGTTAAAGAAAAAGTGTTCATTATTGCGAGAGAGAGAGAGAGAGAGAGAGAGAGAGAGAGAGAGAGAGAGAGAGAGAGAGAGAGAGAGAGAGAGAGAGAGAGAGAGAGCGAGAGAGAAGAGAGTGACAGACAGACAAACAGAAAGACAGGGACAGCTAGAGACAAAGACAGAGATAGAGATAAAGGAAGACAAACAGGCAGGCAGACAAACATACAGACACACACACGCTTTATCTCTCCCTCTTTCTCTCTCTCTCTCTCTCACACATACACACATTTTATCTCTCTCTCTCGCTCGCTCGATCGCTCTAACACACCAACACACACATACCCATCCACCCCCACCCTCCTCCATCACACCCCTTACACGCAAAGCATACAAATACACTCTCTTTCTATATCTTTCTCTTTTTTTCTCTCTCTCACACGCATTCAGCCCCACAACCTTACCCCCTCCCATCTCCACGATCCCCCCCCACCTAACGTGCGCGCGCACATACACAAACACACACACACACACACACACACACACACACCACACACACACACACACACACACACACACACACACACACACACACACATAACTTATAGTTTTTTCAGCAGAAAAAAAGAAAAGGAACCCTTTTCAAGAGTGAGAATTCTAAGGACAATTGTTGGTAGCAACTTGTACGGGGAAGGTGGGGGGGGGAGGGGGGGGGGGGGTGAGCCTGAAATATCGTTTTGTTCCCAGGTTTCATTTAGCTTGTGTGAGGAAGCCGTTTTTGTTTTGTTTTGCTTTCGTTTTTGTCTCTCTCACAAATTGTAGTTGACACAGCTTCTCTTTTCAGTAATTCCATTTTTTGTTTGTTTGTTACTGTATTCTTCGTTTCTAGAAAGGTGATTCACAGTAAGTTTTGTTTGTTTTTGTTTTGGGGTTTTTCTTTTTTTCTTTCTTTTCTTTGGTTATTTTTTTTTTTGGGTGCTACTCTTTTCTTCGTTTTCAGATAGGTGTTCACATTAAGGTTTTTGTTTGTTCGTTTTTGGTTTATTTTGTTTTGTTTTGGTTTTGGTGGGGTTTTTTTCTTGCTGCTTTACTTGTGTGTGCACGCATATGTGTTCAGAAGGAACTGGGAGTGCGTTTGTGTGTGTGTGTGTGTTCAGTGTGTGTGTGTGTGTTCGTGTGTTTGTTTTGTGTGTGTGTGTGTTCGTTTGGTGTGTGTATGTGTGTTCGTTTGGTGTGTGTGGTGTGTGTGTGTGTGTGTGTGTGTGTGTGTTCGTTTGGTGTGTGTGCGTGTGTTTGTGTGTGTATGTGTGTGTTCGTTTGGTGTGTGTGCGTGTGTTTGTGTGGTATGTGTGTTCGTTTGGTGTGTGTGTATGTGTACTCGTTTGGTGTGTGTGTGTGTGTGTGTGTGTGTGTACTCGTTTGGTGTGTGTGCGTGTGTTTGTGTGTGTGTGTGTGTGTGTTCGTTTGGTGTGTGTGTGTGTTCAATGCACTTTTGGGCGTGTTCCCGCGTGTGAAAATGAGAGAGAGACAGAGACAGACAGACAAACAAACAAACAAACAAACAAACAGACAGAGACACACACACAATGACACACAGAAAGGGAGCAAACACACATCCAACTTTGTGCGAGTGTCTCTGTAATTCTGAACGTGTGAGCGCGTGGGCTTTGATGCCAGAACTCCAATTGTTGTTTGCTTGCAAATGACTACTTTACAGCCCGAAGATGACAAAAAGAATAACAAATTAACAACACAGTTTTTGCACCATACAAAGATTGCCAGTCAATGCTTCGCTTGCCCTCTTTGGAATGTACAAAAAACAGGATGAACACCAAGCAGTAACAGGAAGAAACAAAAAGTAAGTTTTGTGATAAATCAGTAAAGGAACTGCTATAGATTTGATAGAAAACATCCATTTAGAGGGCCAAAGAATTTGTTTCTGCTAAACGGAAGACACTGGCAGTCCAAAACATATAAATTTATTGACTTTTACGGGGAAAGAAAATTATTTTTGTGACAAAATGTCTGTGACAGAAATCAATACACAGTAGAAACTCCATGAAAAAAAGAAATGATTAACTTTTTGCAGATTTATCGCATTGTGGAACGGTTTCTGAAATTTGAAAACGCTGATCTTCAACCTTGTGAATAGAACATTGACTCTTGATGAGAGTATAAATATAAATATCCTGTAAACCGAAAATTCTTTGTCTCTTTAAAGTAAGTTTTATAATATTTGTTCAAACAGAAAAACGATCACAGCTTGTTTCAATTTTATGCTGTAGCTTCTCAAAGAAAAAGTAGATTTTTTGACGGTAATACACACCTAACTGATGTTTATTTTGATGCTGACCGCTTTGAACGCAAAGTAAAATCTGAATTGAAGCTTTAACTCATATTAACAACGGAAACAACTTTTGCAGCGTTGTGAAAAATAAAGTAAGTCTACTTTGGCGTGTGTTGAGAAAGAATGATACTTGGTTTCTCCATACATTTGTGTTGTGACAAATAAAATAAGTTGTGCATTGATGTGTATTTAAAGAAAGGATGATATTTGGTTTCTTCGTACACCATGTTTGCATAATTTTTCTTCACATCTTTAAAAATAATTGAAATATGTCAGTGGAGCTGAATTTTTGTGGGTATTGATATATTCTATATTTCTATGCTAATGCTGGATCTACATATTGTCAAAAACAAATGTAAAGCAGCTCAAACAGGTACGCCATTTGGAAGCACCTTTTTTGCCAGATTAATCACGTTTATGTAAAGGCGCACACAAGTGCACAATTCTGTGCAAACACACAAACATATGTACATACAAACTTTCAAACACACACACATACACTGAAGAATACACACGCTTAACGCATGCATGCTTGCACTTGAACAAATAGAAAAAAGGAAACAAAACAAGAATAATTAAAAAAAAGAAAGTGCAAATATGTGAGTGTGTGTGCATGTATGTGCTTACACATGTGTGTGTGTGTGCATACGTGTGCATGCGTGTGTGCACATGCGTGTGTGCGTGTGTGTGAGCGTGCTTACATGCATGCGTAATACGTTTGTGTACGTGTGAGCGTGCTAACTCATGTGCACGCGTGCGCTAGCTCGAAGAGAGAAGGGAGAAGGGAAGGTGGGGAGAAGTGGGTCATTACAGGAACTGCAGGGGAAACCTGGTCAGCAGCGCCTGACCTCTTGACAGCAGAGGTTAGCAGCCCACAATGTCGGTTTTGCTTGTGCCCCTTCCTTGTGTGGTTGCTTCAATGACTTTTAGTTTTTAGCTTCCAGACATTGAACAATATGGTTTTTGCATGGGCCTGTTTCTATTTTTTGTTTTTCTTCTGTTCTCTCTCTCTCTCTCTCTCTCTCTCTCTCTCTCTCTCTCTCTCTCTCTCTCTCTCTCTCTCTCTCTCTCTCTCTCTCTCTTTTAAAAAAAAATAATTGTTCTATAACCTTCGTTCTTTCTTTTGATTCTGCTTTTTTGTGTGTGTGTCTGAGTTTTCTGTGTTTCTTTCTGTCTGAGTCTCTGTTTTGGCTCTCTGTCTCTCCATCTCTGTCTGTCTATCCGTCTCTCTCTCTCTCCTTCTTCTTCGTGTGTGTATGTGTGTACATGTGTATGTGTGTGTATACATGTGTGTGTGTATGAGCGCATGTATGTGTGTACATGTGAGAGTGCTAACATATGCCCGTGCATACGGCAATACGCCCTACTTGCCGTTGGCACTAGCAATGGGCATGTAGGGAGAAGGAAGGGAAGAAGGGGGGAAAGTGGGTCATTACAGGAACTGCAGAGGAAACCTGGTCAGCAG
>CM054135.1:62807428-62817428 GCA_028751875.1 Rapana venosa
TTTTTTTTTCGAGCGAAGTTATGCAAGTATGCACGCCTGTGTGCCATTATCTAAAATGCCTGCGCATGCATGCATGCATGTATTTGCATGTGTGAGAATGGCAGACTCCAAACAAACCTCTCGCTGCCAGGGATAGAAAGCAAAGAACAGAAGAGAAACAGCTTGTATTCATTCATTGGCACCACGGAAATCAATCGGAACGATATTAGTCAGCTACAGTGTATGGAATCTTTCCATACTGATACCTTCAGAGAACGACAAATCAAATACACGCATGCACACAAAACCTTCAAGATCCACAAAACACGTCTACACACAGTGACGCAAACATAATATTATAGTATAGTATATTATACCGGGTCGGTGGTCTACAGTTAACGCACTCTGCCTAGAATGCGAGAAGTTTCGGTTCAATCCCCTGTCTGTGCCTGAACTTTTATCCCATCTACTAGACCTTGAATGGTGGTCCGGTGACTAGTCTTTTTGGATGAGACGATAAACCAAGGTCCTGTGTATAAGACGCATTCAGTGCATATAACAGAACCCACAGTAACATGACAGTTGTTCCCGGTAAAATTGTTCAGAAAAAACATTCTTGTAGGGAAACAAAACGTATAAATTTTCTGCAGGAACATGCTTTTCTTTTTAATGGGTGGCGCTGCTCTTGTGGCGACTCGCTCACCCTGGGGACAGCCAGCCCAAATTTCCCGCAGAGAAATCTGCCATGACCGATAGGGGTAGACAATACAATATACAATATGAATGCTTGCAGAGGGCAACAGATCAAATACACACACATGCGCTCTCAAAAGTGACAAGACCCGCAAACACATCGTGTTGATTACTGTGCAGGAAATAACATCTATTTTACAAAAAAACCACCCCAAAACAACAATAACAAAACAAATCAAAACCAACAACAAAAAACCAGAACCAAACCTTTGATAATGCAATATGGTGACATGTGTTCCCAAGGGACAACACCGGCCATTTCCCTCGGAGGCATGTTATGAGTAAAACAATACACACTACTAACAATAGAAAGCGAGTACAATAGGATGCCAGACAATAATATGGTGTAATGTAATATGCAACGTAACTATAAGCTGACAATACAACACAATACATTTTTCCCTTTTTCACGTTACGCTTTGGAATAAAACAACGCCATGCCACATTGTGTTTCTTACATCTCTGACACAAAGAGAAATGGATTTGAAAACCACAAAGAAACTGTGTTCTCTTCTTTACCGCAGGCTGCCAGTGTATCAAATATTCATCATCATCATAGAGGCTGGACAATTCTGTCAACACTTTTTATGCCTCTATGTTCGCCTGTCTGTCTTTCCGTCCGTCTGTATGTCTGTCTGTCTGACTCTCTGTCTTTCTGCCTTTCTCTTCCTCTTTCTCCCCCTCTCTCTGTGTGATTTAAAAAAATCACACACACACACACACACACACACACACACACACACACACCACACACACACACAACACACACACACACACACACACACACACACACACACACACACATATGATATATATATATATATATATATATATTGTGTGTGTGTGTGTGTGTGTATTACCTGAAATTATCTAGGAATTTCTAAAAAAATATAAAACGTAGCCTTCTTCTTTCTTTTCGAGACTATGATTCCTATCAATCATAATAATAATAATAATAATGTCGCCACTTAGCGCTGCGCCACCCTTTCACCCTTTTTTTTTTCTGCAGCTGTATTTGTTTCCCTATCAGAGTGGCTTTTTTCTAAGAATTTTGCCAGGGACAACTCTCTTGTTGCCGTGGGTTTTTTTACGTGCGCTAAATAATTACGTGTAACACACGGGACCTCGGTTTATCGTCTCATCCGAAAGACTAGCGCCCAGACCACCACTCATGGTCTAATGGATGGGGGAAAAATTTCCGGTCAAAACGGGGTACGAACCGCCGCACACTTCAGACCCGGACTTTTCGCTTTCTAGACAGGCGCGTTACCTCTAGGCCACCGATCCATACATCATGTGCCTATCAGTGTTGTAATTGCCCTTCATGGAATGATTAAAGTAGTTTTGACTTGACTTGACTCTTGACTTCTCTCTCTGTGTCTAGGACAGGCACATGCTCATAAAAAATCTATGCATGTGTGCGCACATATGTGTACTCCTGCAGGAACATCCACGTGCATGTGCACTAATATATTCGTGACCTCGTATGATCAAACATGCACTTGTACACAATATTTATTTCACAGACATGACAAATCAAATCAAGCCAAGTCAAGTCAAAAGCACTTTAATCATCACATGAAGGGCAATTACGTCACTTGACATTGCTGTTGTGATTGTTACTGCTGTTGTTGCTGTTGGTGTTGGGCGTTTCCCCAGCTTAACGCTCTGATGATCATACAAAACACATACGGTCTCCCCCATCACATCAAAGAATCATTGTTCAAACTTAAGCGCACATTGGATGAGAAGCTTGACGCATACAGCTGGTTGATGTTAAGCCCTTCGTGACACAGAAAGTCATGATATTTCAGCTTCACAAGACTTGTGTTCTTCTTTAATGGAAAGCACAGGCTGTTGTACTAAAAGCTTATCATAGCTGGAAGACAATGCCAAGATAGCATTTCAAAGCACAAAAACATTTAATGTAAACCTTAGTTAGAGCTTTGCTTCCATCCATAACTGACAAAGCCTTTGGAAAAGACGAGGGCACTGGGTTTAGCGCTGGTTGATGATGCCTTGTGTGATGTTAAAGTTAAACACTTCCATCCTTTACAAAGTTTTCTTTTTTGAAAACGACTTATCTCTCTCAAATTTCCTACCTGTTACATAACTTTCGATGACGTTGAGGACTTGATGTAGTTATGTATGGAAAAAAAAGCTCGTGTAACAAGAATCAAGACCTTCACTCCAATACTATTCTTTTCTGAAGAAACAAGACCTTGAGAAATTCAGACTGGAATTAATCTAAATCAACGAAGCGAGAAATGCCGTGTACCCCCAAAACATGCCGTGGAGAAAATCAACGAGGGGCTACTTCGGACAACACACCAGTAATTTCTTTTCAAAGCTAAAGAGTAGTGTTGAACTGGAAATCAGAAAGCCGAGAAGCCCATCTCTTTTATTTCAGTTCTTTGTATTCCTGACAGAAGTTGTGTCTTTTTCACATCCTAGCAGGTGTCGACATCATAAGACGTTGTACCTTTCTTTCTTTCTTTCTGTCTGCCTTTCTTCCTGTCGTTTTTTTCCCTTTTTGTTCGTTCTCTTTGTTTGATCTGGGTGTCTGTCTTTCTTTCCTGTGTTTCTTGATGGGATGGTGCAAGTCTTCTTGTTTACTCATTTTTCTCAACTTTTTATGTTAGCAGTTTCTTCACACACACCCCTCCCTTTCTCTCTCTCACTCTCTCCATTTCTCTTTCTGTCTCGCACTCTCTCTCCCGTCCTCCCTCTTTCACCCTCTCTTTCTCAGTCTCTCTCTCAATCTATTTATGTAGCTATATATCTATCCATCCATCCATCCATCCATTTATCTATCTGTCTATCTCATATCTATCTATCTATCTATCTATCTATCTATCTATCTATCTATCTATCTATCTGTCTGTCTGTCTGTCTGTCTTCTGTCTGTCTGACTGCCTGCCTGCCTGCATGCTATCTATCTATCTATCTATCTATCTATCTATCTATCTATCTATCTATCTATCTATCTATCTATCCTCTATCCATCCATCCATCTTCCATCCATCCTCCTCCATCCATCCATCTATCTATCTATCTATCTATATATCTATCTATCTATCTATCATCTCTATCTATCTATCTATCTCTTATTATCATGCTATTCTATCTTCTCATCGTCATCACACTACATCTACACTATCACACTATCTATCTATCTCTCATCATCCTCAGTCTTCTTCATCCTCTTTCGCTCTCTCACTCTGCCTCCTTATCCCTACCCTTCTTTACTCCACCGTCCTCCATCAGCTCTTCGCTTACATGCTTATTGTTTACTTAAACAGCCACACAACAGGAACAGGGGCAGACAAAGGATAACCAGCAACAGCCAACAGCGACAGCCAGCACACATAGCCAGGCAGGACCAGGACCTTCGGAATTATGCAAGAGCTGTCACAAGGCCTGTCTTTCCAGAACAGGAATACACACAGCTACTGTAGGTATAGCTATGGTGTATAGCGAATATTTTTTTGTTATTATTCGTTTTTTAAAGAAAAGAGAACAAATAACAATCAGATTTATTCCTGTGCGGTAATAAACAATTCTGAAAGATTAAAAAAAGGGTAATCTCCTAAAAGGTGTGTGTGTGTGTTTAGTGGTAGTGTGTGTGGGTGTGGGTGTTTAGTGTGTAGTGTGTTTGAGTGAGTGAGTGTAGTGAGTAGTGTGTATGTGAGTGTGTGTGTGTGTGTGTGTGTGTAGTTAATGTGCGTGAGCGTGCGTGTGCACGTGTGTGCGTGTGTGCGCGTGTGTGTTGTGTGTGTGTGTTGTGTGTGCGCGCGCGCGTGTGTGTGCGTGTGCGTGCGTGTTGATTTTTGCTGTTTTTTTGCTGATATACTGTCGCTTTTCTCTTTTGATATTTTGATTCGCAATATTTTCTACCTTTTCCTCTCCTGTTTCTAAAAAAAAAGAAAAATAAACAATCTTGTCATCCTATCGTCAATCTGTTAAAAAAAACACCACAAACCACACCCCCAAAACCAACCTAAAGCTTCTACACCTCGAAACCACAGCCCACGCGGCCTTAGCTAAGCCCAATGGAGCGGAGGGAAATTAGCTCCGTTTTCATCAGCATTGTCCAGAAGGCAGTGTGCATGATTCATGAGGGCGACCCAGGAGTAACCACTTCGCCACAGGTAGCTACTGATCCAGACACTCTCTTTGAAGCATCGTCTGTAGTGCATTTTTTTGGGGGGGTTCCATTCGGAAGGGGGGGGGGGGAATGGATCGATTCAAATATAACCCCATACTTGTGTGTGTGTGAGAGAGAGCGAGAGAGAGCGAGAGAGAGAGAGAGAGAGAGAGAGAGGAGAGAGAGAGAAGAGAGAGACAGAGACAGAGAGAGACAGACAGACAGAGACGACAGAGATATAGACATGGCACACCACACCACACAACACTACACTACACTACACTACACTACACTGCACTGCACTGCACTCCACTGCAATACACTACACTGCACCACATCACACCACACTAAACTACACTACACTACACTACACTGCACTACACTACACTACACTACTCTACACTGCACTACACTACACTACACTACAATACAATACACTACACTACACTGCACTGTATTGCACTGCACTGCACCACACTACAGCACATCACACCACACTACACTACACTACAGTAACTACACTACACTACACTCTAATTCACTCTCCTTCAATGCACTGCACTGCACTGCACTACGCTACACTACGTCACAATGCAACACAGTACAGTACAGTACAGTACAATACCATACCATACAATACCATACCATACCATACTATACCATACCATACCATACCATCCAATCCAATCCAATCCAATATAATACTTTTAGCACCAGACAAAACAACCAAATAAGCTAAAGAAGGCATTTTCAGGTAAAAACTAGTCAATCAATCACCTAGTCATTATAATGTGTCAGACCACGGAAGCATCAATTTCATTCTCTACACTTGGATGTTCGCCAACTATCCATCTTGCATTTCCACATTTATTGATCTATTTTGGAAATAATAGAGTCTTGTGACATTTTGCTGAATCAAACTCAGATTACTTGCAGGAAGATGAAATATGAATGATCCCGAAATACGCTGTGAAACTACCTTTGACATTTGAGGGTTTTAAAAAAAGTTTCTTTTGAAATACGAGGCAGCTGACTTGACAATGAATTTAATGACAGTACACATGCACGCACACACTCACCTCCCCCCCCCCCACACACACGAACATGTGCATGAACCTATACATATGGCATTTGACAGACAGAGATAGACAAGAGAGTCAGGAAAGATACCTCATACGTAGCAAAACAAACAAACAAACAAACAAACAAACAAACAAACAAACAGAAAAGTCGATTCATTGCCACATCGAGTGCTGTAACACAACAGAACGATACTATGGGGTCGATATATCTATCAGTTTTAAAGTCAGAAACCCCCAAATTGATATTTATCACCATTATAAAGCAGTAGACGTGAAAAGAAAAGAAAAAGAAAAAGAAACACCCCTCCTAAAGTTTCTGTCGCTGTCCTCTGTCAATATTTTATTTAAAGGTAAAGGTGCCTCATACCCTATGTGATCATAGGGGAGCGAGGCATCAGAGACCTCAGCTTCTCTAGGGGGCCAGCATATTCAGGGCGGCGCCCATCTCCTCTTCTTCGCTGCTTTACCTTCCCTGACCCTAAAGAGGGCAGGTACCCATTTACAGCTGGGTGAACTGGGGGAACTGTACTGAGGCCAAGGCGCACAAGCGGTCACCTATCCAAGTGGTAACCACGCTCGATGCTGCTTAACCTTAGCTGGGGGGGAAAGCGAGTGAAATGTTTATTTAATTACGGGGTATTTCTCCTTTAACATGTCTTCTAACCCCCCCCCCCCCCCTCCTTCCCAAAACCTCTGAACAATTTCAAACCATCATTCCTGATCTGTACAATATATTGTACGCTTGGGTAGCTTTCATTCCTGATCTGTACAATATATTGTCCGCTTGTGTAGCTTTCATTCCTGATCTGTATAATACATTGCACGCTTGTGTAGTTTTCATTCCTGATCTGTACAATACATTGAACGCTTGTGTAGCTTTCATTCCTGATCTGTATAATACATTGAACGCTTGGGTAGCTTTCATTCCTGATCTGTATAATACATTGAACGCTTGTGTAGCTTTCATTCCTGATCTGTATAATACATTGAACGCTTGTGTAGCTTTCATTCCTGATCTGTATAATACATTGAACGCTTGGGTAGCTTTCATTCCTGATCTGTATAATACATTGCACGCTTGTGTAGCTTTCATTCCTGATCTGTATAATACATTGAACGCTTGTGTAGCTTTCATTCCTGATCTGTATAATACATTGCACGCTTGTGTAGCTTTCATTCCTGATCTGTATAATACATTGCACGCTTGTGTAGCTTTCATTCCTGATCTGTATAATACATTGCACGCTTGGGTAGCTTTCATTCCTGATCTGTATAATACATTGCACGCTTGTGTAGCTTTCATTCCTGATCTGTATAATACATTGAACGCTTGGGTAGCTTTCATTCCTGATCTGTATAATACATTGCACGCTTGGGTAGCTTTCATTCCTGATCTGTATAATACATTGCACGCTTGGGTAGCTTTCATTCCTGATCTGTATAATACATTGCACGCTTGTGTAGCTTCTACGCTGTGAAACCACAGCAGGTGTAGCCACAGATGGCCCCCACAACAGAAGGTAGAGAAACGTTCATTTCTTTTTCATCAGCGTTCATCACGAGGAAAGATTCATGAGATCGACACCGGTGTAACCTTTTCACTGCAGGTAGCTATACTACTGCTGCCGACACCTTCAGTGAAACATCGTCTGTTGTGTTTTAGAGAAACTTGCTTAATTAAAAGTACGGAAACACCAAAAACGCCGCACGCACGCACGCATGCACGCATGCACGCCCACACGAAAAACACCGCACGCACATTCACACGCTTGTGCTCAGACGCGCTCGGACACACACACACACACACACACACACACATACATACACGCACATACACACACACACTCACACACACACACACACACACACACACACACACACACACACACACACACACACACACACACACACACACACACACACACACACACACGAACGCACACCCACACGCACACCCACACGCACGCACACATACACGCATGCACGCATGCATCCAACCCCCTTCCCTCCACAACACACAAACTCACTCACTCACTTACTCAAAGAAAAATAGAGAGAAAGGGAGATAGAAAGACAAGTGATAGGAACAGAGACAGCTTGGAAATTAAAGTGCTCAAGGATGATGATCGATCCGTGTATTTATTATAAAAAGGTAGGCGGTTTGCGAAGCCAAAAAAGTGCTAGACAGTATATGAACTACCTCTGACACCAAAGTAGACAAGCCAAGGAAGCCAGAAAAACATATGATCTGCTAAACATCAATGAGTCCATCCATCCATCCATCCACCCATCCATCCATCCATCCATCCATTCATCCATCCATCCATCCATCCATCCATCAATCAATTAATCAATTAATCAATCAATCAATCAATCAATCAATGATCTGTGCTAGTAAACATATGATCAGCTAAGTATCAATCAGTCAATCCATATCAATCAATCAGTCAATCTATGAACCAGCCTTTTCTAGTAAACATAGGAACCAGGTCAATATCAATCCGTCAATTCATACTAAATCATTCAGTCAATCTATGAACTAGCCTCTGAATGACTGAGCCGTGGGAACAGTCAGTTTGAGCTCCTCTGTTCCCTTTAGCTGCAGAATATGATTCGAAACCCTGCGCAGCTTCAACACTTTGAAACCGGAGCAGACCTGGTGTCAGCTGGCCCTGTGGAAGCAAGGAACATTAATTTGCCCTTTCATCAACATTGTCCAGGAGTCAGTGTGAATGATTCATGAGCACGACCCAGGGATAAAAAGTTTTACTGCAGGTAGTTACAATTGCCGACACTCTCGTTTGAAGCTTTGTCTGTCCCCCTTTTTTTGATTAAGTGAAAATTGTTTGATTAAAATCGCTGAAACACAAGAGAGATTAGGATAGGGAGGGAGGGAGGGAGGGAGAGAGAGAGAGAGAGGTGAGGGTGGGGATGGGGTGGAGTTGGGTGGAATGGAAATTCAATTGGTCAAGGCTAATAGTTGATTGAACATTGGACAAAAAAAAAATCTTCATAGTTAAATTTCCATGTGCAGTCAGGGATGCTATGTAATATTGTTATGTTCATTGTCAAGATACTGAGTGTCAAGATATCCAAAATATTAGACAAGGGATTTTACTTCTGATTCCCTAATGGTCCTGTTTTATGATGTTCCATCGGACTGCATCTTTAACTTCCTGAGAGAATCTAGCCTGTTCTCTTCGGATAACATTTGGTTTTGGACCTCAGCTAGAGCTCCTCCCAGGTTCACCAATGGCGAGATTCTGAGTTTGCAACCGTTTTTAACCCCTCATTTAGGTAGCCGCCTTCCAATTTCGGGGATCATCGGATGTAAGCTGACGTGCTACAGTTCTTTACTACGAACAAAGCTGCTTTTGAGGATTTGGGCAGTGGTTTTATCCCGTGGTACACGTTGTCCTTTCTGATCGCGGTGATCTTCCAGTGTTGACCCTTGTGGTAGGCTGGGCGTTGATAGGGTGATAGGCAACGATAGAAGATATGGTTTCGGTCTTGTTTTGATCTGTGCATCGCTGCACAATTTTCTATAGGAGATTCAAACTTTAACAAAGTAACAACCTTGATATGGCCTCTCTTGTTGGTGGGGCTTTAAAAACGATGTGGTAGAATTAGATAGGTGATATGTAGACTGACTCTCACAGATGAACAACGCAGCCCAGACAACTGCACTAAATGTGGTAGTAGGTAAGTGCCATCAATCAATCAATCAAGAAATCAACCAATCAATCAATTAATCAATCAATCAATCGATAGATCCATCATCTATTGATCACCTAGTCAAGGAATTTTTGATCATAGAAATATCAGTTGGGCACTCCAAGCTGCGCTGATTTTTTGTTGTTGTCCATATTATATTTGGACATTCCCAAAGTCGGAATGTGGCTACCTCAATGGTGGGCAAAACGGTCGCAAGAGCAAAATCTCACCATTGGTGAGCCTTGGAACTGTAGCCGAGGAACGAAAACAGATATTTGGATATATTATAATTATGGACTCATTTTCATTTTGCTAATAAGAAATG
>CM054135.1:62819928-62829928 GCA_028751875.1 Rapana venosa
TGGAGTTCAGAGCAGAAGTAGGGCACGGCACAGTGGGCCCTAGCTATAAGCTAATAACAGTCTTCCAAGGTCCGGAACCACGCACACATCATCAATAAAGCAGCAGCAGCAGTTGTAGGCGTTCACACACCTGAGCCGAGCTGAGGGGACCTCTCCTTTGATAAAATAAGAAGAACGATTGATTTCCCCACCATCTGAAATAGCTGGCATACATCGCAAGGCAATGATTGTAGATTCAATGCTTAATGTTCTGGCGTCTATGATTATACCTATTATGTGATGGGCTTTGGGTATTCTATTTTTAAAACAAAAGGTACAGAATAAAATAAATGTAGGCGTTGACACACCTGAGCCTAGCTGAGTGGACCTCTACTTTGAATAAATGAGGAACCACTTTTTTTTTTCCCTATCTGAAATCGACAAGGCATTGATTGTAGATTCAATGCTTAATGTTCCGGTTTCTATAATTATACTCATGTAATGGGCTTTGAGCATTATTGTTTTTAACGAAAAGCACAGAATAAAAAAAAAGGTAGAAGTAGTAGTAGGAGGGGTAGGAGAAAGAGGAGGAGGAAGAGGAGCAGCAGCACTAGCTAGTAGTAGTAGTAGCAGTAGTAGTAGTAGTAGTAGTAGTAGTAGGAGGAGGAGGAGGAGGAGTAGGAGTAGGAGTAGGAGCAGAAGTAGTAGTAGTAGTAGTAGTAGTAGTAGTAGTAGTAGTAGTAGTAGTAGTAGTAGTAGTAGTAGTAGTAGTAGTAGTAGTAGTAGTAGTAGTAGTAATAGTTTTTAAAGGCATTATAGGAGAACAAGATTTAAAAATAGTTAACATCGTACCGATCGTACAATTCCATGTCAAATAATGGTTGATATAAAACCATGCCTCTAAAATAATAATATATGATTTCTGAGATTATGTTTTTTATCTCTTTTTTTATCCAGATGTGCTTTATTAATACACAATTTGTGTCTCAAAACTCATAAAGACATAGTATCAACTGAAATGTTTATTTCCTCCATTATTTACTTTGTGTTGCATATTGGCTTATGTGATGTGAAAAACTAACCCACAGAAAATGCCCCCCCCCCCCCCCAACAAAAAAAAGGCAGAAATAAAATATACAGGATTGTTCAGACAAACAAACGAAACCCCCCAAAAATCTAGAACTGGCTGGGAAAAAAAGTATCAAAAGCAACCCACTACACCTAACCAACTCAGGACAGACAGAGAGGTAAAGGCAGGTAGATAGAAACAACACAGACACACAGGCAGAAAAAACACTGATAGGAAACACACTGATACTGCACTGAGACAGACAGCTAAGAAACCCAGACACACCAACGAACACACATTTACAACAACAACAACAACAAAAAACAACACCTGCACCCATCACTTCTCCACTACACACAGTAACAGCACAGAAAGTTCAGAAGCTACATGAAAGGAAGCGTCACATATGGACCAACAGTTTGTCCTTAAGTGGGAACGCTTCCGAGCTACACTATTATCATCAAATACTCCTAAAGGCGTCCGAGGCCACAGCTGGGTGCTGCAGAATGGACCCTTTGCTGATCAATCAAGGACAATTCTTTTATACTCTTCTGCAACAGCTGTCACCCTAATTTGGAAAATTAGGCTGTAAGAGAAACAGACTTGGACTAAAAAATAAAAAATAAAATAAAGGAGGATGTGAAATGGTCGACGAGAAAGAAGTGTGATTTTAGCAGGGAAAAAACCTAACGATTCAGTTGGAATAGTGTTTGTAATGTGCAATGATTTGTTTCTCTGGCAGTTGCGTTCATATTCTTCTAATCTTTTTAAAAAAAATTCTTTGTTGTAAGGGAGAAAGAGATGCCTCTACTCGCTGATTTAAAAAACGTCTGGGAACTTTTGTTTAAATAAATTGCATGTTTCTGCGATGAAAGAAATGGTAAAAAGGCGACAACATTTGCATATTCTAAGTTCCTTGTTTACTTACTAGTGGGATTTTGCTCAAGATAAACTCTCAGTGATTTGTAAAGCTTAAAATCTACACACACACAAACACCCACACACACGCACGGACGCATGCACGCACGCGCGCTTGCGCGCACGTGTACGCACACAAGCACGCACACAAGCACGCACACACACATACTGACAGAGCCACGCATTAAGAGAGAGAGAGAGGTCACCAGTTTGCACGCTGTCATGAACTCATCAATATTTACCTTCTCCACAATGCGTGGGTTGGGTCATGACCTTGCCAAGCACTCCTTCCAGGAGCTCAACACACACACGCACGCACGCACACACGCACGCACACGCACGCATGCACACACACATACTACAGGTAGTATACTACTCTTTCTAATCTTGGAACCCAAATGGCCACCCTTAATTCTCATTAACTAAAGAGACTATGCCACTACAAGAGCAATGTGAAAGAAACAATACAAAACAACAACAAAAAGCCCAAAGTACTGTAAAGCTGGAAGGGTTTAAGATGGGAATGAGGATTCGTGAGCTATTATGAATCTGACTCATATACATCATTTTTTAGTCCCCCATGATTATCATATTGCTAAGACTTAAAATCAGACACCCCCTACCACTCAAAAAAGTTATCGGTACAAGCACTGGGAAATAAACGGATAGAAAGACAAAGACCATGAAAGATAGAAACAGAGAAACATACACAGAAAAAGAGATACAACAGCGAACATACAGGTAAAAACAGGGAGAAGGAAAGAGACACAAGTAATCCAGTCAGAAAATGAAAACAGTACACAGTAAAGCTGAAACAGACAAAGACACAGACAGACCGATCAGTATCTTATGTGCTGTTGGAAAAGACCTACATCAATGGCATTACCATTCCACTTAAACAGAGAAAGTTCAGAAGAAAAGAAAAGAGAAGCCGAACACGCAATCAGTATTTATCAGTGCCGACTCCACTCTCCCCAAAAGTCTTTCGGATGAGACGATAAACCAAGGTCCCGTGTGCTAACGCACGCAGAACATCTTGCGCACACGTTAAAAGCCGTTGCGCTTTTTGGAAGAGTAGGGCATTATGTGCCAGTGGGAACGGTGACAATATTTACAAAACGGGAACTGGATGAAAAAATCACATGAGTGCTTATTATATTATCCACGAAATAAAAGAATGAAAAAAAATATATATATTCGGCCTTGGTTAAAGCGTTCTGAGCCACGCCTTCATCAAATACTCGTAAAAACTGCCAGTGTCATACCTGGGTCCTGTAGAACAGGCTCTTGCTGGTAAATCAAGAACACTTCTATCTTCTTTCACAGCTGTCATTACTGTGATCCTGAAGAGGTCAGGCTGGAAATAGATGACAGAGAATGTAATAATTGATTGATCAGAAAGAGCCATGATTCTTGCAGGAAAGGAAGTACTGAGCCAGCCATAACTGTGTCAGTCATGTGTATGTGTGTGTGTGTGTGTGTGTGTGTGTGTGTGTGTGTGTGTGTGTGTGTGTGTGTGTGTGTGTGTTGTGTGTGTGTGTGTATTTTTAACATACATTTTCATAGATCCTGTCTCTTTTCATGTGACGAAGGGCAGTTTTATATATTCATTCATTTCTTTTTCTGAGATGGTTGGCATTTCTTTGTTTTGTGTTCATTTTTGTTTTGTTTTTATACCTTTTCAAAACAAACAAAAAACCAGAAATAGCAGCTATCTTAATTTGACCTTCTGACCGAGTTTCAGAAACAAGCCTCCCCCCCAAAAAAAAATTACATGGCAGCCTCACACATTACCCATCAATTCATCTTCAGTTAAAACTGTTGAACCACCACTAACCAAACACTCGTAATCTATCTAGTAAAACTTCCAAGGCCTATGGAATGAGCTCTCCCCTATAACAAAAAATGTGATATTTTTAACTCCTATGACAGCTGTCAGCATTAATTTAGAGAAGAAAGCATCAGAAATATCATGGATGCAACATTAGATAGAGAAGCTGATAACTGATTGACAAGATAGGAGCGTGAATCTAACGGACAGAAAATAACGATCCAGAGAGAACAGTGCTTATCAGCCGCATCTCTTTCTACGGTCAAGATGGTTACTGATTTCTAACGTTTTCTGTTGTCGGAAAATGGGTGCCTCTTTTCACTGATTTAGGAGTTGTCTTAGGGGCTTATTTCTCTAAAAATTATTGGTTTTAGCTTTAGAAAAAAAGAAGGAAAGTGGCATGAGATACATTTTTTTGCTTTTGGGGGATGAAATTTCAAGAAAGCAAAATGGTTTGCAAAGTCTACAGTGGCAAACATGCAACAATTTCATCAAGAACGCATGCGCATGCACGCACACACGCACGTACGCATACACAGAGAGAGAGAGAGAGAGAGAGAGAGAGAGAGAGAGAGAGAGAGACAGAGACAGAGAGAGAGAGAGACAGAGAGAGAGAGACAGAGAGAGAGAGACAGAGAGAGAGAGACAGAGAGAGAGACATAGAGAGAGAGAACCATGCAATGGTAAAAAGACTACAAGGCCACTTTTCTTCATGCTCGAAATTAGTTGACGTCTGGTTTGCTTTGTAAATCGTTATTCTTCTCCTTTTTATTTTGTTTTCTTCACTGCTTGTTTGTCTGAATTTGATCACATGTGGTATTGTCTCAGTTTTGTTTCATATTTTATTGTGAGGTTTGGATTTGTTTTTGTTTGAGTTTTAAAAAAATAGAATAAACAGACTGAAGAAGAGAGACATATACAGAGAGAACCACAAAAAATGAAGAGAGACTGGAAACAGACAGATGGACAGAGACAGAAAGAGCTACCACGGCAGAAATAACCAAGACGTACACCAAAACAACATAGCGATGCTGAGAAAAGTATACAGACTAAGAGACAGACAAGTAGACATGATAGCAGACAGACAGACAGACAGACAGACAAACAGTTAACGAAGACCTATACCCATAACTTCTTCCTTACAATGACCCAGACAGCTCAAGAGAAGAAAAGATCTGAAGGAAGTTCACAAACGACCCGCTAATACGGCCTTCGTTAAACCATTCTGGGGCCGGGCCCTCGTTAATCAAATACTCGTACAGATGTCCAGTGTCACACCTGAACCCTATAGGATGACCTCTCGCTGATAAACGAAGAACTTTTTTTATTTCCCTACACCAGCTGTCTGTACTACTTCAGAGAGATGGGTAGCGGGAGGAAGGAAGAATACAGGCTGAATATAGGAGATAGAGGCTAACGGTTGATTGACCAGAAAGAAGTGTGATTGTGCCTGGAAAAGAAATAATTGTCTCGTCAAGACTACTGGGGGACGGGACAGCCTAGTGGTTAGAACCTTGCACTGGCAATCTGACGACCCGGGTTCGATTCCCGTTCAAGGGAATACCTTCCCCTGGAGTTAACATCAGTGAAGACTCCACTCTCTCCAAAATCTTTCGAATGAGACTATAAACCGAGGCCCCGTGTGTGATCGACGCAGAACACCTTGCGCACACGTTAAATCCTGTTCCGCTTTTCGGAAGAGTAGGACATTATGTACCGGTGGGAACGGATGACAAAATTGACAAAACTGCATTCACACAGGGACTGGATATAAAAAAGCACACGAGCGCTTATTCCATTACCTCGAAATTTGTTTTTAAAATATGCCTAGGAGATAATCTGTTTCAGTGGTGATGATAGTGGTGCTGGTTTTCTATATTTTGCATTGCCAGAAAATATGTGATTGTGTTCAGCGAATCACTATTTTGTCTCAGGTCCTTTTCGAAAAGAAATGCCTTTTGTAAACACAGGAGAAAAGATGGCACCACCTACACTTAAGAAATTTGTTAATGTTTTGCAGCACACACACACAGTTATACACAGACACACGCACGCACGCACGCACGCACCACACACACACACACACGCGCGCGCGCACACAAGCACGCACGTATACACACACATATGGTTAGACAGAGGCATAAACATTGAGAGACAGACAGACAGACAGACAGAAAGGCAGTCAGACAGATAGAAAGACAGAGACAGACAGATGGACAGAAAAAAGACACAGGCAGACATACGGACAGGATACACGGAGACAAAAAGACAGACAAATACAGGACAGGCAGCAATACCGAAGAAGAAAAAAAAAGATTTCTAAAAAAACCCAATAGACAAAGTGGCACGCACGCACACAAAATAATGACCAGCTATCACCATAACTTCACAACAATTACAACATAAATTTCAGACGAAAAGTAACCAAAATATACCCGATAATACGATCCTGAGGTTAAACCTTCCGCGTCACACGTTAATCGAATACCCATGACAAATGACAATGACAATGACAAATTCTTTTATTTCGAGGATAATAAACACACATTTGCTTTTTTACATCCAGTTCCCGCACCTAAGAGATAAAAAAAGAAAGAATAATAGAATAGAAAGAGAAGCATAGAAGATAGAAAGAGAGAAGAGAGAAAGAGAGAGGAGCAGAGAGAAGAGAGAGAGAGAGAATGAAAGAGAGAGAGAGTGTGTTTGCGTTGTTATTAGGGTGGAAATTGAACCTAAGACTGTTGAGTTTTATCCCCTGCTATGACCAACATAAATTAACACACCTGATGGACCTTTGCTGATAAAATCAGGAACATTTTTTTTCTCCTATAGCAGCTGTCACCTCTAATTTGAAGAAGCAGGGATCCAAGACACCGAGTAGAGATTGCAGACACTAAAAGCAAATAATCGACTGATCAGAAAGAAGTCTGATTCTAGCAGAAGAAAATGGAAATACTATCTAGCCAGGACTGTGTGTGCCTGTAAGAAGCATCTTACCTACTGTAGCAGTGATATTCGTTGTTTTGTTTAGTGTTTTGTTTTGTGTTTTGTTTTGTGGGCGTTTTCTTTCTTTTTTGTCGGAGAATGGTTGTATCCTTTCATTGAATTACAGTTTTGTTACTTTATATCCTGTAATTAAGAAGAAGAGATGCATGGAACACATACATAGAAAAACAGACACGCAGACAGCAAACAAACAAACAGAATAAAACATGAAGAGAAAGAAGGATGGGAGAGGAGAGGAGAGGAGAGGAGAGAGAGAGAGAGAGAGAGAGAGAGAGAGAGAGAGAGAGAGAGAGAGAGAGAGAGAGAGAGAGAGAGAGAGAGAGAGAGAGAGAGAGAGAGAGAGGGGGGGGGGGCAGATAGACAGGCAGGCAGACAGACAGACAGGCAGACAAACAGAAACAGACAGATGAGTCAAGAAAAGACAGAGAAAGACAGAGACACAATCAGAAAGAGAAAACTAACAGCAAACCTCGAGACAAACAGACAAACCCAACACCAACAAAAAAAAACCGTTCACATTAACTACAATAACACCAACACGCAAAGCTCAGAAGAAAAGCAAAAACCAAAAAACCAAAAAAGCAACAACAACAAAAATAATATCAGCCCCCAAACGAAACAAAAGCAGAGCCTGGAATGAGATGTGATAGGGCCTGCCTCCTTAGTTAAAACGCTGTGAGCCCCACGTTAATCAAATTCTCGTAAAGATGTCCAGCGAAACACCTGAGTCCTTCTGCAATGGGCTCTTACTGATAAATCAAGAGCACTCCCCCCCCCCCCCTCCTTCCCATAATGGCTGTCACTACTCATTCGGAGAATTAAGTGGCTGAAGGAACAAGGCTCGGAATAGGGAGAGAAATAGAAAGAGAGGGATAGAGAGAGAGAGAGGGAGAGAGAGTAGAGAGAGAAGAGAGAGAGAGAGAGAGGAGAGAGAGAGAGAGAGAGAGAGAGAGAGAGAGAGGAGAGAGAGAGAGAGAGAGAGGAGAGAGAGGGAGAGAGAGAGAGAGAGAGGAAGAGAGAGAGAGAGAGGGAGAGAGAGGAGAGAGAGAGGAGAGGGAGAGAGAGAGAGAGAGAGAGAGAGGGAGAGCGAAAGAGAGAGAGGGGGAGAGAGAGAGAGCAGAGAGAGAGAGCGAAAGACAGAGAGAGAGAGAGGAGAGAGAGAGAGAGAGGGAGAGAGAGAGAGAGGAGGAGAGAGAGAGAGAGAGAGAGAGAGAGAGAGAGAGAGAGAGAGAGAGAGAGAGAGAGAGAGAGAGAGAGAGAGGAGAGGAGAGGGGGCGGCTAATGATTGATTTATCAGAAAGAAGTGTGGATCCCATCAGGGAAGGGAAGAAATGATCCTGCGCCAGAATAGTGCCTGCAAGACACCCGTTTCTGTGGTGGTAGTAGTACTGTTTTGTTGTTGTTGTTGTTGTTGTTGCTTTCTTTTTTGCTGGCTGGGTAATTAGTGAAGTTTTTTTAATTATTTTAAAGTATTGATTCACTTTCACTGTCTGACTCAGGCTAGTTGTTTTGTAAGATTTGCTTTTTGTTATGTAGAAGAAAGAAGGAAAACGGGGTTTACCAGGAAATATTGTTATTCATTTCTTTATCTGGATTTTTAAGAATAGAGGGGAAAAGATGCAATATCAACGAAAGGTTTGCAAAGTCTTATAAATCACACACACACACACGCACGCACACATACACACATACGCACGCGTGCACGCAGACACACACACACACACACACACAAACACACATACACACGCGAAGTCCGTGGTGAGCAAGAGCACTGTCACAAAATCCGGCAATATTTATTTATTTATTTATACCACTTTAAGTCACGAGATTTCTCTGCGTGAAATTCGGGCTGCTCTCCCCGGGGAGAGCACGTCGCCACAAGAGCAGCGCCACCCCTTTTTTCTTTCTTTTTTTTTTTTTTTTGGTCTGCAACTGTATTTCTTTCCCTATCAGAGTGGCTTTTTTCTAAGAATTTTGCCAGGGACAACTCTCTTGTTGCCGTGGGTTCTTTTTCGTGCGCTGCATAATGTTCTGTAACACACGGGACCTCGGTTTATCGTCTCATCCGAAAGACTAGCGCCCAGACCACCACTCATGGTCTAATGGATGGGGAAAAGTTTCGGGCCCAGACGGGATACGAACCCGGACTTTTCGCTTTCTAGACAGGCGCGTTACCTCTAGACCACCGATCCACTCTGCCTGGCTTCTGAAATGATCCTCTCAACACTCACCCCTCAAGTTCACAGCACATGGACACTGATAACTCTGGTATCGTTTCTCACCCTCAAGCCAGTGGGCCGTTCTTTAAATAACGATACTGATGATCTCTACAGACATTTTTTGCCACTGCAAGAAGGGTATCGTAAAGCAGAGCAAAAGCTGAATGAGGTGGAGTTGGGGTTGGGATAGGGATAGAGTGATTGATCGGATGTATTGGGCATGCATGCGATTGATATCTATTTGTGAACCTGCACAAATATTTCTCTTGTATGCAGATCATAAAGAAAAACACATCTTTGAATCCGTTAAGTAGATCTGTACTCAACGCAAAATAACGGTCTGACGAACTTAATCCACCACAGACTACTCATCCACAAACGAGGAGACACTCACAGTCTAACCAAAAAAGTTAGGCACTCATTCACAGACTGACTTACGAACTGTCTTCTTTTTTTTTTTCATTATTCGGCTGGAGCTCCAAAGTTCACCTATGGCGATATTTTGCGTAAACAATCGTTTGTGCCCCCCCCCCCATTAATGTCGCTGTATTCCGACTTCGGGGATAATGTTTAAACACGACACGAGTGCGCAGGCGTTATTATTATTTTCTTCATCCATTCCTACCAGCACAAATGGACTACTCTTTCGAAAGGCAAATGAGTTTTAACGTGTGCGCGAGATGGTCTGCGTGCGTTTTCACACACAGACACTTGATTTATATTCTCACCTGAATATAAATACTCAAATATAAAAGCAACAACAACAACACAAACACCAAGACCCGTAAAAAAAATCAATCGCACAAGCAGACGAAATTAGCTATACAAGTGCTTGAAGATAGACACTTAAACTAAAACCAACAACACAACAACAACAAACAAACAAGCTAATCAACGTAACAAGCGAAAGACATGAACAGTAGAAGCGCTCGAAAGCAACCTCTTGGCTAACCTGTTCTGGGTCCGTGGGGAAAAGCA
>CM054135.1:62832428-62834928 GCA_028751875.1 Rapana venosa
CCTCCGCAGATATGCCTGTTAGAATTGGTGGAGTCAATATCTGTTCCAACTCGATTTCCATGGACGTTCTTCAAATATGACTATAAACCGAGGTTTTGTGTGTGTCAAAACACGCATAGCAGATACTCATATGTTTAAAACTCCTGCAGTTATCTAAAAAGAGTAGGCCAGCTAGGGCCAGTGGCATGGACAGCACCAAAATACTCAGCATGCAACCTGCAATATCAAGAAATGAGCTCCGCCAGGGTCAGTTTTCATACACATACTGCCTATAAAAATTTAGCGCAGTACTCCCAACGACTCCTCGAAAAATGAGGAAATTTGATACAATAGTCAAAATGATTATATTCTACAATCTCTTCAATAAAAAAATCTGTATGTGAGTTATGTCGGACGAAAACATTACCTGCATGCAATGCAGAGCAGTGATTTTTTTTAAAGTGTGGCGAGTCCAGACTAATATCCGAAATAAAAGACTTACAGTTACGAGATTTCCAGACTACTTAATAACACAATGATCAGGCTGACAACACAGGCAACGTATGAGGGAAGACGAATAAATTTGCGTTAATTAAATAGATACACAACGAGAGTAAGCTCTGATCTAAAACCACACAGCAAAATAGTTTGTCCGCAGCTCTAATGCTCCCCTAAACAACAGCTTGCTCAAAATTGTCTGTGTAATGAAAAACGGAACATTAAATCGATGTTTTATACCCCTCCTGTGTTCCCTTGATCAGAAATAAAGATTATTTATGTCCAAGATCCCTCCTAGCCATTTTTTGGCTATTTGTCTTTTAAATATTATCCTGGTTCTCTCCCTTTTCAAATGAGCCGAGTTCTCTCCCGCTGCCTGTGGGGAAAATTCCCCCAGTGGAAATGGAGACAATTCCATTTTCTCTTCAATCTTTTGTCTTCTTTTAACAAAATGTACAAAAGAAAGACAGTTTTTGCTTCTTTTTCGTTGTCCACATGTAAGCAACAAGCAAAACACCGATAACAAAGCAAACGAACGGTCCCTTGATAAAATACCCAGCCACACAACGCAACACAAAATAAAAAAGCTGAACTTAGGATCACAAAAACTGCCCCTTCCCACAAAAAAGTTATGTCTGCTTAATCTTTGAACTGCCATTCAAAGATAGGGGTTTTTTTCCTTCTCATTCTTCCCTTTTGTGGTTTCAGATTTATTTTTTCTTGTTATTCCCTTCTGTGGTTTACAAAAAAATGCTTGTCTTGTATTTTCTTTTTTCTGGCTGCCAATGAAGAACAGCTTTATCCATGTGGCTCTGGATTTTCTCTCTCTGTATCTGTCATTATCATCATCATCATCATCGTCATCGCCGTTATCATTATTATTTTCATGTTGTTGTTCTTCTTCTTCATCCTCCTCTTCTTTTCTTATTCTCCTTCTCTTCCTCCTTCTCGTCTTTGTAGTTTGTCTTTTATGTTGTTCTTTCTTCATTTTTCTTCTTTTGCTTTGTCTTTCTTTCTTTCTTTTCCCTCTTCTCCTCTTTCTCCATCTTCTACTGAAAGCAGAGGAATACAAACAACATCGCTGCTTTCATCAATGTCTTGATCGCTATGTATACTGTTGCTGTGACATTATTGCTTCCTATTACTTTAACTGTAGCTACCGTTATTGTTGTTTGTACATGGTGCCAATGTCATGAACATGTCCATCTTGAACCAAAACACGCATAGCAGATACTCTTATGTTTAAAACTCGCGCAGTTATCTGAAAAGAGTAAGCCAGCATATAATCCACATACGAACATGGTCACGCTTCTTTGCTTACCTTTTCCTGCTCTAGCGGTAGAAGCACCATTCAAGAAGGAGTATCACGTTTGCTTCTCAACTTAAGTACCCACAGATTAACCGTGTTCTCTCACTTTGCATACGACTTGTTTACAAACCTTTTCTTTCTCCTTTTTTTCCTCCTTTTTACCAAATATCAATCTATTGATAGGGAAACAAATACAGCTGCAGAAAAAAAAAAAAAAAAAAATGCTGGAAGGGTGCGAAGCGCTAAGAGCGAACGGTTCTCCGCTCTCCCGGGAGACTCCCGAAAATTCACATAGAGAAATCTGCGTGACTTAAAGTGTATGAAATAAAATTTGAGCACTTTGATTTGTTCTAACAAGATTCAGCGATAAAAAATTCCATATTTATTATTATTATTATTGCGATTACCAGTACCTATCATTTCACTGAGTTCTTTCATGCTTTACCATAACGTCAGTCTTCAAACAGGTATCAATAGAGACCTAGTGAAATATAAGTTGGCACATGTGGAAACTTTTTTTCTTTTTAAACAGTCTCAATTAAGACATTAGAAGATATAAGTGTAGATATTTTAAACTTTCTTTTACAAACAGTACCTTAAGCATAGAAAGAAAGAAAAAGATTCCATTCGACAGATATTGACAACGAAGTGTGTCTAACTGTGCTCAACATGACATTCCATAAACTTCAAGTGCTAAGTCTTTTGAATGTCTGG
>CM054135.1:62837428-62839928 GCA_028751875.1 Rapana venosa
TGTGTGTGTGTGTGTTTTGTTGGCTCCTTGGTTTCCAATTATTTGCAGAGATAACAATTCTGTGCGGATCTTGTTTTTCGTTGTCCTTTGTGTGTGTGTGTGTGTGTGTGTGTGTGTGTGTGTGTGTGTGTGTGTGTGTGTGTGTGTGTGTGTGTGTGTGTGTGTGTGTGTGTGTGTGTGTTTTGTTGGTTCCTTGGTTCCAATTATTTGCAGAGATAACAAATCTGTGTGGATTTTTTTGGCGTTCTTGTGTGTGTGTGTGTGTGTGTGTGTGTGTGTGTGTGTGTGGTGTGTGTGTGTGTGTGTGTGTGTGTGTGTGTGTGTGTGTGTGTGTGTGTGTGTGTGTGTGTGTGTGTTGTGTGTGTGTTAGTGACTGTATTAATGCAGCATCCATAATTTCTGAGCATACGCTATGTAAGGGTGTGTGTGCGTGCGTGTGTGTGAATGTTTGTGTGTGTATGTGTAGATGTGTTTGCTTTGTAGATGGCTGATTGTGTGTGTGTGTGTTGGGTGTGTGTGTGTGTGTGTGTGTGTGTGTGTGTGTGTGTGTGTGTGTGTGTGTGTGTGTGTGTGCGTGCGTGCGCGCTTTATTTTTTAATTTTTTAAATTTTATTCTTTTATATCGAGGATTATGGAATAAGCACTTATGTGTTTTCTTTATATCCAGTAATCGCGTGTATGCGGTTTTATCATCTGTTCCCACCAGCACACAATGGCCTACTCTTACGAAAAGCGGAACAGGATTTAACGTGTGCGCAAGATGTTCTGCGTGTGTTCGCACACGGGGCACAAGCGCTTGCTTGTGTGTGTGTTGTGTGTGTAGATGTATGTTTTTGTAGATGTGTGTTTGTGGTATGTGTGTAGAGATATGTGTTTGTAGATATGTGTGTGTATGTTTGTATGTGTCTGTTTGTTTTGTGTGTGTGTGCGTGCGCGCGCGTGTGTATGTGATATTGCTTCGTTTTACTTTGCTTTGCTGTGACTCGCTTTTGTTTTTCATTTCTCAGGCTTGGCTTGTTTTCCTGTCGCTTTTTTAAACCTATTTAATTCTCCGTTTGTTTGGCCAGAGTTCTTGTCTTGTCGTTATTGGTGGGTGGAGAGATTAAATGTTGTTTAGTGAGCAGGTCGCGCGCTGGATGCAATAACAAAACTGTCCTCAAATTGGGGCGTCTCTCTTTTGTCTAGCCGTTTATCTGTCTGTCTGTCTGTCTCTGTCTCTGACTCTTTCTGTGTTTCTGTCTGTTCTGTCTCTGTCTGTCTGTATGTCGATCTGTCTGTCTGAATGTTTGTCTGTTCTGTCTGTGTTTCTCTCTCCTCCCTCTTTCTGTATTCTGTCTTCATGTCTGTCTGTCTCTTCCTGTCTGTCTGTCTCTGTCTGTCTGTCTGTGTCTGTCTCTCTGTCTGTCTCTCTGTCTGTCTGTCTTCGTCTCTCTGCCTCTCTAGCAAATAGTTACTTCTCTCTTACTCCGCTTCCTATGTGTGGGCGCATAATTATGTGTGTGCATGTGTTCGTGTGTGTATATGTGTGTGCATGTGAATATGTGTGTGCGTAAGTGTGTGTGTGTGTGTGTGTGTGTTCATGCGTGCGCATGTGTGAGGGTGTGTTTGTGTGTGAATGTGTGCGTGAATGTCTGTTTCGTTGTCCGTCTGACTCGCTGTTCATTCAGCCCTGTAGCTATCAAACTCGTACTGCTTACTTTGCTACCAAATTAGTACTTTTGTGTCTGCGATTACTAAGTATTTGTCTCGGTCGTTTCCTTGTCATGGCAATTACAGTACCATCAGTGCCAGAAGAAATAGTTACAGCAGCAGTAGCAGCAGTGGCAGCAGCAGTAACGGCAGGAGTGGTATGATGCATTATAAGTGGAATATGTGGTGCGGATGACATGAAAGATGATGGCAGATGCTGGAATAGTTGCAGTTATGGATCGTACATTTCAAGGGACAGTACAGAAGCATTGTACACTTAAAGAAACCACACCCCTCGTCCTAGAGGTGGCTAAGATGCTGCAGTAATTGCAGTAATAACAGCAGCAGAATGAACTGCACCAATTTTACTTTACCATGATAAAGCTGTGAGCAGAATTTTTGTAAATTAGAATTAAAGTAGAATTAAAGAAAAAAAGTAGAATTTTTGCACCATGTTTGTAAATATCTGTTTGTTTAAACTATGATTATTTATCATTGATTGCATGACTGTGTAGAATTAGGCTGAATGCAGGCGCTTTGATTTGTCTTTGCAAGATATAGCACTCTATAAGTTCTATTTATTATTATTATTTTTTTTTTTTTAATTATTATTAATTTTTAAAATTGAAAAAACAACTTTAAAAATACTATGAGCGTAAAGAAATTTAGCTGGGAAAGCATGGTATACTAGCGAGCATTTTTGCCATTTTACGAAGATGATGAATGTTACACGAAAGTTACAATATGCCTTACTAACAGAGTACAGTTAAACATTCCAATCTGTTTACTGACCTAGAATAGCACTATAGAC
>CM054135.1:62844928-62847428 GCA_028751875.1 Rapana venosa
CTCTCTCTCTCTCTCTCTTCTCTCTCTCTCTCTCTCTCTCTCTCTCTCTTCTCTCTCCTCTCTCTCTCTCTCTCTCTCTCTCTCTCTCTCTCTCTCTCTCTTCCCCTTCCTATGCCTATGTCTCTCTGTCTCTGTCTTTCTGTCTTTGTGTTTCTAAGTCTGTCTCTCTTAGGACAGGTAATTCACCTTGCTCTCTTGTCCTGTAGAAAGAACTGGATTCTTTTTAACTGTTAGAAAAAAGCATAACTTGTCACGCCTACAGATGCACCACCAAAGATAAAACTACAACGATCAAAGCAAATTCAGCGAATGAGAAGATCTGCAATGTCAGGTCAAAAAATTATTGAAGAGAAATATATTATATTATATATATATATATATAAGAGAGAGAGAGAGAGAGAGAGAGAGAGAGAGAGAGAGAGAGAGAAGAGAGAGAAGGAGGGAGAGAGAGAGAGAGAGAGAAGAGAGAGAGAGAGAGAGAGAGAGAGAGAGAGAGGGAGATTGAGAGGGAGAGACAGACAGACAGACACTCAGGCACACAGACACACAGACACATAGACACATAGACAGACAGACAGACACGCACACACACACATACACACACATACACAGAGGCAGAGACAGAAAGGGAACGGGCAAACAAACATACCGACAGGTAGATAGACAGACAGACAGACAGTAAAAGAGGGGAAGGGGGAGGGAAGAAGTGAGAGGGGAAAGGAAATGGGAAAAGGCAGAAGGAAGGTTGTCACGCAAGAACTAACTTGCCCTTTAAGTTCTTATCCCTTCTTCAGATGAAAAGCGGAGTCAGAAGATCCATCTTTGCGTGTCTGCATATGGAGTCACGACAGCATTTGTGAGACGGAAATGAAAGAATAATAAAGAACGTCGTTTCCTTCATACTTCCAGTCCAAGATGATCAGGGAAGAATGAGGAATGCCGGATATCTCTACATATGTAGGGAATTACACACGCTGTTATGCAGCAGCAGACACGGAAAGAGAGAGAGAGGAGGAGGGAGAGAGAGAGAGAGAAAGAGAGAGAGAGAGAGAGAGAGAGAGAGAGAGAGAGAGAGAGAGAGAGAGAGAGAGAGATAGAGATGTAGGAATGACAGATACTGGTTGACATGAATCCATGAATGCCTAAATCCTAGGATCCTCAGATATTTGGATGCGTGCGTGCAGATGCGCGCGCGCGCGCGCGCGCGTGTGTGTGTATGGTGTGTGTGTGTGTGTGTGTGTGTGTGTGTGTGTGTGTGTGTGTGTGTGTGTAATTCGGGTTTTTTTTGTTGCTTTCTTAATGTTTGCCTTGATTTGTAGAGTGTAGCATTCTTGCTGGTGGTCTATTACGGATTAACATAACAGTGATAAGTACATTATGAACTAACATAACAGTGACAATTACATTACGAAGTAACACAACAGTGATAAGTACATTACGAACTAACATAACAGTGATAAGCACATTACGAATTAACATAACAGTGATAATTACATTACGGACTAACATAACAGTGACAAATACATTACGAACTAACATAACAGTGATAGTTACATTACGGATTAACATAGCAGTGATAAGCACATTACGAACTAACACAACAGTGACAAATACATTACGAACTAACATAACAGTGATAGGCACATTACGAACTAACACAACAGTGATAGGCACAATACAAACTAACACAACAGTGATAGGCACATTACGAACTAACACAACAGTGATAGGCACATTACAAACTAACACAACAGTGATAGGCACATTATGAACTAACACAACAGTGATAGGCACATTACGAGCTAACATAACAGTGATAGGCACATTACGAACTAACACAACATTGATAGGCACATTACGAACTAACACAACAGTGATAGGCACATTACGAACCAACACAACAGTGATAGGCACATTACGAACTAACACAACAGTGGTAGGCACATTACGAACTAACATAACAGTGATAGGCACATTACGAATTAACATAACAGTGATAAGTACATTACAAACTAACACAACAGTGACAAATACATTACGAACTAACACAACAGTGGTAAATACCCTATGAACCTCTGCCTTTAAGGACACGAAATGGCAAGTCTGGCTATATCAGTATTGGTGAAACTAGAATGAGTTGTGGAAATAAAACTGATTAATTTGGTTTAAGGCAAAGAGAAACCCCCAGAGCAGGGTAAAAAGAGGAAAAAAATAATGACAGAGAAAGATGGATAAACAGAAACGGGCGGACAGACAGACAGACGGGCAGACAGACAGACAGACAGACAGACAGGCAGGCAGACAGACAGATAGACAAACAGACAGACACAGAACAACACCAAGTAAAACCTGATCTAGAACCCCCCAAAAAGAGAGACGAACAATACAAAGTATATATTGAAACATACGTAGCACATTACTTTTTTCCCCCTCTGTTCTTTTTCCCTCCTAACATTATGATGTGCACTTTGTTTTGTTTTGTTGTTTCTAATACTATTTT
>CM054135.1:62852428-62869928 GCA_028751875.1 Rapana venosa
AACGAAGCTGGAAAAGTTCAACCATAGCAAGCATCCCTCTTCGCTTGCGTGACTTCGGGTCCACCTTTTCTGAGCTGTTGCTGTCACCATGGTGTGACATGGACACGATGGCTGGCTGCTGTGCTCTCTGCTGCTGAATCAGCCCTGTGTAGGGCACAGTGCAGCGTGGTCAGGAAGAGACAAGACTTCTGTGAGAGAGAAAAAGAAGGAAATTGCGGTTTCCAATGTCAGAAAATGGTAGCAAGTTTTATTTGCTGATGTAAATGACATAAAAATATATTGCTGTCTCAGATGACAAGATGATGTGGGGGAATGTCGTGCAAACTTGTTTCTAATATGATGGAAAGTAAATGCTGAACTTATGCCGCCATCATTTTTTAAATATATATTTGCCTGCAGCTTCCGGCAATTGTCTGGTGATGGTTCCTTCCCGATCGAAGATAGCAGTTCACTTTATTTCCTGGCAGTTATTTCTGCTACGTTTGCCGCTCTTTCCTCCCGCCTCCCTATTGCCTGTCTGTTTCCCTACCATTCTTCGGGACAGAGAAAGAAACACAGGGTGAGTAGGTTTGAATAGCAACAGTTGAAAACTTGTGTTCAGATTTTTATATTCAGGTTGGCGTATGTTAGAAAAAAGGCAATACTTTCCATCAATAAAAGAGATAGTTAGACATGTCTGCACAAAAACACAGACACACAGAGTCTAGAAGATTCAATGTCAGCCTACATCAGAGTACGTATTTGTACATGGCATAAAGTAGCAAGAAGTGCTCTGCTAGGGGAATATGCAGGTATCACAGCAATGGCACTTGTAGTATCAGAATGCAATTTTTGTATATGTCTCAAAATGACAAGAAGTATCTTCTAGAGAAATGATTATGCAGGTATCATCAGTAGTAATTTCCTTGTAAATAGAATCGCAGTAAATGTCCTTGAAATACTACATTTCATCACAAAGTCTTGTGATAAACACCTCTTTTTTCAAAATATGTGAGGTTGCAGCTGCAATTGGTTACCTGCCCTTTTCAGGGACAAGATGCTGGCTCCTAGGGAAGCTGAGGTCTATAACAGTTCGCTTCCAAACAACCGCGTACGTTATAAGAGCACACTTATCTTATAGGTGGGGTGGACGAAAGTGGAGTACTTCTGTTCGCAACCTAGTGAAAAATCACGTGGCCAGATAAATACTCTGTGGCGTCATCTTGTATGTGACATGGCGGGCTGTCCAATGGACATCGGCAGATTGCATTTAATGGAACAAAACGAAGCAACAATAGCAAAGCTGGTGGGTTTTTAAAAATAATAAATTCTTATGGCCCTCGAAAGAAGTTGCTGTACCACTACCGTAGAAAATCAGACACTTAGAGAGTTCAAGGTATTACTTTTCTTTCCAACTACGCAGAAAGCTGCAGGAAACATCGCACAGGTTATCTTCTTTCTTTTTTTTGGGGGGAGGGGGATGCAGAACTATAACACTGTATTAAAGAAATGTGCACTATCTTTAAAGCTGCATTATTTTTAATAAATTTGTGTTACAACGTCATAAATCAATATTGCTGTTAATTTTGGTTAACATAGCTTTGATTGCTAATGGTTATTTTTAATATCCCATTTCCAGAAAGCTTGTAATTATGTTTTGATTGTTTCATTAATATTTTAGATGTTGCCGCTGTTGTTTTGCTGCTGTTGCAGTCTTTTTTTCCCTGCCTTTGTCAATCAAAATATTTTGGTGGATAAAATTATGCCTGTCTCTCATCTCAATGAGAGACAGCTTGGAGATGTGGAAATTCAAGACAGTATTTCGGCAGAAACTCGTATCTGAAAATATTGTATCTTCCTGTTCACTACTTCTTTCTTCTTCTGTTCCCAAACAAGCAGATGATCATTATTTTATTCTTACCCGCGCTATTTTTCAACACGCTTGTGCGAATGCTTTCATGCATGCACACGTAAGTGAATGTGTATGCGTTCAAGTGCGCACGAATGCATGTGCACTGCGGGTATGCTAATGTGTGATGCTCGTATACATGATGTGTATCGAAAGGAAAAAGATCAGGTTTGCTCACTCAAGAAGAAAAGGATCTGTAGATCAAAGGTTTGTCCCCAACTCAACAATGCCTTTCTTCCTGGATCTTTTTCTGTGTTGAAAAATGTGGTGTGTGTGTGTGTGTGTGTGTGTGTGTGTGTGTGTGTACGAGCACGCGCACGTATATGTGTGTATGTCTGCGTGCGTGTTGTGTGTGTACGTGCGTGCACGCGCTAGCACGTGTGTGTATGTGTGCATGCATGCTTGAGTGCACGCCTGCGCGCACGTATGTGTGTATGTGTGTGAGGAGAGAGGGAGAGGATGCAGCATGAAGAATTTCTTCTTAAAAAGCAGCGAATCTTCTAACATCCTTACCTCACTTCGCTCGTTTTTCATTTTTCCGAGTGTCCTTGGGTCACTTGGTTGCTTGATAAGAAATCACGCCAACATGCTGATGTTTGTTACGGCGGAAGTGAAGGACGTTTTACAAAGATGTTTTCTATCAAGCTAGTCTTCAGATTCATTAACAAGGCCAATTATTTGAATCACTACAAGCACTGGCTGCAAGACTCTAGTTTTCATTTCATCGCATTTGAGGCGGAAAGTTCTGCCTTGTGAATATGCACAATTTGAATCAAATTAGGCTTTTTTTTTTTGAAAATTCAAGACTGATTTCTAAAACAGGATTAGGTTTGGAAAAGAAATAATTTTCTTCCTCTTTCTTTTCTTTGTGCATCTTTCATGGATATAGTAAAATACTCATTTCATCATCATTCAACGATTTATGGTTCTTTTTGCTGACTTGTCTTCTGTGAAGTTTGTGTCCTGCTGTTCCCACGCCGTTCATCTCAACCTCTCCGCACCAACAATACCCAGATTCGTTATGTCGCCTTCTCAGGGACGGAAGTCAACAGGGAGTCTATCAATGTTGGGCCGTGATAGGGCCACCAGCCAGAGGGGCCCTGCACAGCTGCTGGGTCATTTTTGTGGTGTTCAGTGGTGCCCGTTATGAGCTAACATACGCTGGACACTTCCTATTAAGCCCCGTATTGACCACAGTACTAGCTCAGTCACGGAGCCGGACTCAGTGAGACATGCTCACCTGGGAAGGCGACCTCAACAACATCCCTCCAACGACCTTCTCCCGTGAACTTCCAACCCCAAAAGCTTTGACGCAAATTCACTGCAGGCACAGAAATGTACGGGGAATCCAAAACTGAGATCACCATGGGATCAGAGCGAGTGAGGCCAATGAATCAGAAACATTTTTTTAAATTATAGCCTGATAATCGATGACGATGTGAATGATGAAATGATGCTGCTCAGACAGTGCACACGCTGTGAGACTACGTCACAGGGCTGTACTCTACGTTTCCCACCATACTGTAATAAGCATCCCTTCCCGTGCGTGTGCGTGCGAGTGTTACTGTGTGCGTAGGCCATGAAATTATTGTTCAAACACAAAGGGATGCATCAACCGGGTCTGAGACACACCGACACCTGCAGTTTGGGTCAGATAATTTAGAGTGGGTGCAGCTAGACTGCGTAGCCCAAGTCTTTCCAATGAACTCATAGCAAACTCACTCTGGGTAGAAACAGGCCCGAGTAAAAAGAAAATCCCTAGGACTCTGATGAGATTTGAACCTACAATCTTCCAGTCCGTAACCCAAGCCGCTAACCACTATACGGAGGTGGTTGGTTTCACCATCCAGTCTGTGTCTTTTTACACGTGCGTTAGTGTGTAGGTGCCTGTGTGGTTTTTTCAATTTTTGTTTGCTTGCATGGTGTGTGCATGTATATGTGCGTGTGCACACGCGTGTGTTAGTGTGTGTGTGTGTGTGTGTGTGTGTGTGTGTGCGCGCGCGCGCGCGTGCCTGCGTGCGTGTGCCTGCGTGCGTGTGCGTGCGAGTGTTACTGTGTGCGTAGGCCATGAAATTATGTTCAAACAGAAAGGGATGCTTATTACAGTTCTTTTTGTTTTTTTCTCTTTTACCATAATTTCATGTAGCAAATAAATGGATTAGAAAGGTATGAACTCCGCTTCTAAAAGCATGACACTCTATCCTCCCTAAAATCAATCATCATTTTCATCTCTTTGCTCCAGCACTTTCGAGCCCTCTATTCCGCTATATCCGACACATTACTTCAATCTTCTTCCATTTATATTTGGTAACAGAGACAGAGAAAATGTAGCCTGGTGAACACTAACATTTTCTTTTAATCTCATAATAAATATATAATTGCACAAGTGAGAACGAGTGATGTTAAGTGCAGAATTCTGTAACTTAAAAAAAAATTGCATCGATATTGTGGGGGTGGGGGGATATAAACAAGGCCAGAAATGTGAGCTGTTTTGAATGAAAATGATGTTCAGATTTATCGATAACAATTATTTCAGAAAAGAAAACTAGCACTTGCACTACCAATTTCATGCTTTAAAATCGTTGGATTTGGGGCAGAGAAATTTAACACATGGATCTATGTAATTCCAAATGCATTATGCTTTAAAACACAAAATAAACGTGTTTTAACAAATAATCATCTCGCAAAACGTTGCACGCATTTGTTTGCCTTGCATAACTATTTTCCTATTCCATTCATCTTTTTCTAAAAAATGAATTTTTTCTCTCAATTATAACAGGTATAATTATTTCCACTTTCTTGTGCATTTGTGTGGAAAATGTGAGCAAGGAAACATTAAAGTGTGTGTGTGTATGTGTGTGTGTGTGTGTGTGTGTGTGTGTGTGTTGTGATTATATAAAATTTGCACTTGAAAAATTGTTTGGGTCAAAATAGTGTACTGCAACGACTGTCCTTCATTATAAGACGTGTAAATTATAACCTTTGCTTGACTTTCCTTAAACTTACTTTGTGGAGAATTTGGAAAGAATTCATGAAAGTTAAAGGATTCAAGTTTCTGTTTACCATTTCAATTATATATAAAAGTAAAGTGTCAAAAATTAAAAGCACAAAGTCTAATATTCTTAAACAAAAACCTATGATAAAACAGAAACATTGTAAGACGATTCTAACAAGCAGAAGAGTCAGCACTAAGCCAGCGCAAAATGCTGAAGGTCTACAGATAAAAAAAACGAGAGTTGCCCAACTTTAAGGAAAGCAGGCATCACTCTTTGCTCGCGTGACTGTGGCTGCAGCTTTAGCGAGCCGTTAGCGTCAGCGTGGTGTGATTTAGGAACCATGGCTGCACGCTCTGCCCTCCTCTGCTGAACCCGAGATGTACAGGACTCCGTGCAGTGGGGCACAGAAGAGGACAAAAACTCCTTATAGGCCATGAAGCTATATAACAGGGTAGAAGGAGAAGGTAATGTGGTTCAAAAAGTCAGGAGTATATGAACTTTCCTTTGCCTGTTATAAAGAAAATAACAATCATCTTTTTGGCTGTTTCTTGTTATGACATATGGAAAAACGCCGCGCTCACTTGGTTGGATAAACAAAAAATAACAGTAAGTAGGTGTTAAACTTATGGAATTGTCATTTTTTTCTCTCTAAGTCGTGTGAAACTTCTGGAAATTTGCTTGATGATCGTTTTTTTGCAATCAAAGTAAAGAGGTTACTGAGTTTCCTGGTAATGGATCCTTCTATATCTCCACTTTTAATCTTTTTCTTCTCCTTACTTTTTCTTTGAACAAATAGAAAAACTCTGGGTGAGTGGGTGGGATCAAAACAGTGACGATTGGAAACATATATTCAGACTATATCTTAAGACTACGTTGCGTAAGAGACTACACTATTTTCCTGTTGAGGTGATGAGACGTGTCTGCTTAAAATGACGGGCTTCAAAGATCCAGCTTCAACCTACTCAAGAATATCAAAGGAGCAATATGACTATAATATTTTACGGTAATAACCCTTCAGAAATAATCTGTCGTTGCAAGAAACAATACTCTCAAGAGGAGACTGGTAATAGACATCAATCAAAAGTGACACACCTGTATTCTGTGAAATAAGACCTGTGTGCAGGTGGATAGGTGTAAACTCAACATATCTATGCACCACATAAGAGAACATCATGTGACCACGTAAACTCCTAATTTTGATATAAGTTTATTCTATTGGTTACACGTTATGTTAGAGTAAATAAAAGGTTGAGCGATCTTGTCAATATAGTAATAGATATTATAATCAAATAAAACCAGGCAGTTTAGAGCAGATTTTTTGTCAATCCTACTTAAATAAATAGCTAACACTCTATCAACAACCCCTTCCTTTTTTAAAATAGAAACAATTCTATTTTAGCATTTAATCGTAAAACTTGAGAAAACATTGTTTAAAATTGTTAGACAAATATACGTGAAAAGCAAGTTGTAGAGTCCTATCAAAGAAATGCTATCTATCTATCTATCTGTCCCGTAGTCTGACGACCGTGGGGGCACCCTCAAAGACTCAACAACCAGTTCCCTCCAATCCTCTCTCTGTTCTGCCTTTCTCAGGGTTTTGTTGAGTTCTAGGCCTGTCCATTCGCTGATGTTATCCTCCCAGCTCTTCCTTGGTCTGCCTCTTCTTCTTCCTCCTTGGACAGTGCCTTGTAAAATTGTCTTTGCAAGTCCTTTGGATCTTGTGACATGCCCATACCATTTAAGTTTACGCTTTTTCACGATCGTTAGAAGGTTCTCATAGGGTCCAATGGTTTGCTGGATTCTGTTATGCACGCTTTCGTTGCTTATGTGGTCTTTGTAGGAGATGCCAAGGAGTCTCCGAAAGCATCTCATCTCCACCGCCTGTACTCTTCTCTCCAAATCTGCAGTCAGGGTCCATGATTCACAGGCATACAGAAATATGGATATGACAAGGGAGCGCATTAGTCTGATCTTGGAGATAAGTGAGATATTTTTATCTCTCCAGATGGTGTTTAGTTTTGACAGTGCTGTTATTGTATCAAAGAAATGCACGTCATCTTATTTAAATCAGACTCTCTGTTATGATGCTAGTTTTATGTTCCAATGTTGTAATTGAATATTCAAGCAATTGTGATTGCGCAGTAATGTTTCTGATCGTTTCTGCCACGCGTGTTTTTCATTTCACACATTACAACAGTGTATTTTTGTGTAATATCATATCATTGTAGCATCAACCTCGTTGTTGTGTTGTTGTTTTGTTAGGTATTACTTTTAGTGTTAATCTAAGCATTGGGGACAACAATATCTGTGAATAAACACACTGGAACAAAGGAACACTTTCAAGATATGGAAATTTGCAACGATGTTATGTGCGAGTATTATTTCGTTTTATTTCGTTCATTACTTCTTCTGCGATTCTATGACATAGGGGATTTTCATCTATGATAAACTAAAGCGTGTTCATGTCTGTGAAACTGCTTTGCTTTTAGGATACGTGAGTGGCTGGCTGGATGTGCATTCATACACACGGAAATGCATGCGCACATACAAAAATTGTGCACTTTGGTTGTAAAGTGCAAGCCAATCTTGCACACATGCTACATGCACAAAAGCAGCAAATAACTGGCTTGCACAAAGCAAAAACACACAGATCAAACACAAGTGCCACAACTGATGCCTGTCATCAGTTCTTTTTAGCTTGGTGATAGGAGTCTGAATGGCTGATTGCACTTCAAAAGCAATGAGCCATGTAACACGCGAAGAGCTTTCTTTTGGTTTGTTTTCCTTATTTTGCCCCCAGTGCTTGTGAGTCATGTGTGTTTTTTCATATTTATTTACGTCGACTTTTGTTTGTTTTGTTTATTATAGATGAAAGAATAAAGGCAAGCTTTTTTTTAATTTCACAAACCAATTTTCAGATTTATTCATAAAGATTCTGAATAAACTCGTAACAAGTGCAAAAGCTCAAGTGTTTATTTCATTTGATTTAGTGCGGAGAATTCTGGCCTATTCATAAACTCGACGTGAATTGGATTATGGTGTAGAATATGGAAATCTAATATTGTGTCTTAATACAAACTGTCTCTTCAAAAACCATGCAAGTGTTGTTACTGTCTTTTCCCCTTCTCTTTCCTTCTTCTTTTCTTAAGGACTGGGCTTTTCATTTCATGGTAATTCAGAGTATTTTCTTATCGTTCTCTCTGTGAGTGTGTGTAGGGGAATGCACGTGTGCATAAGTTTTCTTTTTGTATGTATACATAATGTGTGTGAGAGAGAAAGGGACAGAGACAGACAGACAGACAGAGAAAGACAGAGAGACATACAGACACACACACTCAGACATACAAAGACAGAGACAAATAGATGTACATACATATATACATACATACATACATACATACATAGAAACATACATCCCTACATGCATACATCCATCCATCCATACATACATGCATACATACATACAAACATACATACATACCTATATACAGACAGACAGACAGACAGACTATGCTCTCATGCACATTGGCTTCACCACCCAAACACTTGCACAAAAAAGTAAATGATGCATGTAGAAAAGAAAAGCAGTAAAAGATCATGCAATTGTGTTTGATAAATGTTGAAGTATTTCTCCATGTTCCCCCGTTAAACGCTGTTTCCTTTATCATTTGGCATGAAGTCAGAGAAGAACAAGGGAGAACAATGCTTTCATAGCAATAAGCTTCACATCCCTCTGAAATAAGCGTTCTTTCTTCTTTTTTTTAAATACATTATCACTCTCTCTATGTTCTGTTTTTGCAGAAAATTACATTAATCTCATTGCATTTATATTTGTTAAGAAGGAAGCCAGAGAGGCAGCTTGCCGTCCACTGTATTAGATTTTTTTGCACTTTTATTTTCGTAAATATTATCATGATGACGACAAAAAAGTGATTTGAGATGTATTGTTTCATAAAGTATCGTTTTTAGTAATCATATATAAAACCGCTGGAAGCTGTTGAAGGGGTTTTGCCCAATGATTAATTTTATTCCAAATAGACAGAAGTGCACATTACCATTTGTTCCAGCACTTGCACACATTCTGTTCATTTCTTTCCAGCACATCACCCCAACCTCATGAGATGTCCACTTGTAGTGGAGACAGAGAGAAAGGCAAAGTTAATTCCCCCTTTCGATTATTTTCAAAGTCATTCATTCATCGGCGTTATCACGGTAATCGGAATGCGTGATTTTGGGTGTAGAATTCTGTCAAGTGTTTAGCCAACTCTGTCAATATATTCGTGTTTATTATGGAGAAAGTGAAGGAGGTGACTTGTTTTCTGTCAAACCAATTATCAGATTCATTCATCACGGTTATTGTTGGAATTAAAACAGGTGATGGCTGCGCAGCTCATATTTTTCATCTGGCTTGATTTGATTTGATTTGATTTGGTATGGAGATTTCTGCTCATGAATAATCGCAATTTTGATTAAATTAAAATTCAAAGATGTGGAAATCTCATTGTGCTTTTGAAAGAAAATGTTTTAGTTGTACGTTTGTTTACCTCGTTTTCCCTTACCGTTTTCTACACCCAAGAATTGTGTGTTTCGTTTTAGAGACGAATTTTTGTCATAAGTGTGTGTGTGTGTGTGTGTGTGTGTGTGTGTGTGTGTTCTCTTAGATAAACTTGCATATGTGAAGAAAACAACTTGACTGGATCGACAGATTTTGCTAAGCTTTCGAGAATCTATCAGAGCACTGCTTTCCTATAGATGTTTTTGGTATATTTCTAGTATCATTTACACATCTATATACTTCTTTTTTCATTTACTCCTTCATAGAAAAAGCCGCAGTAATCAGCAGGGGGAAAAAACCAGTTTAAGCCTCTGCATCAGAAGGAAAGAAACTTCAAAACCACATTGAGATCCATCGTCTTCTCCTCCTTCATTTGTTCCAGCACTTGCACATCTTCTGTTCAGCTCTGTTCCAGCACCTTACTTCAACCTCACTGCCTTTCTGTTTGTCGTGGAGGGAGCGAGGGAGGGAGGGAGGCAGGCAGGCAGGCAGATTTTCTACTACGCTATTTTCTGAGTTCATTGATAAAAATTATTTCAGGAACCAAAACAAGTAATGTGGGGGTGAAGAACTCTGTATGAATGTAATAAATATCATTGAATTAAAGATTGCTTGGAAATATTGGGATCCCAGAGCCATTATGTGTTGTTCTTTTTTTTCTGAAAATATTATTTCTGTTTTTTTCATCTATGGGAAATATTATTCTCTCGTTCTTTGTGTGTTTGTTTGTCAGTCTGTCTGTCTGTCTCCCTCTCTCAGTGTGTTTGTGTGTGTGTGCGTGTGTTCGTGTGTGTGTGTGTGCGTGCATGCGCGCGCGCACGTGTGTGTGTGTTTATTTGATTGGTTTTGTAGGGTTTTTACGTGTCTCATAAAAGACCCAAAAAATCTAAAATAAACTTGATTAATGAAAAAATATGCTACAATCAGTTTGGACATTTTGTCCTTTGAGGAAGCGAGAGATGCTGTATTTCTTCTGGTCCAGATATTCTTGTGTACATTACTCAAGAATCAAACAATGTTTGGGAATGAAGGAGAGGGGGGTGGAAGGTAGTCTGGTGTTAGAATCAAACCTGCTTCTGAGCACCTCCAAGACGCCCGTTCAAGGGGATCTTTTTCCCCTGGAGTTAACATCAGTGCCGACTCCACTTCCCCTGAAAGTCCTTCGGATTAGACTATAAACCGAGACCCCGTGCGCAAACGCAGACAAAATATCTTCCACACACGTAAAAACCTGTTATGTCTTTCGGAAGAATAGGTAATTCATGGTGGTAAAAAAAGATGTATATATTAAAAAATACATGCACACGGGTGTATTTAGGCATCATCCGCAAAGACGTAATGCGGGTACCTTATTGGAGGGCAAAAACAGTCGATTAAACAAAAATCTATTAGTAGCCTTCACACCTCTAGCCAAAAGAACCTAAACAAAACAAACCAAACCAAATGTTGTTTTCACAATAAAAGTAATTTTGCTTAATCTTGTTTGCGTGGGGAGCTCTGTCTTGAAAATAGGAAAAGTGTGGGTTTTTTTTTAAAAGTTGGACTAGACAAAGCTTTACAAAGTGTTAAATCAAAATTGATTCTTATTTGAAAATTGCCTGTAAATGTTAACTGTGTTTTCATTGCAAATAAATGCAGTTTAGACAAAGTAAGCGATGTGGGATTTCAATCTCATTGCCATTGCTAGGGGGATTCATTTAAGTTCGTTGAACTCGCACATCTATGTTATATATTCTTTTTTTCTTATACTCCAAGTTCATTCTTAAAATCATCACGCGTGTTTCAGCATGTGTGTGTGTGTGTGTTTGTGTGTGTGTATGTGTGTGTTGAATAATTTGCCATGTGCTCAAGACAAACAAACTGAATATACCAAAAGAGCAGTTATTTAGGCTAGATTCATGTCTTTATAAATGTTAAATATATACATCTCACAATCAGCTTCATCAATAACATTTTTAAAGATAGAATAAGATATGCAAGCAAAAGATATGAGGCCATTGCAGAGCATCACAAACTCACAGTATTGTTAATTTGTCACAGGTTTACTACACACCAGAGGACTGTTATTTAAAAGATAGACATTTCTGACATCAATTTTTTGTACGCACTTGGGCGTGTTCGGGAATAGTCGGCTTTTCTCGGAACTCTTCGGCAATGTCCGGTTTCATTATTTTCGTCTGCATCCATGAACACCATCACAGGGGGGGGAAAATGACAAACCGTCTGGTCTGGCTGATTCCATTTGGTTCTTGTCTCTTTATATTAGTTCATCTGGTTGACAGATGAGTGTGTGTGCGTTTGTGTCTGTGTGTGTGTATGCGTGTGTATGTGTGTGCATGTGTGTGTGTCTATCTGTCTGTCTGTCTGTCTATCTGCCTGTCTCTCTCTCTTCTTGCTTACCAGCCTTGTGGTCTTTATTACTGTTGTTAAGAAGACAAATAAAACCCATACTCGTTTCTTATTCATGCCTTGTCGCTCACACACCCCCTATCCTTTCGCCTAGCGCTTTTTCTTCCCTACTCCACTTTTCCCTCTTCCTTTGTTCAGTTTTCCTGTCCTTCCTTTTCGTCCTTTCTTCTGCTCCTTTCTTGTCATTCGTTATCATTTTTGTTTGGTTATTGTCGTCTTCAGCTTCTTATCCAGTAGTAGAGTGTTGTGTTTCTTCATCTTTTCTTGTTCTTTCATCTTTTCTTTCTATGTCGTTCCCTTTTTCCAATGACTACTCGTGTCCTCTTCAATGAAAGGCGAGGTGATCGATTTGTTCGCCTATTGATTAATCAGAGACAGGGAAAGAAAGAGAATAAGGGGTGGTGGCGCGCTGGCGCGCGCTCTGTGTGTTAACGTAAGGTGTGTGTGTGTGTGTGTGTGTGTGTGTGTGTGCTGCGCGCGGTGTGTGTTGTGTGTGTGTGTGTGTGTGTGTGTGTGTGTGTGTGTGTGTGTGTGTGTTGTGTGTGTGTGGGTGAGTGTGTATCTGTGTGCGTGAGTGTGTATCTGTGTGTAGAAAAGTTAGAACCGTATAAAAAAATTCTTTTGGATAATCGCAGTTATATACATTATACTTTTTTAAATGCAATCTTTCTCATATCTCTTTTTGTTTCGTTATCCTTGGTTTTTTTTTGTGGAGTGGTTTTTTGTTTTGTTTTATAGACAGTTTGTTTCTTTCTCTGTTAAAGTCTCGTCTAGAAAATTATGCTTTTTTGTCTCTAAAGGAAGAATCATTGGGACAATGTGGAATCGATGGTCATAGCCCTTCTTCCAGGTAAATGAATTTGACGATTAACTCAGTCAGTTCTAATAGCTCTAAATGAAAGTGAAGTTAATTTGATTCTCTCCTCTCTCTCTCTCTCTCTCTCTCTCTCTCTCTCTCTCTCCCTCTCCCTCTCTCTCTCCCTCTTGTTCTCTCTGTTTTTTCTCTGCCTCTGTCTATCTATCACACACCTCTCTCTTTCTCTCGCTCTCTCTCACGCACACAAACAAGCACACACACACACACACACACACAATCACACTTACTCATACTCTCTCTCTCCCACTCACTCACTCTCCCACACTGACACAAACACTCACACACTCAAACACACACACTCTCCCTTTCTCACTCTCTCTCTCACTCTCCCTCTTTCTCTCCCTTTCTCTCTCTCTCTCTCTCCTCCCTCCACCCCCCCTCTCTCTCTCCAGTCTTTTTATCATCCTATCTTGTTTCTTCTCTTAGTTTCTCTGTATCTTCTCCTTCTCTCTGTCTCTCTGTTTTCTGTCTTTCTGTCTGTCTGTCTGTCTCTCTGTCTGTCTGTCTCTCTCTCTTGCTGTTTCTTCGCCACTGATATAAGCCACAGAGATGTAAACCAACAAATGAAAAGAAACAGCCACTCCTCTTTAACCCTGTCCCATATGCATTCCATCTCATAGACTGAAAGGGACCGACTACTAAAATCAATGACATCTTCATTAAAGCACAGCGCGTAATTTGTCCATGGCTCCTCTTACAGAAGCTACGTGGGTTTTCAAACACTAACTGGGTACATTCAAAATTAATGACAGCTCTAATGTTAAAATGCTTCTCTCGAACTAATAAAAAGAAAGGTAAATCCCAACGTTGATTAACTACAGAGAAAAAGTTCATTATGGTGGCATGAATGAAAATTACTTCTTCCCCTCTCTCTCTCTCTCTCTCTCTCTCTCTCTCTCTCTCTCTCTCTCTCTCTCTCTCTCTCTCTCTCTCTCTCTCTCTGTCTCTCTCATAGAAGCTGAGTGTGATTCAAACGTAGGCTGCGGATAGAGAAAAATAATGACAGTATGAATGAAACATGAGAACACACCATCAACCTATTCATCCTGGAAAGAACCAAATCCTGTAGAACAAAACCATCTACTCTCTGTCAAGCCATGGTATGTTGTTGGGATGTGATCAGCTGTGTAACAAACATGTATAGAATTTGTGAGTGTGTGTGTATATGTGCGTGGGTGTATGTGCATGTATGTATGTGTGCGTTGGTGTATGTTCATGTGTGTGTGTGTGTATGCGCGCGCGCGCGCACGCGCGCGCGTGTGTATATGTCCCTATCCACTCCAGGACTTTATTTCTCTCTCTCTCACTGGCTCTTTCAGTTCATCTTTTCTTCACAAGCTTTTCAACACATACAAAAATTGTCTGGCATATTCCTGAAAGCCGCCAGACATTTACTCATCACTTCAACAGCCTTCATTTTCTTCCCTCCCAAAGAAAACAGGTGAAATATTCAGGCACCGACCACAAAGGGGAAATGACTGACAGCCTGAATAAAGCATGAGGGGGACCAGCACTCCAATACTCCTGCAATGGTCGAGGCGACAGTCATCAGGTAATAATTAAACAGACCGACCTTCTCCATTGTTAGATTAGAGTGTGGGAATTAATCTGAATAATGGAACAAGAGAGAGAGAGAGAGAGAGAGAGAGAGAGAGAGAGAGAGAGAGAGAGAGAGAGGAGAGAGAAGATAGAGACAGACGACAGACAGACAGACAGAATCTGAGTAATATATATATATATGTATCTATATATGTCTATATATCACACACCACACACAACACACACACACACACACACACACACACACACACACAACACACACACACACACAGAAGCCGAGTGTGATTCAAAGAGAAAAATAATGACAGTAAGAATGAAACATGAGAACACACCATCAACCTATTCATCCTGGAAAGAACCAAATCCTGTAGAACAAAACCATCTACTCTCTGTCAGGCCATGGTATGTTGTTGGGATGTGATCAACTGTGTAACAAACATGTATAGAATTTGTGAGTGTGTGTATGTATGTGCGTGGGTGTATGTGCATGTGTGTATGTGTGCGTGGGTGTATGTGCATGTGTGTGTGTGTGTGTGTGTGTGCGCGCGCACGCGCGCGTGTGTATATGTCCCTATCCACTCCAGGACTTTATTTCTCTCTCTCTCTCTCTCTCTCTCTCTCTCTCTCTCTCTCTCTCTTTCTTCTCTCTTTCAGTTCAGCTTTTCTTCACAAGCTTTTCAACACATACAAAAATTGTCTGGCATATTCCTGAAAGCCGCCAGACATTTACTCATCACTTCAACAGCCTTCATTTTCTTCCCTCCCAAAGAAAACAGGTGAAATATTCAGGCACCGACCACAAAGGGGAAATGACTGACAGCCTGAATAAAGCATGAGGGGGACCAGCACTCCAATACTCCTGCAATGGTAGAGACGACAGTCATCTGGTCATAATTAAACAGACCGACCTTCTCCATTGTTAGATTAGAGTGTGGGAATTAATCTGAATGATGGGAACAGAGAGAGAGAGAGAGAGAGAGAGAGAGAGAGAGAGAGAGAGAGAGAGAGAGAGAGAGAGAGAGAAGAGAGAGAGAGAGAGAGAGAGAGAGAGAGAGAAAGAGAGAGAGGAGAAAGAGAGAGAGAGAGAGAGATGAGAAAGAGAGACGAGAGAGAAGAGAGAGAGAGAGAGAAGAGGAGGAGAGAGGAGAGAGAGGAGAGAAAGACGAGAGATGAGGATATGATGAAATTATGGAAGCGCTGACAAGACAGACAAATCAAGGATAATGATAATGATAATGTTATGGAATATATATAGCGTGAATTTGTAAGCAAAAATCAAAGGAATATATATATATGCTATCTCTTTCTCTCTCTATATATATATATTTATATATATATATATGTGGTGTGTGTGTGGTTGTGTGTGGTGTGTGTGTGGGTGGGGGTGGGGGTGGGGTGGGGTGGGTGTGGGTTTATGTGTATGTGCGTGTGCGCATGTGAGCGTGTGTGCATGCGCGCGTGAGTGTGTGTATGAAAAACAACAAAACAAATATTATCATGATACATTAACTGAATATTTCAGGAGTTTTCTTTAAATAATTTTAGAAATAACTATCCTAAGTTTTAAACTATTTTCTCACGAAAAGCAGGCAGTAACTTATCTGCAGTGACCTTTATTTGCTATCAACTTAATTTCAGTCCCTAAACCTCGTTTCTTTAATTTCACGAGTCATTTGCTAAACTATATTTTCTGAAATCTGTTCCTCATGAAAGGACGAGTAAACTGCTTGATGACGTGTTTTGTCTACTTTGCTTGAAGAGTTAGATTTTCGTTTTCTCTTATTTTACTTTATTGTAAGTGTTTTTCTTTAACTTTGAAGCAATTAAATACAATGAGAAATACCAAAAAGGGACACTTTTAAGCAATTAGCCACAGTAAAAACAAAACAACAAAGAAATACTATCAAACAATTACCTACAGCAAAACACAGCTTAGAATCAATAGCACTCAATCAGCTACTGTGAAACACAACAACAACAAGAAAGCACTGTTTTTATTTATTTAGTTATTAATTTTATTCTTTTATTTCGAGGATAATGGAATAAGCACTCATGTGCTGTTTTCTATCCAGTCCCCCGTGTGTGTGCAATTTTGTAAATTCTGTCATCCGTTCCCATCGGCACACAATGGCCTACTCTTCCGAAAAGCGGAACGGGTTTAAACGTGTGCGCAGGATGTTCTGTCACTCCATTAGCCACAATGTAACACAACGGTGTCACTCCATTACCCACAATGTAACACAACAACAGGAAAACCTCGTTACTCAATTACCCACAAGGTAACACAACAGGAAAACATCGTTACTCAATTACCCACAAGGTAAAACAACAACAGAAAAACATCGTTACTCAATTACCCACAAGGTAACACAACAACAGAAAAACATCGTTACTCAATTACCCACAATGTAACACAACAACAGGAAAACATCGTTACTCAATTACCCACAATGTAACACAACAGGAAAACATCGTTACTCAATTACCCACAAGGTAAAACAACAACAGAAAAACATCGCTACTCAATTACCCACAATGTAACACAACAACAGGAAAACATCGTTACTCAATTACCCACAATGAAACACAACAGAAAAACATCGTTACTCAATTACCCACAAGGTAACACAACAACAGGAAAACATCGTTACTCAATTACCCACAGGGTAACACAACAACAGGAAAACATCGTTACTCAATTACCCACAAGGTAAAACAACAACAGGAAAACATCGTTACTCAATTACCCACAGGGTAACACAACAACAGGGAAAACATAATTACTCCATTAGCCACAAGGTAACACAACAACACTGAACCAGACCAAAACCTTTCTCGGTTCTTGACGTAAACTAAGTGCCAAGACCTACATTAAAATGTTCTTATACTATGAAAGGTCGTGAGGGGATTGCCTGCAATTATGACAGTCTTCCAGTATAACAACCCGAACCCTTGATTAAGGGAGTGGGATTCCTCTGAAGTTACAGCGTGTTTGCAATTACTTCACGGGGGTACTCAAAAACCGTCCAATATGCAAACGTCTTTCTTTCTCGAGAGTGTTCTCTCACAGTGATAACTATGTTTGATGAGTGAGTATATGTTCCGAGTAATCCCAAGGATGCTTAAGCTGTACTGCAAGAAAATATCAACAACAACAGCAACAACAACAACAACAACTACTACTACTACTACTACTACTACTACTACTACTACTA
>CM054135.1:62874928-62917428 GCA_028751875.1 Rapana venosa
TGCATCTGTGCGAGCGTGTGCGTGCTTGTGTGCGTGCTTGTGTGTGTGTATGTGTGTATGTGTATGCGCGGGTGCGTGTGTGCGTCTGTGTGTGTGTATGTGTGTGTATGTTCTTCTTTAATTTAATGTCTTTTCACATTAAGGGGTATTTGTGCGTGTATGTGTGAGCGTGTGTTTGTGTTAGTGTGTGTGCGCGTGGGTGCGCGCGTGCGTGCTGTATATATATTCGTATTTGTGCGTGTGTGTATGTGTGTGTGTTCATGCTCTCGCACGTGCATAAACTCAGAAAATTGCTCTCTTTCAATCCATCCATCCATCCATCCATCCATCATCTATCTATCTATCTATCTATATCTATCTGACTCTATCTGTCTGTCTTTCTGTCTGGCTGTTTGTCTATCTATATTTATTTTAAGCTGCTCCCCTTCCTTCCAAAGAAATAGAACAATTTAGAAAGTACTCTTACAGAAGCTTTTAATTGAAAACTTACCATTTCTTCTTTGCGACGCGTATAACACTGTATTGTTCAAATTACTACATAATTATATTCCTGATGGTAAGTACAATGCTGCTTAATTACATTGCAGTACGTACCCCCATATTACTGTTGTCGTTTACTTATTATGTGTTGGCAAAAATTGTTTTAAACTGAAACTTTGACTTTAACAATTTTTTTTCGCAGAACGGCCAATTTTCTTCCTAATTCAAATAAAAGAGAGGACAAAAGAATCGTTTGTAGTGTCTTGGAGTCATGAGCTTTTCTTATTAGAACGAATCATCTATTTACAGTTAACAGAGAGAAATACTTGTTCAGCAGAATCATCGAATTGTATTGATTGTGTGGGGACGTGGCACATACAATTTCAAACTTTGCTCATAATGTTCAAACTCTGCTTCGTGTTTTATCATCTTTTTGGTTTTGTGTGGGCTTTATGGAATTTATTTTGACTGTGTGTGTGTGTGTGTGTGTGTGGTGTGTGTGTGTGTGTGTGTGTGTGTGTGGTGTGTGTGTGTGTGTGTGTGTGTGTGTGTGTGTGTGTGTGTGTGTGTGTGATGTATGTGTACTAGTTTTACTGATTGTTTTAGATCTGTAATATTAATTTGTTAGAATGTTCTTCTTAAATTTCTTTGTCTGTCTTTCTTTCTATGTTTGTCTTGGGTGACCGTTTGCGCGCCTTGGCTTCAGTACAGTCCCCCAGTTCACCAAGCTGTAAATGGGTACCTAACTCTTTAGGGTCAGGGAAGATAAAGCAGCGAAGGAGAGGAGATGAGCGCCGCTCTCAATGTGCTGGCCCCTTGAGAAGTTGAGGTCTCTAATGCCTCTTTCCCCTATGACCACATTGATTATGGGACATCTTTACCTTTTACCTGTCTGTCTGTCTCTGTCTGTCTATCTGTCTCTCTCTGCATGTGTCTCTTTCTCTCTGTCTCTCTTTCTGCCTCTCTCTCTCTCCATTTCTCCCTCTCTCCCTCTCACTCTGTCTCTCTCTCCCTGTCTCTGTGTCTCTCTTGCTTTCTCTCTGTCTCTCTCCCCTCGCTTTCTCTGTTTGTCTCTATCTCTCTCTTCATCTCCACCTCTCTTTTTCTCTCTCAGTCTCTGTCTCTCTCCCCTTCTCTCTCACTGTAGCTGTGTGGCTGCGTGTAAAGAGGAGTAAGGTGCCCTGTAAAATATATATCCACATTTAGAAACTAAGCCCGTAAAACAGCCATTTCGAATCAATACAAACTAAAACTTCACTTCACGAAAGTCACGCACGGGTCTGCACGGTCCTGCCCATGTAAAACAAATATACTTTTCTCCACTGTGTTGTGGTCACCGTCACCAGCTCTCAGCTTCATCCCAGGGTTTTTACAGCTAGCTACAGAGAGTTGGTAGCGTTTATACTTCTTCGGTTTTCTTTATTTTTACAATATCAATTCAAGAGTGTTATTTGTTCAAAGACTTATTTCAGACATAGAGAGACTATCTGTCGATCTATCTATCTATCTATCTATCTATCTATCTATCTATCTATCTATCTATCTATCTATCTATCTATCTATCTATTATCTATCTTTCTATCTATCTATCTATTATCTATCTATCTTTCTATGTATCTATCTATCTGTCTATCTATTATCTGTCTATCTATATACTTCAGATCTATCTATCTATCTATTTCAGACAGACAGACCAAACGAAGATCACCACAGAACCAGAAACAAGTTAAAGTACCGGTCAAGTTTATGGCTTGGAACACGACAACAGAACGCTACAAAAAGAGCAATTTCGTGTAAAACTATTTCTTCCAATAACTTAACCATGGCCTGAAGTTCTTTTAAAATATGCCCTATTTCTAAGCTGCACTGTAGACTCAATTATCCCGACTTCAGGGTCAGAAATTCTGGTGTGGTCCTCATAGTCTCCCGGGAAAGGACGCACATGGAATTCTAAAGGAGAAAAGCTGAATGACTCAGAGTTCATTAACAGGACTGGCTGCCGCTTAGGGACTTGCTCTGAGGGCAGGAGTTGTCGGTCTTTCAGAAACATCAGGCCTTTGTTATAGGGACATCAGTTGGAGGAAAATTAAACTTGTTATTGAATTTTGTTCAGGAGTTTCAATAGTTATTATGTACGCTTAATTTTTTTTCCGGTTAGTTCGGGGCTTTTTGTTTACTGGTTTGCTGTTATTGATGTTCCTTTTCGTTGTTGCTGTTAATGCTGATAATTGCTTGCTAGGTTTCTTGTCTTTATTATGATTGCTTGTTTGTGTAGAATGTCTGTTTATGAAGAGAATGTATGTAATGCGGTGTGTGCGTGTGTGTGTGTGTAAGTGTGTGTGTGTGTGTGTAAGTGTGTGTGTAAGTGTGTGTGTGTGTGTTATTGTGTTGTGTTGTGTTCATTTCTGTTGTACGTTTGTGTTTGTATGTGTATGTTTACGCAGGCATACTGTAAAAATTATCACTATATGCCATATGAAAGTTATGTATCATGTCTCTGTATAGCCTCGATTAAATGTCAATCGATGGGTTTGATCGCTATCGACGTTATTCGACATATAGTTTAATATGTCTGATCTACCAATTTTTTGTTTTAGTTTATATTGTTGGGGAGGTGGGGGGTGGTGTCATAGGCCATTCTATTTCGGCAGTTTTAAACACCAAGCAGCCGTGTGTGTTTATGATTCGTCTTCAAAACAATGTATGCCTGCTTCGTATAACTAGTTTTCATAAGCTTCCTCGTGGTTGAATATTTAAGGATATAGATTAAATGATCAAATATTTTTTTCAAACACAAAAGACACTGTGGTTTTTTAGGTCTCTCTTCGTGTTACAAAGTTTATGTGATCTTCACAGTTGTTTTATTTCTTCTTTTCTGTTGCTGTTCTTCGCCAGTGTTGTTGTTGGCGTCATTGTTGCTGTTGATGCTGTTTCGTAGAGACACTTGTTGTTGTTGTTATACTTTTTCCTAGTGTTATGTGGATGTTTTTCTTGTTGATGTTTTAAGTAAATTATGATTCCAAATGTAAATGAGAATTACGTTCATATTACGTTGGTGATAGGATCTATACATCTTTCATTCATAGCTACAAATAGTATGTTCGATTCACACAATGGATACATTTTTGCGCTCTCTTCTCCATGACCCCACACACTCTCCACTCTAGATTTAAAGAGTTCTAGCCACAGACTCTCGGTAGATGCAGTAAAGTAGATCTTTCCAGCATTCAGCACACATAAAGAACCCATAGCATTCAGAAGAAAATCTCTGTCCAAAAGAGTTTTCATGTAAACTAGTTATCCTTGATGGTAAGAAAAAGACGAATCAATCTCTTATCATTTTGTTCTTTCTTTATCTCAGACAGAAAGTTTTCCAAAGTACCCCATATACACACACTAACTCGGAGTTTAAAGAACTAAAAAGAAAGTAAAAAAAAAAAATTAAAGACACAACACTTTGTGTCCTACATATCCCACATTGGCCATTTCTGTCTAAATGTAAAAAGAAAAATAGGAAGAAAAAGACAACACTGTATGCACCACCAAGAAACTACGCCTTCTACATGGCATTTTCAGTTATCATAGAGATCTAGGTCTTCCAAGGCTGTGGCGGTGCCGTTTGGCCCCCTGACCTTTGAATTGTGCAACTTTTCAAGCTGTCCAAGGTTGATGTATTTTTGAAATAGGAGAAGGCAGGCAGGCAGGCAGGCTGTGCACTGAATATCGTGTCTTGCAACACCACAACCGCACTAGGTACCTTAGAACTTGAAGTGCAGACAGTGGTTTTCCTTGAACTGCCTTGAACAATCTTAAGCAAAAATAAACAAAACAAACACGACTTATGACGTGATATGCTGCAAGTTTCATTCGTTGCTGTCCGTTTTTTTTTTGTTAATGCAAACTGTATTTTCTTCTGAACGTTATCGAAAATATACAGAGAATTCATTCCACAGCTGTTATAGCATACTACAGTTTTTTTGTTTTACACTTTCAGCACACAGTTAGAAATAGAATCTGTTTCGAAAGGCCTTTGCTTCAAGAAAACTGTAATAGATAAAAGTGATACATAACATTTCATTAGATAGTTTTTTTTCTACGTTACATTAGCTCAATTTAATGCTCAGAAGCGAAGAAAATATAAAGATGTGTTCCCTCCCCCCCCCCCCCCCTCAAAAAAAAAATGTACATGGTCTATGCGCACCGCCAGAAACAATTCTGATGAGATAACCAAACGACTTTATCAACAACGCAAAACATATACACTAGCTAAAAAGCAACAACCACATGCCAAACAAGGTCATGACATATTGATTTTACTCTCTCTCTTTCTCTCTCTCTCTCTTTCTCTCTCTCTCTTTCTCTCTCTTTCTCTCTCTCTTTCTCTCTCTCTCTCTCTCTCTCTCTCTCTCTCTCTCTCTCTCTCTCCCTCTCACTCTCTCTTCTCTTCTCTCTCACTCTCTCTCTCTCTCTCTGTTTCTCTCTCTTAAACATGTGGAGACAAGACCCAGAACAACAAAAGCACAAAAACAAAGCAAGAGCTTTACATCATTATGAAAAGCACACTTTACAAACCGCTGTCACTACAACATCGATTGTTTTCCTTTTTCTCTCTTTGAATAATTCATTTAAAACTCTGGCAGTCTAAAGCCCTATCATCCCTCTGGAAAACGATTGTCTGAGAGTCATTCAGGCCATGTTTTTCCTTCTTCCATATCCTCTTACATTCCTGATCCCGCCGAGCTATTTTTTAAAATCTTCATACCTGGAATGAAATTAGTTAATTTAAACAATGATGCTGATTCATTATGTATGTATGAATGAGGACAGATGAGCGTTAAGCCACTGCAAAACTCTGTAAAATGTTGGTGGTACCGGGACATTGAGTCACGTATGGGCACTTTTCTTTTTGTTCTTTCTGTTGTTGGTATTGCTGCTTTTGTTGTTGTTGTGTTTTCTTTTTGCAACTTCAGTTGTTGCTGTTCATGCTGTTGTTACTGTTAACGTTATTGTTGTTACTGTCAGAGGGGTGGATGGTAGTGGTGGTGTTATTGTTGTTATTACTCTTTTTTTCTCACTCAATCTCTATATTTCATTTCCTGTTTAAGAGGTGTTTTCTTATATTATTTGTGACTCTAAGGCTGCTCACATCTTTATATAGGTTGGTGGAGAATAGTAAAAAGAGAAAAAAAAGGTCACATAAAGTTTCGCTAATAAGACACCACTATGAATAGAAAAACCCATCCATTACCCTTCCTAAAAGCAAAACTAAATGTTACATAAAGTACCACTAATAAGACAACACTATGAATAGAAAAACTCATCCATTACCTTCCTAAGAGGGAAAATTTCACATAAAGCACCACCAAGAAGACACCACTGTAACTAAGAAACTCCTTCCATTTTCCTTCTTGGCCTATCATCAGTTCTAGAGTGCACAAAAAGAGTCATCCTCACTGACAGAGTGTTGACATCATTCCTGACCAAGCAGTCTCCTCACGTGAAAGGCTGTCACAGACATACAGACATCTGGAGCCGTGCCGACTTCATTTCCTGGCCTTGAGGTGCTCAGAGTTCTGGGATAAAACAGAAAGGATTCGTAGTATCTACGAAGGGAAACCTTCTTTTGAAGAAAAGTCTTGAGAATAATTCAAGAGCAGGCCTTACTGGCTTCCCTCTCCTCCCCCATCCATTTACTCTATACATACACAAATATGACGGAGAAACAGGGAGTCAGAGGTTTTTCAATGTTTGTTCGATACAGTGAGCGTGTGTGTGTGTGTGTGTGTGTGTGTGTGTGTGTGTGTGTGTGTGTGTGTGTGTGTGTGTGTGTGTGTGTGTGTGTGTGTTGTGTGGTGTGTTTTGTGTGCTGTGATGTGTCTGTTGTGTGTTGTGAACTTTCTGTGTGCTTGATCATTTTGTGCGTGCATGATAATGCACCAGTGTTTACAGTAAATGATAATAATTTTTTTTATAATTATCTTCTTGTATAGTGCGTGCAGTATTTTTATGTCACATTTTTCATTGGACTGAAATCTACAAATACGAAGAAAATACTTTTCCAACTAAAATCTTCCATTCACACCTACCCACAAACGTTTTATTTTTATCCATGTAACTAAAGTTTTCTGCGGCTAATTTTTTCTGGATTTTGCCTTCAGCTCACCAAATGGAAGCGCCTGCTATTTTGCAATCTTTAGGAAGCAAACGTAAGGTCGCTGACCCACAGTTGGACCGTTATGGCTCTGGTAAGCCAACTCTGTTGTTTCCTCCTCAGTGACGGCAGAAAAGCACTGCTAACAATGTCCTACCACATTACTCACCCTTCTCTTGCACAAGCTTTATTCATTACAGCTATCTATTTACCTGGTAACTAACCCTCTGACATTTACGTACATACACAGACAGTGCGGATGTACTTTGCAGCAGTGCTCTCTCTCTCACTCTCTCTTTCTCTCTCTCTCTCTCTCTCTCTCTCTCTCTTCTCTCTCCTCTCTCTCTCTTTCTCTCTCTCCTCTTTCTCTCTCTCTCCCCTCCTCTCTCTCTGCAGGAACGCATGTCACTCATGATACCCACCCTTCAAACCACAACAGTTCTGTACATAAGCAGACTAGGGATGTCATGTGTATTCAAGACTCCATCTGAAGTTTGGGGATAGTAGAAAACAACAGTCGAGTTAGTTAAAAGAATGTTGCCTTATATGTTGTCACATAGTCCTAGTCTTCAGAACAGCATTTGTGAAATCATCATGCACATTTAACAGAATGCATTACAGCTGGAGAAAATAAGCACGACCCCTGATATTAGTTTGTGTAAAAACAGAGCACACTCAAGAATTACAAACAAGAGCAAAAGGCTTTTATAGAGGATGCATCGGAGACAAAGGTACCAGCACTGGTGACATAATATTTCAAATAAAGTAATTTAATGAACCAAGGGTGGTGATTTTTACGACATCCCAGGTCAACTTCAAGTGCAGACCTACCAGTACCTTAATTACCTTCGTGTATACACATACACTGAAGATCACGTTAAAGATCTTATAATTCATGTCAGCGTTGGGTGGGTTACGGAAACACAAATATACCCTGCATGCAACCTGAACAATAAAATGAGCTGCTCCGAAGTCGGGACGTGTCGGCTGAGGCCAGCAGGCAGATCTTCGACAAAATTATCATCACTAGATCAGACTAGGTATTCTGCACCCATCGGCTTGGGAACGCAGAGAAGGGAATAGACAAAAACGTCGAATCAATACTGCTTTGGATTACACACCAAAATGCATTTCCCTATAACTACTCTTTAAGTCTCATGCCACATTGAAAAGGCCCTGACAACCAACTAAACGCAGCGTGCAACCCTGTTCCTTGACTTGTTTTAGACTAGATTAATTTTGCAAGCAAGAAATCTGTCCGTACTAAACGACACCAACACCTCCTCAGTACTGGCTGCTCAAAGGGAACGTAGCGTGAGATGCTGTGATCTGCTATATTGAATCATTGATACATTTATAGAACACAGGCGGGGTGAGCCAAAAGAAAACGTCCAGACGTTTTGATTCAGTTACCGCCATTTTTATTCCACATTCACTCAGGATGGGTTTCTCCCCATGTAAGAGAATTGTCTTCCCCTGACACCTCATCAGGAAGGGTACTCGTGACAAAACTTGAGAGAAAGGGAAGGAAAATGCCCAGTGGTAAAGATCGTGTGGAGATGAACGCTAAGCAATTTTCCAACCCTCCGTGTGTGCGTGCATGTTCGTGCGTGTGTGTGTGCGTGTGTGTGCGCGCGCGCGCGCGTGTGTGTGTGTGTGTGTGTGTGTGTGTGTGTGTGTGTGTGTGTGTGTGTGTGTGTGTGTGTGTGTGTGTGTGAGTGTGTGTGTGTGTGTTTCCGTGCATGCGTACTGATGATTAGGCGCGATGAAAGTTTTGATGGAGAGGTTAAAAGCACTATCAACTACTTTTAGTCCACGAGAACTTTTTCATTTAAAGTTTTTAACTTGATCAAATTTTACAGAAGGGTCTCTCTCACACACACACACACGTGCACACACACATACTCATACTCACACTCACACACACATACACACATACTCATACTCACACACATACACACACATACACACACATACACGCATACACACATACACACACACACATTTTCATATTGTCATTTTTTTTTTATTGCTTCCTCGTTTACTTTGACATAATTTACGAGATGTATTTCATACGAGACTTTTACTTTTCTTTTTTTCATTTTGACTTGACTTAACACACACAAACAAACACACACACACACGCGCGTGCGCACGTGCAGAAATGAAAGTAGCCTTGTTACATAGCTTTTAGATCATAGTTACTGAACTTACAGCCGGGAGGTTGCTAAACTGGAGCAGCAAAGCTGTAAAAGCATGTTTCAGTACACTTTCAGCTGTGACAATGTCATTTTTAAATGAGGGGGGGAGGGGGCAGGGGTAATTTCCCGTTTCTCAATACACTTTAAGGTTGTTGTGACAAAGTGATGCTTTTGTCATTTTTCTTCATAGGGTCAGAGAAAATGGGTCAGAGAAAATGGGATGTATAGAGCAGAGAGACAGAGAGACAGACACACACAGAGAAACAGAGAGACAGACACACACAGAGAAATAGAGAGACAGAGACACAGAGAGAGGGAGATAGAGAGAGAAAGAAAGAGAGAGATATATAGAGACAGAGAGAGAGGGAGAGAGAGAGAGGGAGAGAGAGAGAGAGGGGGGGGGGAGATAGAGAAAGAAAGAGAGAGAGAGAGTACGGAAAATACGATAGATTAGACACTTCAGAGTGACGATATACTAAAACATCAACCTTCAACAGAACCAGAATTTTGCCGCCAGCAGAACGTATCCTTTAGGCTCAGAACGGACACTCTGCGCTACTAGGGAACTTGCAAGTGCTCGACAATTTGCCCAGAGGGAGAATCCTCGTGAGTGTGAAATCGTAGTAATCCAAGTGCAATGTTACCAAAGCACTTACCAAGGCCAGGACACGTTGTTGGATTTATTGCATCCGGGACGTAACGTACCTTTTCTGTACCCGTAGTTTGCTGTGCCAGTTACCAGGAGATTTTCCAGTCCTGCAACTCCAGCCTTTATAAAGGAAGTCGTTGAAACAGACAAAGCTGCAGCTACAGTTCTCAGCACCATGTCTCTTCTTAACTGTCTTAAGTCTAGTCTACTACAGACAATTATTGAACAGACAGCATAATATACTACTACTTGAGGAGCCAGAAAGTGTTTAGTGTTCCAAGTGCCTATCTCTCTCTCCCTATCTCTCTCTCTCTCTCTCTCTCTCTCTCTCTCTCTCTCTCTCTCTCTCTCTCTCTCTCTCTCTGTCTCCCTCCCCTTCTTGGAAAGGAAAAACCAGCGCTAATAAGTTTTTAAAAAAAGGAACAAGATTTCTGCCAATCCCATCAAACTAAAACATGGTTTTCACATAAACAATGTTCTTTCAGTTTAGCTTGACTACAGCCTAGAAAAACAACAAGGCCATGTCAGAGCTTGTGTGCGCAGCATTCATGTTCAGAACGAACTGAAAATGAGATAGAACAGCAGAAAATAATGAACAGATAGGTGGACACAAAGGAACCAGCCACCTCTACAACAGGAACCCTAAAAGTTTTCGCCATTCTCTTTTATCCCCTCCTCACGAGCCAGAAGCGTGATGGCTTTCTGTGGTCCACACAATCACATTACAAGTGTGAGGACTGAAAGTTTTCAGCAGGCAGACAAAATAATCTGGGATCGATCTCTGCATCATTTTAGTGAGGGAGTGAATAGAGAATGATGACACAAAACAAATTTTTTAGTTTTGTTTTCGAGCTGGTGGTGGTGGGGGTGGTGGTGGTGGTTGCTCCTCTTCTTCTACTATTTTCTGGAATATTTTCACAGATATTTTATGTAAGAAGCTTTGCCATTTGTTGGGTTTCCTTTGAAGAAGTAAATACAGATTGAATTGACTCTATACATGTACAGTTTTTTGAGTGGTATGAAATTTGATGAATTAAGTGACGTTCAAGAACTCAACTAACACCACTGGCATTTTGCTCCTGCCTTTCTCGCTAGTCCCTTCTCCTTTTCACGTTAAATAATGGATGGAACAATTCATGGCTGCCTCCTCTCTGACTGCTAGGGAAGTGTGATCCTTTGGCGCCTGATCTAACTGTGCAGCAACCAAGGTTATCAGTGTTGTCAGGGGGATAAAATACTAATGGCTGAACCCAATGATAAGATGTGTCTGTCTGTATGTGCCTATGAGTCTGTTTTACTCGTCTGTCTGTATCTGTCTATCTCTCTGTCTGGTTGGCTAGCTGGCTGTCTCTCTGTCTCTGCCTCTTACTCCCTCTCTCACTCATTCTCACTCTCTCTCTCTCTCTCTCTCTCTCTCTCTCTCTCTCTCTCTCTCTCTCTCTCTCTCTCTCTCTTCTCAAGCAATCTTAAAGATGGAGGCCATATATAACAATGGTGACCGACCACTCTGCCCATAAAGTCTTTTGTGTCTGAGCCTTCAAAAAGCCAGAGCTGTCTGGCACCGTCACATTCTAGATAGATGGGGACTGATTTGCCAACAATCTGCGCAAGGATTTCAGATGGTGGGAAAGATACCGGATACCTTGTTGAGATGTTGTAACTTTTGTGTGTGTGACATGACACAGTTGGCAGTACTGTGAGCTGAAGAAGGCAGGAATCGTGCAGATATTGATTGGAGTATGTGTGGGACAGGTGGAGCTGAGACCGTATTGTATGATGCAAAGCCCCTACAGGTTAGGTGGCAGATATCATGAAACGTGTGGGTGTGGGATTGATTGATTTGTATTTTTCGTGACAAGGTCTGATCTGACTCTTGCGTTATTTATGAATTGAATGTGGGCATGTTACACTGTGTGTGTGTGTGGCGGGGAGGGGGGAGACACGGGTGTGTGCGTGCGTGCGTGCGTTCGTGCATGCGTGCGTGCATGCGTGCGTGTGTGTGTGTGTGTGTGTTTGTTTGTATATGTAGTTTGACTGGATATTTGTGTCTCTGTTCTACTCTTCGGATAAGTGTGTACATCTCGCTGTCTGTCTGCCTGTGACTCTTCGTTTCCCTTGTGTTTTCTCTATTTACTATAAAACAACTTCCTGAGAGTAATTTCACATGTGTACCATTTTCTTGAACGTGAACAAATATGTTTCCTTGATGAATAAATATACACTTTATGGTCACTATTTTCGAGGAAACATTCCAGACAGCATACCCCCTCCCCCTCCCACACACACACACAACACACACACACACACACACACCACACACACACACACACACACAACCACACACACACACACACACACACACACACATATGCATTAAAATTTGGTGAAGCATCTGCTAGCTTACTTCTTTGTGCAGTGTAGTATTAATAATAATAATAATAATAATAATAATAATGATAATAATAATAATGTATGGAATTTATATAGTGCTGAATCTTGTAAAGCAACAAATCAAAGCGCTCCGATGACATGATTTTTTTTTATCGAGGATAATGGAATAAGCACTCATGTGCTTTTTTTACATCCAGTCTCCGTGTGTATGCGGTTTTGTAAATTTTGTCATCTGTTTCCACCGGCACACAATGGCCTACTCTTTGGAAAAGTGGAACAGGATTTAACGTGTGCGCAAGATGTTCTGCATGCATTCGCACACGGGGTTCTCGGTTTATAGACTAGAATTGATGGACAACTCTGCTTACAGTTGCAATTCCTCGAAAAGTTGAAAACTCAAATGAACAACCTCCTCTCCCCAACAGTATTACTTCCCAAACTGACAGTCTTACACCAGGTAACCCTCGCTGACAATGAAAAAATAATCACCGTGATTCCTGTCTAAGGTAATGATCAGTAGTGTGCATGTGAGCGATCTTGATTTCCCTCGTTTGTCTCCCTTCCTGCTGCCGTGGGGATCCGATTGCTTCCCTTGACGGTGAATACTTGAAAGCGTTTACTTATCTTTCGTTTTATCAGGGTTTTCTTTCCTCCTCTTGTTTCATTCTTTCCCTGTTCCTTTCTTTTCTCTCACAAGTTACAGCTATTTCTGTTTTTTGTGTCTGCCTTTGTTTCATTATTTCACTCTTGGCTATTTTTTCTCTTGACTTTTTGTTTCTCTGTTTCTTTTTCGTTTTCTCTCTTTCTATTCTTTTCATCTCGGTTCTTCGTGCTTTTACAGCAGATTGTAACAGTGCTTTCTTGCTTTGAATTTTGTGTTTGTTCTTTTTTATCTTGTTTCTTTAGTTTTCATTTCTTTGATTTCTGGATGTGTTTTTTTTTTTCTTTCTTTCTTCGTTCTTTCTTTCTTTATTCCTTTCTTTCTTTTCTTTCCTTTCTTTTCCTTTCTTCTTTGTTTCTTTCGATTTTGTTCTTGTCCGCTAGTGAAGATGAAAGGCAAAACAATTTTACTGGACACCTGACTGTTTCACTCGTGTGATGTAGGAACTTCGAAACTGTTTACTATGTGTTCTTCTTTTCCCCCATTGCTTATTCTATTGAGTGTTGAGTAATTTTTGTTCTCGTAGGTTCAGATTTTTACATGTACAATACTTCCCTATTTTGCAAATGTGTTTAGTCTGTTTGTTCTTTTTTGTTGGCAATGATTAGCGTTTGTCATTTGTATTTTAATCCTTTCAGAATTAGCTATGATAGTTATGAGGATAATGATAATGATGACGATGAAGAGGAGAGGGACGACACAGTACTTTTTGTTATTAATGCAGAACTGTTCTGTTCTCTTGTTTCCAAACCCTTGATGCTGAAAAAGTGGTTGCGTTGGTTGTCTCTCATTCTATATCCATATCTTTACAATTCTCTGTGTATGTCTAGCTGTCTGTCGGTCTTTCTCTCTTCACACACTGTGAGTCTCATTTTTCTGTCTGTGTCTGACTGTCTTTAGGCAGCATACAATTCTGATTTTCCTTTTGCAGGTATGCCTTTGTCTTTCCATATGTTGTTCATCTCGACCATTTCTACTCGACTATGCTTATTCTTGGTCTGCTGTTCTTCCAGCACGATCCTGTGTTGGATTTGACAGAGCCCAAATACTTGAAGTTATTTACGTTTACCAGCTGTTTTATGTATTTGAATGCAAGCTATACTTTGGCCTATACAGGATAAAAAATATCTATGAAAATATTAGCACAATGAAATGCATCTTGAACCATTATTGACAACTTGGTGATAAGTAACTAAAAGATATTTCGTAGCCTTTCCAACTTTGATCACTTTCCCCAACTCTGAGAACAATACTGTGTCTGCTTTAAACAAATTACAAAAAAATATTAAAGATCATATTGGCTTCAAATACTTTTTTGAGCACACCAATTTTAAAAATCTTGAAATCTGGACTATCCATCTCAACACAGGATTATATATAGCACAGTAGTTGCAAAAAATATACCTGCAGCTGTTATTATCCAACGCAGATCACTGTGTCTACATGTCCTTCCAGATGCACTAAAATAAACATGGCCGGAAGTGACAGTTGCGGATGTGACGTCAGATGTCCACATGCAGAGGCACCCCCATTGTATATCATTTTTCATCATTATATTTCACAAAAAGTAGCCAGAAACCAGAATCAGTGTATTGCATGTATTGATTTGAGCATGTTCAAAGTGTTCTGCCTTCTGATCCCTTGTTCTTCTTGTGCCCCATTTTCGCTTCCCTTATCCTCACCTTTCCCCACTGCAGCAGAGAAAGAGTGATTAAAGTGATCCCTGCTGTGGCCCAACCGTCAATGGTGTGAGCTATTGATCCTCAGGCCTCCTTCATTTGTCTCCCTTGGCGGCATGGACCAGGCCAATTTCCTCCCTTGCTATGAAGAGCAGCCTTTTTTGAAATATCGATAGTTTTTTCTTTTCCTTTTTTCTCTTACACAGTGTGTGTATATATTCCTCTTTTTACCTCCTTTTTTTCTTCCTTCAATTCTTTCTTTCTTTCACAAGTTTTCTGCTCTTTTTCTTACCTTTTTTTCTTTACTACCTGCTTGATTCAAAACTTCCAAAGTGTACTTTTTTAATATTTACTTTGGGGAAAGTTTTTGTTTGTTTATTTACTGTTCTTGCTTTCGTGAGATTGGCTTGCAACAGGGATGCTAGTAAAGTTTAGTAAAAGTTGATGTCGTTTAATCGATGTGATTTGTGTTTTCTTTCTTCCAGTGAAAAATCATAAATGTGTACAACTTATTTATTGTTGTTACTTTTTGTAGGCGTTGTTTTAAACGATGATAGGTTCTGAGCATTAAGTGAGGTCCAATTTTGAAAGTTCTAATATTGTTTTTGCTGGTATTTTTCCTTAAAATGGTAAAGTTTAATGTGTCTATGTTTTCTTGTGTTATTTTCCTTACTTTGCTTTCTATAGTTCCCTCTTTTGTCTTCTTCTTCTTCCTTCTTCCTCTTCTTCAAATTCTTCTTCTTCCTCTTCTCCTTATCTTTTTCTCCTTCTTCTTCTTTACTTTTTTTTTTACATTGTCTCCCCTTTCTCAGCGAGTCTTCTTTACGTAGGCTCTTTCTTCTGTTTATTGATTCTTTTACCCCGTTATTTAGATATTCAGTTTATTTTTTGTAGTGTGGTCTGCAGTATGGTTGTGTCTGCATGTTTGCCTCTGTCCCTTCCTTTCTGTGCCTGTTCCTGTCGCTGCTCCTTTTCCCCAGCAAGCGTTCTTCACACGGAGTCTTCGTGTATTTCTCTTTTCGTTTGCTCATTCGGTTTTCTCTCCCGTTGTCCAAATTTGTTTCTTCTAAAACAGAAATTTCGTCTGTCTATTTCTATTTGTTATTCTTTCGTTTTGTTTGTCTGTCTGTGTGCCTGTCTGTGTGTTTGTCTTTGAGTCTGTCTGTCTGTCTGTTTATCTTTCTGATTATGATGATTATGTACACACCTACCACAAACACTCGCGCAGGCAAACACAGGCACATACACACGCACGCACACACACACACACACACACACACACACGTACACACACATACGCTTACGTACATGTGCAGCCCCCACCCCACCCCCAACACAAAAAAACACACGCAAACACACACACACACACACATAACACACACCCGCCCGCCCTCCCCTCCCCCCCCCCCACACACACACACACTGCAGAGTATGCCAGTCTATTTTAATCATTCTTTGTATTGACAAAGACACGTAGCAAGTGATCAGATTCCCTTATCTTCTGCCTTGTCCTCGCAATCTTCATTGAACAGAAACAGCATGCGCACTGAAAGACATTCTGGTGGGGATTTTTTGTTAGAGTTCAGTGTGAAACATTGTTTAGGTTGTTCTTAAGGATCAAGTCTTCTGTTTCCAAATAGTTTGTTAATAAGTATAAATAAAAATGAGTGTAGGTCACTATTCCATAGATGCAAATCGTATGAATAAGTAAACCGTGTGACTTATTTGATAACTCACTATCTTACTATATATGGGGGGACGGAATAGCCTTGTGGTTAGGGTGATGTATTCGTGATCTGCTAACCCGGGTTTGAATCTCGTTCAAGAGGATGTTTCCTATGGAGTTAACATCAGCACAGACTCCACTCTCCCCAAAAGTCCTTCGGATGAGATGATAAACTCGTGTGCGAACGCACGCAGAACATCTTGCGCACACGTTAAAACCCGTTCCGCTTTTTGGAAGAGTAGGCCATTGTGTGCCGGTGGGAACGGATGACAACATTTACAAAAATGCATACACACTGGCACTGGATGAAAAAAGCACATGAGTGCTTATTCCATCATCCTCAAAATTAAAGAACAAAAATAAAAACAAAAACAATTAAATTTTAAAAAACCTTAAAAGTTTATTAAATAACCAATAGACAAAGTGAGTGATATGACCAACTGATTTGCTACCTACTGCCTAACTGATTAGTCAGTTTGTCAAGCGTACAATAAAATCATCAATATTCCAACATATTGATTAATTGCATAAGTCAGAAAGTAAGCGAATAGTTAAGTGAACAGATGAGTAGATAAATGAGTAACCATATAAACGACTGAATACGTAAGTACGTATCTAAGTCAGTCAGTAAGACCTTACGTCTTTCGAAACAAGAAAGCATGTAGGCTTTCTTCCTAGTGGTTTTGGGTGATCTATGATTTAAACTCCCAACAGACACGAAACAACATTCTAAAACAAGAGATCAAACGCCTGTTGCAGACAAGTGAAAGCCAGAGTCTGACCCACCCATTATTTATGATGTGCACAGAACATGAAACAACAGGGTTGAAGAAAACAACAACAACAAAACATCTTAAAACTCACTAGCTTCATTTGTTGTTCTGTCTGACGCAGGTTTACCTTGGATTTGCTTGGCTACTCCCACAAGCCCAGGGGTGTCGTTAACTCTGATGTACAGACACAGGGACGGGATAGCTCAGTGGTCAGAGCACTCGTTTTCCCCCCAGCTAAGGTATAAGCAGCATCGAGCGTGGTTACCACTTGGATTGGTGACCGTGTGCCCGCCCAGGCTTCAGTACAGTCCCCCAATTCACGCAGCTGTAAATGGGTACCTGCCTTTTTAGGGTCAGGGAAGGTAAAGCACCGAGGGAGAGGAGATGGGCGCCGCCCTAAATATGCTGGGCCCTTGAGAAGATGAGGTCTCTGATGCCTTACTCCCTTACGACCACATAGGTTATGGGACACCTTTACCTTTTTACAGATACAGACTGCTGTCTAATCTCGTGAAGAAAAAATCCTCCTGCTACTGCAACAACAAAGGCAGCAGCAGCAGCAATGACAGTGACGGTTCGTTTTCTCACTTCTGCGATACATTTACTGCTGTACTTTTACGAAAATACTTCAACAGGCAAAAAAGCAGGGAAACTGTTACTGTGAATTAGTATACAGGGCGTATATGACATAGCTGTACTTTTTTCCAGAGGTTTTTTTTACACTCAGTATGATAAGGACATCAAGTCGTCTGAGCTGTAGATCTCTCTGCCTTGCTCAGAAGCAAGAGGCATATGTTCCTGATTGTCTTAGACGCGGTTCAGCCTTAAGTTACCACAATAGATTCACAGTAAAAGATACAATGCTTACTGGTCTCAGTGGTAAAAAAAGGTCTTTCTCAGATCTGGCAGCGGCAGCATGGGCGCCACTACGACACAACTACACATACTAATACACCAATAGACATATATATAGGTAACAACACTTATATATTTTAATGATATATTAATAACTTAATAATATATACTATACTATTATAATCACAACAATCATGATTTCATCTCGTAGTGATCTCTCTATACACTCTCCCTCTGTCTTCTCTTCTGCTACTGGCTGCTGTCTGTCTGTCTTAGTCTTCTTCTTCTCTACGTTCTTTCTCTCTCTAAAGTTCTTCTTTCTCTTCTTCGTAAAAATCTAATCTATGCATGTTATACTATATATATAATTAATATACATAAAAAATATTGCATACCAATCTCTATCTCTCTCCTCTCTCCTCCTCTCCTCTCTCCTCTTCTCTCTCTCTCTCTCTCTTCTTCAAGCAATCTTATATATATTACATATATAATATACATTGAATAAAATCTTTATTGTATTATTACAAAATGCTGATGTCTGCACCGTCACATCTCCTGCGTGGGGCTGATTTCCCACTCTCTCTTCATGATTTCAGATGTGGGAGATAAAAATGGATACCTGCCTATGCCAAAAGTTGTCTAGAGGAAGTAATGTACCGTCTTCTCAGATGGCGGTAGCTTCTTGAACTCTCCCTTGGAAATGTTGTGTGTGTGGTGAATGGTTGTGTGGCGTAGTGTGTAGATGGGTGTGTGTTGTGTCGTGGTGTATGTTTGTGTGTGTGGAATGTGTTGTGTGTGTGTGGTGGGGGTGTGTGTGTGTGGTCTTGTGTGTGTGTTTTGTTGTGTGTGTGTGTTGTGTGTGTGTGTGTGTTGTGTGTGTGTTGTGGTGTGTGTGTGTTTGTGGGTGTTTAGTGTGTGTGGTGGTGTGTGGGGTGTGGGGGGGGGTGTGTGTTGTGTGTGTTGTGTGTGTGTGTGTGTGTGTGGGGTCGTGGGTGATTGTTCGGTCTGTGTGTCACTCTCAGTGATATAAGACGAGATAGAAAAATATATATATACAAGGCGTGTTGATAATTGAGGTGTTGTAGAGGCCCTACTGAAAAATGCGAGGGGGAAAAGTAGTCGTGTGTGTGTGTATGTGTGTGTGTGTGTGTGTGGGGGGGGGGTGGTCGTGTCGTGTGTGTGTGTGGTGTGTTTATTTATGTATTTTTAAAAATTTATTCTTTTATATCGAGGATAGTGGAATAAGCACTTAAGTGCTTATTTTAATCTAGTCCCCGTGTTTATGCGGTTTTGTAGATTTTGTCATCTGTTCCCACCGGCACACAATGGCCTACTCTTACGAAAAGCGGAACAGGATTTACGTGTGTGCAAGATGTTCTGCGTACGTTCGCACACGGGGCCTCGGTTTATACTCTCATCCGAAGGACTTTTGGGGAGAGTGGAGTCTGCGCTGATGTTAACTCCATGGGAAAATATCCCCTTGAACTGGAATCGAACCCGGTTCGTCAGATTGCGAGCGCAATTTTCTAACCACTAGGCTATCCCGTCTGTGTGTGTTTGTCTGTGTCTGTATTTGTGTCGCTGTGTGACTGTGACAGAGACAAAGATAGTGGCAGATAACATAACATTATCATTTCTGTTGTTTCGTAATTCTACTTCTGTTCTTGTTTTACTTATTGACCAAAACAGATGTTGGTTGTATGACAAGATCAAGCTAATGTATTTTTCTTCTGATGTTGTTTATAGCATCGTTGTGGGTTTTTTTGTGTTAAATTATATATATTTCAGTGAAATCTACTCTACTTGGCTGTACCATATTTCACGAGATATGTCTCATCGCATCTCGTTCTCAGCCTCTATTCGTCTTTCGTTCACTGTATGTGTCTCTTTTGTCTGTTTGCATTCTCTCTCTCTCTCTCTCTCTCTCTCTCTCTCTCTCTCTCTCTCTCTACTCTCTCTCTCTCTCTCTCTCTCTCTCTCTCTCTCCTCTCTCTCTCTCTCTCTCTATTCTATCTATCTATCTACACATACACATAATAATAAATAATAATGTATGGAATTTATATAGCGCCGAATCTTGTAAAGCAACAAATCAAAGCACTCTTTTTTTTTAATCGGGGATAATGGAATAAGCACTCGTGTGCTTTTTTTACATCCAGTCCCCGTGTGTATGCTGTTTTATAAATTTTGTCATCTGTTCCCACCGGCACACAATGGCCTACTCTTTCGAAAAGTGGAACAGGATTTAACGTGTGCGCAAGATGTTCTGCATGCATTCGCACACGGGGCCTCGGTTTATAGTCTCATCGTTAAATCCTGTTCCGCTTTTCGAAAGAGTAGGCCATTGTGTGCCGGTGGGAACAGATGACAAAATTTACAAACCTGTCCCGGAGACAAAAGATCACACTCAACAGCTGATAACAGCCTCGCTGACAAAGTCTCCTTCATGTCTGAGCCTTCAAAAAGCCAGAGCTGTCTGGCGCTGTCAGGGTCCAGACAGACGGGGCTGATTTGCCCACAGTCTGCTCATGGATTTCAGATGGATTTGTGATGGCCAAAAGTGGGCTGAAGATACTTTTTTTCTCTCGATATGTGTGCAGCTTTCTGTGACTGGTCTGTGAAAGTAGAGGAATGTGTTTCTGTAAATGTACAGAGAGAAGCACACACACACACACACACACACATTATCCTCGAAATAAAAGAATATATGAATATTTTTTTTAAAATAAACTCTCTCTCTCTCTCTTTCTCTCTCCTCTCTCTCATGCATGCATGCTCTCATGCGCACACACGTGCACATTTAATTCTGGTTTTGTGCTGTGATACTTTCTTTCGTCCTTTTTCGTGCATTTTACTTTTTTAAACATTGTTTTTCTTATGCTTTATTTTTTCTTTTTTCTTCTCTTCTCATTTCTCTTCTTCTTCTTCTTCTTCTTTTTCTTCTTTTTCTTCTTCTTCTTTCTTATATCTTCTTCTTTCTTTTTTTTTTTTCATCTTGAGCGCTTACTAACGAAAAACGTAACTATGTTCACACTGATCTACATTCCTTACATTAATTAAAAATTTTCGAAGGACCTTGGGTTTTTTTTTATAAGATGGAATATAGGAAGGTTCTACCAAACCGTAAAAAGTGACGTGGTCACCACTGACGGAAATTCAACTCTAGAGGTATTTGGTGGTAGTCCTCGTTTTTCCTTTTAAATCGAATGAATAATGGAAGCTTAATCATCACCAGCTATAGCCGTGAGAGCTGTGGTCCCACGACTGGTAATCTGATATCCTGAGTGCGACAGCCATCTAAGATGTCGTTTTGGAGGAGTGGTAAGAGAGAGTGGCAAGTTGAGATCCTACACAACAAGTGCTTACTCTCTGAGTCTGGTCTGTCTGTCTGTCTGTTTGCCTGCCTGCCTGCGCCTCTGGTCTGTCTGTTCTGCTGGTTGGTAGCGAGGTCAGTTTGACTGTCTCTCCACAACAAGATGCTACTCTCTGCTCTGCTCTGTCTTCTTCTTCTCTTTGCCTGCCCGCCTGCCTCCTGTCTTCTGTCTGTCTCTCTTCTCTCTTCTCTCTCCTCCTCTCTCTCTCTCTCTGCTCTTCTCTCTCTCTCTCTTCTCTCTCTCCTCTCTTGCTCTCTGTTCTAGCGTTCAAGTAGATGATCAATGTCAACTGGTAAATCCTCTCTCCCTTCACCTCTGCTCTCTGTCTGTCTTGTCTTCTGTCCTGTCTGTCTGTCTTCTCGTCTCTCTCTCTCTCTCTCTCTCTCTCTCTCTCTCTCTCTCTCTCTCTCTCTCTCTTCTTTTCTCCTCTCAGTTATTGGCTCGTTACCTTTGTAAGTACAATACAATCCATTCGCAGATCTCATCTTATGAGCAGCCTTAGTGGAGATTATTTTATTTCCTTTCGTCAATTGGAGTGCTGTGTTTGATGGAGCAGAGTGTTGTAAGTATCTTTAGACCGTGCATCAGATCTCTCGGTGGGGGGGGGGTCGTGTCGTGTGTGTGTGTGTGTTTATTTATGTATTTTTAAAATTTATTCTTTTATATCGAGGATAGTGGAATAAGCACTTAAGTGCTTATTTTAATCTAGTCCCCGTGTTTATGCGGTTTTGTAGATTTTGTCATCTGTTCCCACCGGCACACAATGGCCTACTCTTACGAAAAGCGGAACAGGATTTATCGTGTGTGCAAGATGTTCTGCGTACGTTCGCACACGGGGCCTCGGTTTATACTCTCATCCGAAGGACTTTTGGGGAGAGTGGAGTCTGCGCTGATGTTAACTCCATGGGAAAATATCCCCTTGAACTGGAATCGAACCCGGTTCGTCAGATTGCGAGCGCAATTTTTTTAACCACTAGGCTATCCCGTCTGTGTGTGTTTGTCTGTGTCTGTATTTGTGTCGCTGTGTGACTGTGACAGAGACAAAGATAGTGGCAGATAACATAACATTATCATTTCTGTTGTTTCGTAATTCTACTTCTGTTCTTGTTTTATTTATTGACCAAAACAGATGTTGGTTGTATGACAAGATCAAGCTAATGTATTTTTCTTCTGATGTTGTTTATAGCATCGTTGTGGGTTTTTTTGTGTTAAATTATATTATATTTCAGTGAAATCATACTCTACTTGGCTGTACCATATTTCACGAGATATGTCTCATCGCATCTCGTTCTCAGCCTCTATTCGTCTTTCGTTCACTGTATGTGTCTCTTTTGTCTGTTTGCATATCTCTCTCTCTCTCTCTCTCTCTCCTCTCTCTCTCTCTCTCTCTCTCTCACATCTCTCTCTCTCTCTCTCTCTCTCTCTCTCTCTCTCTCTCTCTCTCTCTCTCTCTATCTCTCTATCTATCTATCTATCTATCTAAGCATAATAATAATAATAATGTATGGAATTTATATAGCGCCGAATCTTGTAAAGCAACAAATCAAAGCACTCTTTTTTTTTAATCGGGGATAATGGAATAAGCACTCGTGTGCTTTTTTTACATCCAGTCCCCGTGTGTATGCTGTTTTATAAATTTTGTCATCTGTTCCCACCGGCACACAATGGCCTACTCTTTCGAAAAGTGGAACAGGATTTAACGTGTGCGCAAGATGTTCTGCATGCATTCGCACACGGGGCCTCGGTTTATAGTCTCATCGTTAAATCCTGTTCCGCTTTTCGAAAGAGTAGGCCATTGTGTGCCGGTGGGAACAGATGACAAAATTTACAAACCTGTCCCGGAGACAAAAGATCACACTCAACAGCTGATAACAGCCTCGCTACAAAATCTCCTTCAAGTCTGAGCCTTCAAAAAGCCAGAGCTGTCTGGCGCTGTCAGCTTCCAGACAGACGGGGCTGATTTGCCCACAGTCTGCTCATGGATTTCAGATGGATTTGTGATGGCACAAAAGTGGGCTGAAGATACTTTTTTTCTCTCGATATGTGTGCAGCTTTCTGTGACTGGTCTGTGAAAGTAGAGGAATGTGTTTCTGTAAATGTACAGAGAGGAACACACACACACACATTATCCTCGAAGTAAAAGAATATATGAATAATATTTTGAAAATGAGCTCTCTCTCTCTCTCTTTCTCTCTCCTCTCTCTCATGCATGCATGCTCTCATGCGCACACACGTGCACATTTAATTCTGGTTTTGTGCTGTGATACTTTCATTTCGGCTTTTTGTGCATTTTACATTTAAAACATTGTTTTTCTTATGCAGTAGTTATTTTTTTATTTACTTCTGCTTCTCATAGTCCTCCTTCTCTTTTTCTTCTTTTCTTTCTTCTTCTTCCTTTTTCTTCTTTCTTCTCTTTCTTCTTCTTCTTCTTCTTCCCTCTCTTCCTTCTTATTTATAATGCTTATTCTTTTGGTAGTTTTATTTTTTTATCAGTCTTGGAAGCGGCTTACTAACGAAAACACGTAAACAGTATGTTCACAACTGAATTGACAATTCACTACAATTAATTAAAAATTTTCGAAGGACCTCTGGGGTTTTTCCTTTTAAAGAATGGAATATGAGGGAAGGTTTCACCAACGTAAAAAGTGGACGTGGCCCACTGACGGAATCAACTCTAGAGGTCTTTGGTGGTCAGTCCTATCGTTTCTTCCTTAACTCGCCGAATGAATAATGGATAGCTTAATCCATCACCGCTGCTTTAGCCGCTGAGAGCTGAGGTCCCACGGCTTGTAATCTGATTATCCTGAGCTGCACGACAGCCATCTAAAGGATGTCGTTTTGGAGGAGGTGGTAGCAGGGAGAGGTGGCAAGTTTGACTGATCTAGCTACCACAACAAAAGATGCTACTCTCTGTCTGTCTGTCTGTCTGTCTGTCTGTTTGCCTGCCTGCCTGCCTGCCTGTCTGTCTGTCTGTCTGTCTGTTTGTTTGCCTGCCTGCCTGTCTGTTGCCTGACTGTCTGTCTGTCTGTTTGCCTGACTGCCTGTATGTCTGTCTGCCTGTCTCTGTCTATGCCGCTGTCTCTCTCTCTCCATCTATCTATCTGTCTCTCTGTCTAGCTACCTCTGTCTCTTCTCTCTGTCTCTCTGTCTCTCTGTCTCTCTCTCTCTGCTCTCTCTCTCCTCTCTCTCTCTCTCTCTCTCTCTCTCTCTCTCTCTCTTCTTGCTCTCTGTTCAAGCGTTCAAGTAGATGATCAATGTCAACTGGTAAATCCCTTTACCCTTCACCTCTGCTCTGTCTGTCTGTCTGTCTGTCTGTCTGTCTGTCTGTCTGTCTGTCTGTCTGTCTCTTCTCTCTCTCTCTCTCTCTCTCTCTCTCTCTCTCTCTCTCTCTCTCTTCTCTCTCTTCTGCTCGTTCTTTGTAAGTACAATCCATCCATTATATGCATCTATAACCTTAGTGAGTACTTTATTTCCTTTCGTCATTCGGAGTCCTGGTCTGATGAGCAGCTGTAGTGGAGTATTTATTTCACTTTCGTTCAATGACGAGTCAGTGGATGGAGAAAGTGAGGACAGATTTGACAGTACGCAGACAGAAGACCAAGGACAGAGCAGTGAGAGAGAGAGACAAGTAAGACAGAGACAGGTGACAGCAGACAGAAGATACAGAGAGGGAACAGAGAGCAGAGAGAGAAGAGAGAAGAGACAGAGACAGAGAAAGAAGACGAGAGATCACAGAGAGAACAAGACAGGAGAAGACAGGAGAAGAAGACAGAGAAGAAAACAGAGAGAGAGATGAGGAGAGACAGAAGACAGAAGACAGAGAGACAGAGAGAGACAGACAAGAAACAGGATAGAAGGAGAAGATGCGAGAGACAGAGAGATACACAGGGAGAAAGAGAGACAGACGAGATAGACGGAGAGACAAGAAGAGAAGAACAGAGAAACAGAGAGAGAGAGACGGAGAGACAGAGAGAACAGAGAACAGGAGAGAGAGAGAGAGAGAGAAGAGAAGAGAGAGAGAGAGAGAAAGACAGACAGATACACGGAGAGAGAGAGAGAGAGAGAGAGAGAGAGAGAGAGAGAGGAGAGAGAGAGATGGACGGAGAGACAGAGAGAGAGAGAAAGTCTCATCATCATTCAATCTACAGCACCACTATGATGATTTCCCCACGTTCAGCCCTTTCCTCCATCTTTGATTACATTGTCCTCATCACCAACACCCTGTCTGATGAAGTGTCAAGGGAGCACACTTCTCTCAAGTGCAGAGAGTTACCTCCCAGACGAAGGTGAGAGAGAAAGAGAGAAAGAGAGAGAGAGAGAGAGAGAGAGAGAGAGAGGAGAGAGAGAGAGAGAGAGAGAGAGAGAGAGAGAGAGAGAGAGAGCAACGGATAGTTGAATCAGAATATCAAGTCGATTTTTCTTTACTTTTTTTTTTTTTTTTTTGACTTAGCATTGCTTTTATCTAATAATATATAAGTAATTTAATGGAAACATCACGCGTCTCACACTTCATTCTCTTTGATTGGTTGGTACCCAGAAGGTACTGTATGTGTAAGTGGAGGACGGGGTGGTGGAGGGGTGGAGGGGTTCTTGTGGTCTAAGCCAGCACATTGGGGGTCAAGTAGGTGATCTCATTTTCATTGGACACTTGGCCAAAGGCTCAGACTTTTCATCACAACTGAAGAAGAATATGGTGATTATGCTGAGATGTGTCTGGATATAACAGAACGATAACAAATCATTTCATTGTAGGTATTGTCTTTTCTCAATAATAATATAATAAAATTAAATTGTTATAGCGTTGAATCTTGTAAAGCAAACAAATCAGAGAGCTTGCATTCAAATAATTCATACACATCTCTTCTACCCATTCCTTGCACACTGTTCACTGTTCACTGTTCACTGGTCCCGTAACCCGCCAGGGTCGTAGGGGCGCTGCATGGTGGACGAACGGTGGACCAGCTGGCTCCACTTAGCGTGGTCGTGGGCGAGTGCCTGGGTGACACTGAAGTCCTCCCCTGTCCAATCACGGATGTCGTCGGCCCACTTTCTCCTCTGTCTTCCCCTTCTTCTCTTCCCCTGGACTGTTCCTTGCAGGATGGTCTTTGCAAGTCCTTCTGAGCGTGTTACGTGCCCATACCATCTGAGTTTCCTCTTTTTCGCCGTGGTCAGTAGGTCTTCATAGTCCCGCACCTGTTGAGTGATCATTCTGCGGACTTCATTGTTGGTGACATGGTCCTTGTATGAGATGCCAAGGAGCCTTCTGAGGCATCTCATTTCTACTGCTTGGATCCTCCTTTGTAGGTCTGCGTTCAGTGTCCATGCCTCACATGCGTAAAGCATGATTGAGGTGACTAGCGCGTTTAGTAACTTTACCTTGGTTCCGAGAGGGATGTTTCTGTCTCTCCATATGGTCTTCAGTCTTGCCATTGCTGCTGCTGTTTGTGCCGCTCTTGCTAGGATTTCGGTCTTCGATCCCTCCTCACTTATGATGGCTCCAAGGTACTTGAAATGGTCAACTGTCTCCATTCCTTGTACAATGTAACAAAACCCTACTTAGCGTTTTGCTGTTATCCTATAATCTTTATCATTAGCTGTCACTGGCATCTGCAGAAAAGTTAACACAAGGCATAAAACTTACTGGTGTGACTCCCCTCTAGCATGTCAATTGTCATTCGTTCAGTGTGCAGGAGATCGCAAAAATCCAGTTGCTAGCATCGTTATGTACATTCTGTGCAGATCACACACACACACACACACACACACACACACACACACACACACACACACACACACACACACACACACACACAGAGTATATAGATATATGTGTGCGTGCGTGCGTGCGTGCGTGCGTGCGTGCGTGCGTGCGTGCGTGCGTGTGTGTGTGTGTGTGTGTGTGTGTGTGTGTGTGTGTGTGTGTGTGTGTGTGTGTGTGTGTGTGTGTGTGTGCCAGTGAGAGAGAGAGAGAGACAGAGAGACAGAGACAGAGAGAGTCAGAGACAGAGAGAGAGACACAAGGAGAGATTGTATCCAATCTACTACGCTGCTATGATGATGTGTCACTCTCAGCCTTTTCCGCCATCTTTTATCCCATTTCCCCATCAAGAGTACCCTGTGTGATGAAGTATCAAGGGAGCACACTTTGCTGATGTACGGAGAGTTACCTCCCTGATGAACGTTTGAGAAAATGAGAAAATGGCGGTAACTGAATCAAAACGTCTGGACATTTCAGTCGAATGCCTGCGTTTGTATCCAATAAAAGTAGGAATAATTTAGGGTAAAAAAAAGAATCCCAGTGTCTCACACGAGGTTTGCTTTGATCAGTCAGCACCTGGTAGGCTCAGAATGAGTGAAATAAGCGACGACTTTGAAACCAGACTCAACTACTATTGCTGCCTAAGCTTAGGTGAAAATCAAGACATATTGTTAAGGTTGAAGGGGAAAGGAGAAATTACGTTGTGGTGTTGTGCCTGTGTGTAAAAATAGAATAATTATCATATTTCCGTACTAGAGGTAGGGTTTTTGTGTTTGTACAGGCGACACAATTTCCTCTTATTGTCTAGCAAAACCTTGATGATTTTGTTATGGTCATTCCATTCATGTTCTGTACAAAAGGTCACTGATATCTGGGGAAAAGAAACAGTCGCCATGGCACTTTCCTACTTACTTTGATAACTGTGTGTAGATGTCAGTAGCAATTTGCCAGCTGCTCTTTGTTATTTCGCAGATTCTGTCGTCAGAATGATGAATTGTTCATCCCCTCCTCTTGGCTGTCAAGAAACAAGAACTTTTCTTCTACACTTCTCTGACTTTTTTGTTTGTCATTGCTAATGTGGCTTTATACAGTATGTTTAAAAGTTACAATAATTCTCTATCTAGTTTTCGTATTCGGTTGGTCCTGCTTGTTGTCTTGTAAACGTAGTTTCTTAGTACCCTGGTGACAAAAGTGTTAGTGGGGTCCTTAGCATTCCTTACTAGTACAATACAGAGACAGAGAGAGATAGAGAGGCAGACAGATACAGAGAATCTGGATCTTCATTCAATCTACTCCATCACCACTATAACGAACTCCTCACTTCCAACGCTTTCCTCCATCTTTTATTACATTATTTCTCGTCACGAGTACCCAGCGTGATGTAGTGTCAAGGGAGCACACTTCCTGACGTGTGGAGAGTTACCTCCCAGATGGCTGTTAGTCAAAATGGTGCTAGTTGAATCAGAACGGTAGGCCGTTTCTCTTGACTGGCTTGGGATCTATCCAGTACATAATATGAATTATTCAGTGTGAGAGATCACCACGTCTGCTGCTCTGTTCTCTTTGAGTGAACAGTACCTGGTAGATCTTACATAAGTTAGTAGTAGAAATACTCTTTTGCTCAAGCCTCTATTCACAGAGGTGATCTAATCTGATTGAGCTGAGCACTAGGGTAAAGGTCTCAACTTTCCGTCAGAACTTAAGAGAATAGTAGTGATTATTTGGACCAGTGTCAGCATGAAAGTTTTTAACACTGACTGGTAGTGTTGTTTCCACAGCTATACTTGGTAAGTTTTGCTGTGATCACAGATATATATTATCTTATAATTTTCACGTAGGCAAGCAGAATAACTAACCCAAGGCGTACATGATTATTGATGGATTCAACAGCACTGCTTGCTGCAGTCCATCCTGTGCCCATGATACTGTACAGAGTGTGTTCTCAGACTTGCTAATACTCTGCTTTGCTGGCTGTCAGTAAAAGCAGAATGTCTTTTCTCCTATTCCTAGAACTTTTGTCTGTTGTTAGTTACCATTTCCATACGTCACATAGGTCCTATATTCAGTTATTGTAGCTGTTAATTTTGTATTGTCACCATTCTGGATCAGGTAGTTCCCGATTTTCTTTGTCTCTGTCTCGCTGTCTGTCTATGTTTGGCTGACTTTATGTCTATCTGCTCGTCTGTGTGTTTGTCTGTCCTGTTACTGTTAGCATTTCATTGCAAGAACGTCTTATTTAAGTTGTTTTAAACCGATTTCTGTGGAAGAATAAAGACATCATTTCCCTCTATTCTCTTTAGTCTTCAAAGATATAGTGTTATCAAGGCCTCTTTAGTATCTATTTCGTTTTTTATCATACACGAACTGCGTCCTTATCTGATGCCTCATCACCAATGCACTCTTCTGCAAATAACTCCTGACCTCAAGATGCTTGATTTCCAAGCTAGTCTCTCTCAGATCGTTCTCAAAAGAACATCTAGCGATTCACAATGTAAAGAAAAACTCTATACTTGACAAACTAGATCTGAATTACTGAGCCTGAAAAGCTGTGATTATATAAAAGGAAAACTTACTTCCTGATATTCTCCTCTGTCTTTACTAGAATAAAATACAGACTGTAAGTTTAACCATTACTTCATTTCTTCCTTTCCTCCATTTACATACGTTCCTTTCAAACAAATATTTTGTCACTCACTGCTGTTCACTCCAGTCTATATTCAATTACTTTAAAGCATCAATTTCGCGCGAAGAGATGCGACATTTATAACTACTATACAGGTCTCTATTTGTTTACAGTCATGATTCAACTATGCTAACCTTTACACTAGGGCTCCTTGAGATTATATATTCTGGCCAAACTTTGGGAAAGAAAAACACTTGCTTCAATGCGACTTATCAGAGTGAAAGTCCAGATGATGTTGAATTTGCTCTCCGCCATTGCCGACTTTCATCCAGTTCAGCCATTCAGTGCAAAAATTCCTATTATTTGTTCCTCTCCATCTTCAAACAGAAGGAACTCTGCTGCTGATGAATTATGTACCGACTGTAAAAGTCTGGACGAACCCTTTGCCTGAAATTGTATGTCTGGAAAGCATGACAATAGAACGCTTCACCAACCAGTACCATCTGTGTACAAAAAGTTATGCGAAGCTTTTCTTGTCAAAAGTGGTTTAGTTGACATGTAGTCCGACTTACTGATATGAGACTGGTCACATTTTCCGGTTTCTGTCTGTCTGTCTGTCTGTCTGTCTTATCTCAGTGACACAGGTTTGTGTGCATATAGTGTGGTATGCCTACTGTCTCAAACAGATGCGCTAGCTCGCCGACGGGCACGCGCGCGCGCACACTTACACACGCACATGCACGGACACACACGCACACTCACACACACACGCACAAGCACACACACACACATCTTTTGGATAAGATAAAAAACCGAGGTCATGTGTAACACGCATTCAGGGCACATACAAGAACACACAGCAACAAGAGATTCGTCCCTAGAAAAACTACATAGAAAAAAAACCTGTTCCAGGGAATTTAATGAGTGCGCAAAATGTTCTACGTGTGTTCGTACACGAACCTCAGTATATAGCTTCGTCCAAATGACTTTCAGGGAAGTGGAGTTGATAATGATGTTAACTCCATGGGGGAAAAGTCCTGTACAGATGTCTTGATAGTGGCTCGAACCTGCTCCGACAGATCGAGATCCCGACGGTGTAGCCACTAGGCTATCCTGCCCCCCAAATACTCCTCTTCAAGTCTTCTTCTCCTCCAGGATACACAGGTGTACTGACAGAATATGGAGGGACTTGCTTCAGTGTCCTGAAAGACGTCAAAGTTTTCAATGGCTAGGAAATGAAGGAGATGGAGGTCAGCCAGTGCCAGATGTCTGTGACAGAAGTGCATGTGAGGATTCTCTTGTATGGAAGAGTGTGGACAGTCTGTCTGAGTAGAGGTGCTTTGCTTATGATAGCTTTCTTCTTCTTCTTCTTCTTCTTCTTCTTCTTCTTCTTCTTCTTCTTCTTCTTCTTCTTCTTCTTCTTCTTCTTCTTCTTCTTCTTCTTCTTCTTCTTCTTCTTCTTCTTTTAGGCAGGGGGAGGGTTAGCAGGTTGCAGGATATCCTAGTGGTTAGACTGTTTACCTCGCAATCTGACGTCCAGGGTTTGAGTCACACCACCCAGACGCCAGTTCAAGGCCTTTTTCCTATAGAGTTAACACCACTACTAACTTTACTCCCCACGAAGTTCTTTCACGTGAGACTATGAACCGAGGTTCCGAGTATGAAGACACCCGAAACATCTTGCTCATATGTTAAAAACCCGTTCCACTTTCTGGAAGAGTAGGCCATTGCTTAGAGAGGGATAATAAACTTTTATAAAGGTATGTCGTGTTTAGACGTTCCTGAAGTCGACATGCGGCTACCTTATTTGCGGGTAAGCGGACGCATAAGCAAAACTTTCATCATGGGTAAACCTCGGAGCTTTTCCTAGCCAAGGAACGGAAAAAAAGGAGAAATAAAATATTTAGGGCATGTGAAGGAGGTGTAGAGGTAGTTAGAGGTAGCAGTTCTAATACTAGGTACACAGTCGTACTTATGTCTGTTATCTTCAAACAGAAGTTGCAGAACTTGAAATAATTGTTCATTGTTCACTCAAACCAGAACACTTAAGAGTGACAGTCAGTCGGGAGAAAATGGCAAGGGCCTGAAAGCCTTTACAGACATTTGTATCCCGCGAGAACAAGCTAGGGGAGCATAACTTAGAATTACAGCAGATAAGTGGCGAAAGACCGCAGTTAGGTAGTGACAGAGACCCAGCTGAGTTTGACATGAATCGAGGAGACTGGTAAAAGAGATCAAAGGGAAGTGACAGGTGAGAGATCAAATGATAAGTGAGATCAACTGGCTGGTAGGTGAGATCAAATGGTGAGGTCAAATGGTAAGCAAGATCAAATAGTGAGTTCTAAACGGTAAGTGAGTTCAAATGGTGAGTGATATCAAATGGTAAGGGAGATCAAATGAAAACTGAGATTAAATGGTAAGTGAGACCAAGTGGTAAGTGAGATCAAATGGTGAGATTAAATGGTAAGACCAAATGGTGATATCAAATGGTAAGTGATATCAAATGGGGAGATGAAATAGTAAGTGAGATCAAATGGAAAGCGAGATCAAATATGGTAAGTGATATCAAATGGAGAGATGAAATAGTAAGTGAGATCAAATGGAAAGCGAGATCAAATATGGTAAGTGATATCAAATGGGGAGATGAAATAGTAAGTGAGATCAAATGGAAAGCGAGATCAAATAGTAAGCTAGATCAAATGGTACGGATGCCAAATGGTAAGTGGGATCAACTGGTAAGTGGGATCAACTCGTAAGTGGGATCAACTGGTAAGTGGGATCAACTGGTAAGTGGGATCTACTCGTAAGTGGGATCAACTGGTAAGTGGGATCAGCTGTTAGTACCACACGACGCTGTTCCATAGCTCCTTCTTTGTTCAGGCAGTAGTTAGGTGTAATGACTGGGCCAATATGCCTGGCTGGATGTCTGATGCCTGGGTACACATACTTGTCCTGGCTTTGTCTGTCTGCCTGTCGTTCTGTTGTCCCTCCCTCTTCCCCCTTTTTGTCTCCCTACCTATCTCCGTTTGTCTGTCTGTCAGTTTGTCTATTCTCTCTCTCTCTCTTGTTTGTGTGTGTGTGTGTGTGTGGCGCGCGCGCGCGGCGCGCGTGTGTGTGTGTGTGTGTGTATGTGTGTGTGTGTGTGTGTGTGTGTGTGTGCGCGCGCGCGTGTGTGTGTATGTTGGCTTGCACAATTTTGTTTGTTTGTTTTTGAAAGACTAAGAGATAGAATCTTTAACGAAATTATTTATGTTTTTATATATTACCAGAGGGCATCAGTCACAAAACACATCTTACAAGCGAGTAGTTTCTAATCAAAGGCAATAGTATAGGTGTCCCATAACATAATTATGCAGTCCTTGGGGAGCGAGGCGTAACAGACTTCGGCTTCTATAGGGGGCACCATCCTCAACCTCTCTCTCTTTCCTCTCTCTCTCTCTCTCTCTCTCTCTCTCTCTCTCTCTCTCTCTCTCTCTCTCTCTCTCTCTCTCTCTCTCTCTCTATCTATCTATCTATCTCGCTCTGTACGTCTTTGCCCGTTATCCTCGACAGACCAGAGAAGAAACGCTGCGAGAGACATCAGCTACCTAAAAGAACCGTTACTGTACTAGCGTACCGACACAAAGACTTGTTGTGTCTGTCCCCCTCAGAGAGCAGGGCCTGTCTGGAACCGTCACGTTCCAGACTGCCAGAAGTGATGGGCCCTACAATCTGGAGATGGATTTCAGATAACCACTCGGAAGAAAATGGATACCTTGCCATTGAACATGTGTCTCGAGATTCTCAGACTAGCCTGGAAGACACATACGTATGAACGAGCAGATAATCACACACAGATACACAGACAGATACGACATATACATACACACATATACACATGCACACGCACATACACACACTTCACGCACATGTGTGCGCGCACACACACATCACAAACGCACAACACGCACCACACACACACACACACACCACACACACACACTCACTCACTCATCATTCACAGATCCAGAATCACATACACGCACAATAACACATCAGCAACAACAACAACATCAACAACGATAACCAAAAACAAAAAAAAAGTTTTGGAATCATTAACCTTCCACTATCTGTTTCCCATTCACACACACACACACACACACACACACACACACACACACACACACACACACACACACACACACACACACACACACACACAACAACAACAGACAGAAGAATGCCTGACATAAGGATCGATTCCAGATTATTTGTCTGCCGGCTGAAAACTTTCAGTCCTCACACTTGTAATCTGATTGTGTGGCCCACAGAAAGCCATCACGCTTCTGGCTCTTTAGGAGGTGATACAAAGGAGAATGGGGCTAACTTCCAGTGATCCTGCCGACACGGCAGCTCGTTTCCTTGTAGCCATCTGTCTCTATCATGTTTCATCTGTTCTTCGCGCTTTGGCAAATCAGTGGAGGTACCGAGAAACTGTGTTAGTCTTGATGCTGGGGCTGTGTAGTAGTAGATGTAGTAAAAGTAGTAGTAGTAGTAGTATGTAGTAGTAGTAGTAGTAGTAGTAGTAGTAGGAGTAGGAGGAGGAGGAGGAGGAGGAGTAGTAGTAGTAGTAGGAGTAGGAGTAGGAGTAGAGGTAGTAGTAGTAGAGGTAGTAGTGGTGGTGGTGGTGGTGGTGGTGGTGGTGGTGGTGGTGGTGGTGGGTGGTGGTGGTGGTGTGGTGGTGTGGTGGTGGTGGTGGTGGTGTGTGGTGTGGTGTAGTCTGGGTTGTAAACGGGGTGAAATGAAAGAAGGCTGGCCATCTGAAAAAAGTGCCAGCTTTTTGGGGGGTCCTGAACCCTGCCTTCTTTCCTTACTTTTGCAAGAATAAATTCTAATATTAGACAGTCAGAGGGAGAGAGGGAGAGAGAGTTAGAGGTAGATAGAGAGACAGACAGACAGATAGAGCGAGACAGGGTCAGAGAAACAAAGACAGAGAGATATCAAGAAACAGAGACACAGTCAGAAACAGAGAGAGACAGACAAACAAAATTAATAGCCAGAGCAGACAGGCATAGACAGAAAAAAGAAACAGAGACAGGGACAAAGAGACAAACAGACTAGCCTAACAGACGGATCAGACAGTCTTGAGAAAAACAAACAAGAACCTTGTCTGCTAAAAGCTACCCGACTTGTTCAAGCAGCAAAGAGACGCAGACTGTTCAATTATTGTCTGGCGCAGACTACAATTAACAGAGTTAGATGGGGAAAAGATGATGAAGGGGACTGAAGCTACGACCGTGAAATCCAAGGGTTTTTATAACCATTACTTCAGCAAAAGTGGGAGATCTTACGACCGGAAAATCTCAAGATAATTGACGCAGTTAAACTCAGTAAAGCTTGAGATGTAACTAGTTCCTGGATACATTCAATTCAATATCCTGGATACATTCAATTCAATATCCTGGATACATTCGATTCAATATCCTGGATACATTCAATTCAATATCCTGGATACATTCAATCAATATCGTGTCTTGCCGTCAGTCTTCTTCTTCTTCTTCTTCTTCTTCTTCTCTCGTTCACTTTACACCGTCAGATGTGTCCGGGGGAAAAAAAATAATGGCATGTCCTTCTCAGCTCCTCTCGTGAGCCTTACAGTTTGGTTTGCAAAGGTTTATCTCCGTCGGCCACACAATCTTTCTCGGGTCTCTGTATAGCGTGCACCTTTAAAGGATGTACACACCGTCAGTAAATGCTTGTTCATACTGTTCCAGGATTGCTGAGATTCAGCACTGGTAGGGATGCCTCTTGTAGCAAATCGCCCGAGTTTGGAATAGTGCAACATGCCTGGTTCTGATTAGATTAGCATGGTCATGGGATATTGGTGTTGGAAATAAAAGCTGCACTTTCATGATCTAGTGAACATTTTCTTTTTCCAGTTCGTTTCTCTCACTTCAAGCAGGTAGACGTTTTGACATCCCAGTGTGTGCTGATTGTGAAAGCCTGATAGAATCCTTTTCTAAAGCATTTAACGGCTGAAAACAAAAAGCATAAGAAGATATTTTACCTTTCAGAACCATCTGTGTGCAGAAAGCTAGGGTGTGTGTATGGGGGGGGGGGACATTTCTTCAAAACGCTACTGTAGTGGACATGAATTTCTACTTAAACTACTCTAAAAGTAGTCCACTTTTCTTCATGTCAGACTATCTGTTTCTGGCTCTCACACACAGACTACTGCTACAGCTAGATGACAGAATTTACAAAACGGCATACACACGGGGAGTGGACGTAAAAAAGCACATGAGTGCTTATTCCATTATCCTCGATATAAAAGAATAAATAAATTTTAAAAATAATAAATAGATAAATAAAATACTACTACTACTACTACTACTACTGCTGCTGCTGCTGCTGCTGCTGCTGCTGCTGCTGCTGCTGCTGCTGCTGCTGCTGCTGCTGCTGCTGCTACTGCTGCTGCTGCTGCTGCTGTTCTGCTGCTACTTCTACTACTACTACCACCACCACCACACGACACAACTACACACGCACACACACACACACACACACACACACACACACACACACAGCGCACACACACACGCGCACGCACACACACAGGCACACACAAACACTCTCACACACACAGAGTTGTGCGCGCACATACACTCACAGACACATCCACACACACACGTGTGCGCAAAACATAATCATCAACCTCCTTTCACCCTTTTCAAACACATCTACCCACACTTAAGGCACACACACCTACACATCCTTTCCCTATTTTGGTAGGGGTAAGGTGAAGCATTGTTCACGAACATCCTGGAGTCTTTTCTTCAAAGGTAATAGACCAAGTTCTAGTAGAGAATAATGAATGTCTTTACACTTAGCACAGGCATCAAAGACTCCAATAGGTAGGTAGGTAGGTGATGAAAATGGTCATAAGTGGCTCAATCAGTACCAGACGTCTGAGACTGCATTCCATGTGAAGATTATGTTGTACGAAAGAGTGTAGACCGTATGTGTGAATAGGAATGCTTTTTTTGATACGTTGTTTTTTGTTGGCGGTTTCGGGTATATATGTGTGTGTGTGTGTGTGTGTGTGTGTGTGTGTGTGTGTGTGTGTGTGTGTGTGTGTGTGTGTGTGTGTGTGTGTGTGTGTGTGTGTGTGTGTGTGTGTGTGTGTGTGTGTTTGTGTGTGTGTGTGTGTGTGTGTGTGTGTGTGTGTGTGTGTGTGTGTGTGTGTGTGTGTGTGTGTGTGTGTGGTGTGTGTGTGTGTGTGATAAGTACCAGGAACTAAGGATAGGTGGACAGATGAATCAGTATCTGGCTTTTTCTAGTCTGCAACAGACTTCTGATCTCTTGTTTTACAGTGATGTTTTTTGTCTGCTGGAATGTTGAACCAGAGATCTTCCAAACCACAGGGAGAGAAATCTGACATTCCTTCTTGCTTCCACAGACGAAGGAGCCTGCCCGCTTCCATACTTGCTTGCATGTGTGTTTGCTTGCTTGCTTACTTAGGCAGTCAGTCAAGTAGGCGGTCAGTCTATCAAAGCAATCAGTTTGTCTATTTGTTAGTTACTTGGTTTATGAACTAGTCAGTAGGATAAGTTGGTAAGTTATCAAGTTAGCTACACAGCTTGTTGTTTTTTTTAATAATTCTGAGATAGTTTGTATATATATATATATATATATATATATATATATATATATATATATATATATATATATATTATATATATTATATATATACATATATATATATATATATACATATATATATACATATAGATATATATGTGTGTGTGTGTGTGTGTGTTTGTGTGTGTGTGTGTTTGTGTGTTTGTGTGTTTGTGTGTTTGTGTGTATTTGTGTGTGTTTGTGTGATATGCCTGTATGTTTTAAATGCAGACAAAAAATACGTATTTTATCATATTGCTTTGTTTGAATTTAAAACGTACAGACAATGGCAAACTGAATTTTAAATCCTTTAGACAAAATTTAAATACAGAGTTTAGCAATTTAAAACGGAGAACTATCAAACAATGGCAACTTAAAACAGAAAAATCTAACAAATTCACTCGTCCTTTCTTTCAAGGTGCAGTTTCTGTTCAATAAAGCATTCCATAAAGGAGGAAGGATGGAAACCTTTGCATATAATTTTACCCTGTGCCCTTTTCAATTAAACAATGATTGAATTGGACTGGACTGGCATATTCTCCAGTGTTTTTTTGTTTGTTTGTGTCTTACAGAGAGAGAGAGACAGGCAGACAAAGGACAAACAGACAGACAGACAGAGAGACAGACAGAGAAAGAAAGACAGAGGCAAAGAGAGAGAGAAAAAAGAGAGAGAGAGAGAGAGAGAGAGAGAGAGAGAGAGAGAGAGAGAGAGAGAGAGAGAGAGAAAAGAGAGAGAGCAAATGGCGCTAAACAATTTAGAGAAAGACTCACAACACATGTTTTAGAAAATGATATAAGAATGTACATAAAAGGAAAACAATAAAATGGACAAAGAATATATAGAAACCACCCAAAAATAAAAATTGCTGAAAGAACAACATACAAAAAAGGAGGAGAAAGAGAAAAAAGAAGAAAAAATACACGGGGAATTGCAAACAGAAGAAAAGAAAAGGACACAAGAAAGTAGAACACATCAAAATGTACCATTCATAAGAAAACTGGCCACAAAAAATACTATCAAAACTTCGCAAAACTGAACAATTATTCACGCTTTAGAATCTACGTATCATTTAAGACAAGGTATGAGAAAGAGTAAATAGTAGTTTTAGAGGTCCCTGAATTTCCAACTGCAAGAAGAAAAACAAATTAGATTGAATAAGAATAAGATCACCCCGTGCTCAACTTCACAAACTTTTCCGTCCCAAGCCAATCTTACGAGAAAGAACAGTAAACAAAAGCCAAAAAAACCCAACACCCAAAATAAAGGTCTGAAAACAAAGCAGAGAGTGAAAGTTCAAATTAAACGGGTTGTATAGAAAAGAAAAGTAAGAAGAGAAGCACAAAACCTAAAATAAAAACAAAGAATTAAAGCAAGGGGAAAAAATAAAGATGTACACACAAAATTTGTAGAAAGGGGTTAGGGGGGGGGGGGGGGAGAGAACAAAATGCGTCACCGATATTTCCAAAAAGGCTGCTCCTCACAGCAAGGGAGGAAATTGGCCTGGTCCATGCCACCAAGGGAGACAAATGAAGGAGGCCTGAGGATCAATAGCACACACCATTGAGGGTTGGGCCACAGCAGGGATCACTTTAATCACTCTTTCTCTGCTGCAGTGGGGAAAGGTGAGGATAAGGGGAAGCGAAAATGGGAAAATGAAGAAAAAGGAATCCGGAGGCAGACCAATTTGAGCATGTTCAAATCAATACATAACATACATTACACCGCTTCTGGGTTGTAAGCTACTCTTTGTGAAATATAATGATGAACAATTATATACCATGGGGATTTTTAATCTGTATTGTTTAATAATGCATGCTGTGTAATTAAAATTTTAAAATGCCACTCATAATTTCTCTAGTTGAGACATTAAAGTAGTCTTGAGTCTTGATCTTTCTGGAACTGGGTATCCGAAGTCACACTCAAGGTTATTACTTCTGGTCACTTAGTTTAGGGCACATACAAGGATATGTAGATATTGACGGAACATTTAGCTGTCTGTGCTGGAAAGCCCGTCTGCGTTTTTGCAACTATGGCGGTGTAAAGGCATGTAACCTGCGCTGAAAATAGAAACGATATAAAAAGCAAAGACTTAAAAGTGTATAAACAACAAAGATAACTAAATTATACAATGTGAATATTCTTATATAAGAAAATATCTATTTCATAACATATTTTTACACTCTGCACACACACCCACGTAAGTATATGTGTGGGTACGTACGCCTGTTTTGTGCATATCATTGTTAATGCTGTTTCCATTATTTAACTTTTCTTCGTCGATCTAAATTTGGACAAAAAGCAAGCAAAACGGTGGGAAAGGGTGCTACTTTGTGACATGGTAAAAACTGTACGTGTTAAGGGAATTGACAAAAAGAATTGGCTGATGAATGAAATAAACAATTAAACTTATCAAAGACTGAATTCCCCCCCCCCCCCCAATTCTCATGCAGCAAGCATAGTGCATGGGGTAGAAAAATGCTGAGACATGATTTTTTAAATTCCTAAATCCCTATGTGAGTGAAATACTGAGGTAACTAGCGAAATTCTGTCGTCAGTAATCCTCTCTAGTAGGTACAAAACAGTCGAAAGAAAGAAAGAGAGAAAACAGGCAAGAAAGAATAATAGATAACTGTTTTAAAAGAGCGAGCAACTGTGTGCAAAGAATCCCGAAAGACATGGAGAAATCCGTGAAAGAAACACGGATAAAAATCAACAAAAGAAAACTACAAACTTAGAAAGGGCAAAAGCAATAATAAATCAAACAAAAGAAGCAAAAACAAAGCGCTATGACAGGTTAAAAAAAGAAAAGAAAAACAAGAGAAAGAAAGTACTAAAAGAAACAAGAGAACTGACAAAACGAAAAATAGATTAACACTTTCCACCCCGCTCTCCGTTGTTGTCAGACTACAACAGCAAGGGAAGTAATTGCATCCCCTCGGCATCGGAAAGGGAGACGAATGAGAGAACTCAGGATCACTCACATGCTCGCCACTGACCATTTCACTTGACAGGAATCGTGGTAATTAGTTTTCCATCGTCAGTAAGGGTCACTTGGTGTGTTTCTACGGATTTAGGAGGTGGGGCGTCATGGTGGGAGGAAAGAGGTTGTTCGTTTTGGCTGCACACCGGTATTAAAAAATCACTCTTTTCCTTCTGTTTTTCTATGTAACTCTTATATTCATACCGCACGTACTAAGGCATCCACAGAAATAAAAACCACTTTTTGTGAAAGACTGGCCTCTGACTCAAAACTCATGTGATTTTGAACAAATTTGGTAGGTTTGATATTTTTTACATTTTCAGCAAACACTGTACCCCCTCAGTCCTTTGTTGTCTGCTAGCTTCCTTACCGCAATGTGCATGCGCGGGGTCAACGCTATAGGAATACAAGCAAACCTCATTTGATGGTTATTTCTAACTTTCTCGTGACTACCTGGTATTGCTTTATGTCCTCAATCCAAAAAACAAGCGCACAGTCCATTTTTTCAGGCTTTAAAAAATCTGTGAAAATCACCAACATTTTTTTCCACTCGCACTCTACAGAAGATACTACGTGACCCCCAAACTAATACCGGTGTGTAGCCTTTAGCTTTCAGCTTTTGCAGGAATGTGTTAAAGTCAGTAGGAAATTCCATCTACTCTGCACGGCACTAAGATCAGCTAGCAGATATAGATGCTCCACCAACCCAACAGACTGGTTAAGTCTCATGTGTGCTCTGTGTGTTTTATGTCATCAATGCCATTGGCCAAGAACGGCATATCTTTCCATGGAAAACATTGGGGCTTTTTTTTTTTACCTCTTCAGAATGATGTAATACATGTGCTTCCCATTCTGGACCATGGTTTATAGTCTTCTCCAAAAGACACCCGCGGGAGGGGGGGGAGGGGGGGAATAGAGCTAGAACATATAATTCCCATCCTCTTCCCTTCCAAAATGACGTGGGGAATATTTCTGGCACCGTACTTTCATGCAGTGTGCCATGGTCAAGTCCAAAGAAGAGCTGGGTGTTTTTTCTTCTGAAAACACTCTCTTTTCTCACATATCAATCTTCTCAGCTATATGTCTGTACGGTGACTTAAACCTATACCGTTTATTTCACTATTTTGACACTGTAACCACATTTTTCTATGACAAAACTGAACTTAATTGAACTAAGCTTTAAATGTAAGTTTGAAAGCTGACGATGTCAGAGTTATGGTTTAAAAAGAAAACAAACTCCAAACATAAAGAAAAGTAAAAGGAAAACAATCACGCAACGTGATTAATTCAAACTCATTTTAAATCAAGGAACAAACTGCAAGAAACTGAAAACCAGGAGGAGTGCCATGCCCGCGTGAATCAGGGGTATGGGCGAGGGAAACTTCACTTACTCCCTTGATATCATCTTAACTAGATATTTTATTTTTATTTTCATTTATTTCTTTTTTTATATCGAGGATAATGGAATAAGCACTCATGTGCTTTTTTTACATCCAGTCCCCGTGTGTATGCGGTTTTGTCAATTTTGTCATCTGTTCCCACCGGTACACAATGGCCTACTCTTTCGAAAAGCTGGAACAGGATTTTAACATGTGCGCAAGATGTTCTGCGTGCTACCGCACACGGGGCCTCGGTTTATAGTCTCATCCGAAGGAGGAGGCAGAGGGCAATAAACTGAAGCCTTCATTTAAGAAGGGGGCAATAAAAGATGTCTAGACAAGCTTTGTTTGTGACTTGACAGTTGTGACTTTTCTGAATAGTGAAAGTGCTTGACCAGTTGGGTTGCTTTACTGTCAACTCAGCAGATTGCATATTTTCGTGTCAGTGACCTTTAGTTAGTTTGAGAAGGTTGTTGTTGGTTTTATATTTAATATTTCTTCTTATTCACATGATTCAGCATGTCTTTAGTGAAGGTAATTTTAATACGGAAAATACAGACAGAAAATATGCAGACTGAGAAGCAGATTAAAAAAAACCTTAGAGACATACACAAGGATAGAAAGAGAAATGTATGTAAGATTAAAGTTTGCACAATAGATATGACAATGAATTAGTCAGCACCTCTCTCTCACCTTGTCTCTCTCTGTCCCTGTCTCTGTCTGTCTATCTGTCTGTCTCTGTCTCTGTCTTGTTGTCTCTCTGTCTCTCTGTCTGTCTGTCTGTCTTTCTCTCACTCTATCTCTCTCACTCTGTCCCTTTCTGTCTCTCTCTCTCTCACTCTTACTCTGTCTCTGTCTGTCTGTCTCTCTCTCTCTCTCCATCCCTCCCTCCCTCCCTTCCCCGGACTTCACAATTTTCCGTCTTTACAAAGTTGCACAAATAATAAATTTTAAAATATTCAAAGAAAAAAGCCAAAGGTCCAGAAGGAGAGACTAGACAGACCAAAAGACATGGAAGATGATCTCTTTGCCCTTTCAGAGACACTCATAAACTGGCACTATACTCTATAAGAAAGCAAGGAGATACCTGGAGTTGAGTTACTAACAGTGAGAAGTAAGCCCAAAGCGCTGTGAGTGGGGAAAATGCCTGTCTGTACAGT
>CM054135.1:62924928-62929928 GCA_028751875.1 Rapana venosa
AGAATTACATATAACAAAAATATCAATATGCATAAATGAACATTAAAGGAACGCGGAAAAAATAAGATTCAAGGGAGAAAAAACCACAAAAAGTACATACAAACTTTTAAAATGAAAAATAAACAAGCAAACATCAAAAGTTACAAGACAAAACAAAAACAAAACAATTTTTCAAAATGTAATGTCTGTGTCATGTCGCTAAAAACAGCTATAAATCAAAAACCATTAGCTCATATTCCACATTTCAGCCTTACAAAACTTCGGTCATTCTTAGTTATTTACACGACTCGCATCCAAAGAAAAGTAGCTTATAAAGGTAAACAAACATGCATCGAGACAGACAGACATCTACGCAGACACATTTTTATCAAAACAGACGTGAGGACAGATAGACACCATTTTTGTACAACAGGACGGGAGGAGAACCAACTTTTGAAGCGAAAACACACAGAAGAAAAGAAAAAGGCGACTCAATATCCTTGAATAAGAGCAACGTGGATTTTCTGTAAACAAGTTAAGTGTTACTACAAAAATATATATCACAAACTTGCAAACCATTATAAATTTTACTACACTTCTTCATAATGCAGTACAGTGCATCCCATCACAACGCAATATAATATAAAAATAATATCGAAACCTTTTTAAACCACCAACACCAACAAAACAACAACTACGACCATGAACAATAATCTTCAAAGATATCAATTACACTGATTTTTTTTCTAAGAGTTAATGACAATACAAGCACGAAACAGTAATTCCACACAAAACACACACACACACACACACACACACACACACACACACACACCTACTCACGTTGGCAGCAATGCTGCTCTGAGACTGAATCGTTCCAAAGTCGTCTTCCTCATTTGGGGGGAGCCATCCAAGGTCATGTGGGTTTCGAACCATCGTGGACAGGCGCTAGACGCTTAGCGTTTCAGATGAAAAGCTGTGCCATTCATAGGCGCTTGATGTTCACCTGTAAGTTTGTGTAGAGTATCTAGGTAAAGGTAAAGGAGTCCCATAACCTATAAGGTCGTAGGGGAGCGAGGCGTCAGAGACCTCACTTCTCTAGGGCCAGCATATTGAGGGCGGCGCCCATCTCCTCTCCCTCGCTGCTTTACCTTCCCTGACCCTAAAGAGGGCAGGTACCCATTTACAGCTGGGTGAACTGGGGGAACTGTACTGAAGCCAAGGCGCGCAAACGGTCACCCATCCAACTGGTAACCACGCTCGACGCTGCTTAACTTGGCTGGGGGAAAGCGAGTGCTCCGACCACTGAGCTATCCCGTCCCGTGTAGAGTATCTACCTTGATAAATTTTAAAAACCCAATGAGAAACAAGTGTGAATGCATGTGCATGCGCTCGGGCACACAAACATGCACGCGCACACACACGCGCGCACACACATGCGCGCGCATGCACGCACACACACATACATGAACGTCTACCATCACTATGAGTGAAGAGTCGTTAAACTGAAGAAAGAATACACACGCGCGCGCGTGCGCGCGGCGCACGTCTAAATAACCCTGTAGGGAATGTACATTAAACTAATGACAAGAAGAAGAGCAACCCCCCCCCCCACACACACACACAACAAAACACACACACATACACACACACTTTCATCAGAATTTTTCATTCTCACTAATTATTTCTTTTGTTCTTGACAAGCTAAACAGGAAAACTGAACAAGTAAGTCTCTGTACTGAATCCAGATTGTACATAAACCATTACGAGCTTATAACAATTATGATGCTCCGATAGATTTATCCATAACTGCTATAATGACTGTACTAACCCACAGTAGATGTATTCGCACACGTTTGTCATCATCACCACAGCACTGCAAAGTTGCAGTCATAGTTTACCAGTTAGAGTGGCAGAGAGGAAAACAAACGTGTGACATTGTCAAGGTCATACCAGTGACAGGTAGAGAGTTCTCTTCGGCTCCTCTTGAAAATGTTATCCCGGAATACTTTTTTTAATTATTAAAATCCAGAAAGTACTAGCTTTATTAAGAATTAGCGTATTTTTTGGTTGTGGTGCTGTTAAAACAATTACAGCAAGTAGTAGTAGTAGTAGTAGTAGTAGTAGTAGTAGTAGTAGTAGTAGTAGTAGTAGTAGTAGTAGTAGAAGTAGTAGTAGTAGTAGTAGGAGGAGAAGGAGGAGGAGGAGGAGGAGGCGGAGGAGGAGGAGGAGGCGGAGGAGGAGCAGCAGCAGCAGACTGCTGCTGCTGCTGCTGCTGCTGCTGCTGCTGCTGCTGCTGCTGCTGCTGCTGCTGCTGCTGCTGCTGCTGCTGCTGCTGCTGCTGCTGCTGCTGCTGCTGCTGCTGCTGCTGCTACAGTAGTTGTAGTCGTAGTGGTAGAAGTGGTGCTATTGCTATTGCTATTACTGATGATGACGAGGGTAATACTGAAGGTAGTATTCGACAATAGTGATGGGAGGGTAGCAATGATGATGATGATGGTGGTGGTGAGAGTGGTTGCAGGTGGGTGTGCTTCTAATTTTGGCAATGGTAGCCTCGATAACAGCGGCAGGAAGCATGCACGTCCTTTGCCATTTTCTGTTACAACAGTAGCGTTAATGGAAATGATTCTGATTTAGATCATCTTGTTTAAAAAAATATATATATACCCCCCAGAAGTAATATCATCTCATTAACCGATCTATTTGTTTAGATAGAAATACATATTTGCAGGATTAGTTTTGCGTGGCTGCCATGTGACAATATTGTCAAAGAAGAAAAAAAACAGGCAAGCAGGACAGAAAAAATAAGCTCGCTGTTTCCCTTTCTTTTTTTTTTATCATAGAACTTGTCTTTTATAAACAATGAAGAACATTTTCTCATGGCCTTTCTCGACACATTTAGGCTTAGAGTGTGCCAGATCCTTTGTATCTCTTTTGAACATTAAGACAAGGTCTTTGCAATTAAAAAAGAGAAACTAGATAACGTAAGTTGGCTTGAATAGAACTAGCGAAAACTTGCCCAATTTCCACTACTGAAACCACATGATTTATTCTTGCTTTTTTTGTTGAATAATAAAAAAGGAAATTGAATACACATACATACTAGCAAACAGAAACTAGATGCGGACAGAGAGAGAGAGGCAGAGAGACAGAGAGACAGAGACAGACAGACAGATATCAGAGACATGGAAAGAAAGAGAGAGCAAGATTTTTTTTATTTCAAGGATGTTGGAATAAGCACTCCTGTGGGGTTTTTATGCCCTCTTCTGTTAGAGAGACATACAGACAGACAGGCAGGCAGGCAGACAGACAGGCAGGCAGGCAGGCAGACAGACAGACAAACAGACAGAGACAGAGACAGACAGACAGACAGACAGACAGAGGTGACACACCAACCTAATCTACCAATTATTCTTTATTCATACGAGTAAGTTTTGCCCGGTCCAGAAAAAAGGACACCGGGCATCTTTCAACTCTCAGCACCAACGCGGCAACGATTGCGCAGTAAGATTCCCACAGTATTCCTCACCTCGCCTTATTGTCTGTAGTGCAACCCACAATACCAGTTACGGCACACAGTTCAAGGCTTTGACAAACAAAGTCAATAAAGAAACTGCTGAGGTTTGTAGAAGCTAACGGTAACAGAATCAAAAGCACATTTGGTCGATGTAGAGACCCCATTTTTAGTGAAGAAATATGCATGTACCTTGCCTTTAACATATACGTAATATTACGTTCTTTTAAGCCTCAAATCCCTTACCTGGGCGATTACTATATTCAGCACTCTAGCCTAATTTTGTGAAGGGGATGACAGCGGGGTGGATACAGTAAGTACGGCTTTAAGTATCCTTATCTAACTTTTACATGTTTATTGCACATTGTGTGTGTAGTTAAAGCCGTATTCCAGGATACATGATAAGAAAGGAGATTGCAACAACAACAAAAAATTGAAAAGCGAGTTGGAATCGACCACTTAACTTACAATAATATCGTTTCTACACGTTCAAGTCGTACTTTGAAACACTCGTTCATGTAAGAGATTTATTCCTATGTGTATTTTGTCATAAGACTTTTCGCGGTAAACTTACTGCAAAATGTAAGATTATTTTGATGAATAAGTTTGACCCGAACGGTGGGAAGTGACAACCAGTTGTCGCCAAACATAATAGAAGATGAAATAAGCTATCATGTAGCACAATTTGAAGACTGAAAATCATTCAGAAAAAACACCTGTTCTTATTGGCTATGTTATAAGATAAGTGCACTGATTTGTAATTGCAAGATATAGCGCTCTATAAATTCCATTTATTATTATTATTATTATTATTATTATTATTATTATCATTATTATTATAAGATGGCGAAGATATTTGACCACAAGTGATGAACACACGCATACATACACAGAGGCAAATCTGATTTTTTTTCTCTCGTAACAACATGCCGTTTCCAGGGGATTGAAATTCTTCTTGATGTTGTAGTTCCAATCCTTGACTCATAAAAGAGAATCCGTACCATGTTGTCTGCCTACCTTAAAAGTGTGCAATGGGCCTGGAGACTTGCGGATACATCAGTACCTCTGTGTGTGTGTGTGTGTGTGTGTGTGTGTGTGTGTGTGTGTGTGTGTGTGTGTGTGTGTGTGTGTGTGTGTGTGTGTGTGTGTGTGTGTGTGTGTGAGTACACGAGCGCGTGTTTGTGTGTGTATTTGTGTGTATGTATGTGTACGTGTATGTGTGTATGCGCACTTAAGCACACATCAGTACGTGTGTGTGTGTGTGTGTGTGTGTGTGTGTGTGTGTGTGTGTGTGTGTGTGTGTGTGTGTGTGTGTGTGTGTGTGTGTGTGTGTGTGTGTGTGTGTGTGTGTGTTGTGTGTAAGTGCGTGTACGTGCATGCGCGCGTCTCCCCACCTGTGTGTGTGCTCTAATGAGGGCGCCTTATTATTCATATTTATTATTACTTTATTTTAAACGTGATTGTGAAATAACCACTACACCAAACAGACAGACCTAGCAATCAACTT
>CM054135.1:62949928-62974928 GCA_028751875.1 Rapana venosa
GAAGTTACCGACTGGATGGGTGGCCGTTTACGCGCCTTGGATTCAGTACAGTTCCCCCAGTTCACCCAGCTGTAAATGGGTACCTACCCGAGGGAGATATGTGCGCCACACTCAATATGCTAGCTCCTAGAGAAGCTGAGGTCTCTGATGCCTCGCTCCCCTACGACCACATAGGTTATGGGACACCTTTACCTTTTACCTTTTTACACACATCAAAATCCCATCCCTGAACCAGACCATTAGTTTTGTCAGTGACTGGTGTTAACTCAGTGCCAAGGCCTGGGTTAACATGCTGTTATGTTTACAATTTCATTTTAAGATTGTGCTTCATCCATGACAAGCATAAGAACCTACATTCTCCTTTAACGCCGTAGAGTGTTGAGCTAGGGGAAAGGCGCAACAACAACAACAACAACATCATATCAATACTCCATCCATGTTTTGTGGAAGTGCATGTCACTTATAGCCAGCGGTATGGATGACAAGAAAATAGCATCCCTCCTATATGTACACAAGACTACGCGAGAATATTGGATTATCGAGTGAATGAAGCACCTGCAAAGTACAGTTTCTTTGGAACAGCAAGACACTGAATCTGCTGGAATTCCAGAACACTAAAACTGTCCGTCAGTTTGTGTGTCCACCTGTCTGTGTGATTTTGTTAAGGATAGGTAAAAACGATAAGTCGTTATATGGTCACGGGACAGTAATTCAGGTGGTTTTTATTGTCATATGCATAAAATACTAATTGTTGAAGCAAACGAAGGCGCCATCCCCTGTCTATCTCTGTCTCTGTCTGTCTGTCTCTCTGTCTGTCTCTCTGTCTGTCTGTCTGTCTGTCTGTCTCTCTCTCTCTCTCTCTCTCTCTCTCTCTCTCTCTCTCTCTCTCTCTCTCTCTCTCTCTCTCTCTCTTTCACCTTGCAGGTGGTAGGTTCTTGTTTGTAGTTTTGTCTACCTTTCCTTTTCTCTTGACTGTGAAAGTATCCTATATATTACGTGTGTGTGTGCGCGCGCGCTTGTGTGTGTGTGTGTGTGTGTGTGTGTGTGTGTGTGTGTGTGTGTGTGTGTGTGTGTTCTGTGTGTGTGTGTGTGTGTCTGTGTGTGTGTGTGTGTGTGATTAACTCGGAAACTATTAGATGAAAAGCAAGTGGAAGTAGAAGAAAAAACCCTACCACCACCACCACCATCATCACCGCCACTACCACCACCAAGAGTTCCAACAACACACTCCTTTAGGCTGCGTTGTTCCGTCATTCCCTATTTATTCACTCACTGAATGACGCAGGGATCGATCCCAGGCTTATTTGGCTGCCGGCAGAAAACTTTCAGTCCTCACACTTGTAATGTGATTGTGTGGACCACAGAAAGCCATCACGCTTCTGGCTCCTGAGGAGGTGATAAAAGAGAATGGAGCAGACTTTGGGAATTTCGGCATGCAGAAGAAATGCTTGGTTCTTTCGTGTCTACCTACCTGCTTGTGATTATTTCTGCATTTGTTTTTATATCTCATGGTCAAGTCTCTCTGCGAATACTGCGAAAGTACACTAGCTGTGAAGTGACTATTGTAGTTGGCTGGGCTGCATGTAGGGGGACGGGATTGCCTAGTGGTGAGAACATCGCGCTCGCAATCTGACGACCCGGGTTCGATTCCCGTTCAAGGGGGATATTTTCCGCTGGAGTTAACATCAGTGCAGACTCCACTCTCCCCAAAAGTCCATCGGATGAGACTATAAACCGAGGCCCCGTGTGCGAACGCACGCAGAACATCTTGCGCACACGTTAAATCCTGTTCCGCTTTTCGTAAGAGTAGGCCATTTTGTGCCGGTGGGAACAGATGACAAATTTACAAAACTGCATACACACGGGGATTGGATGCAAAAAGCACATAAGTGCTTATTTCATTATCCTCGATATAAAAGAATTAAATAAAAATTAAAAATTAAAAAGCTGAAATGAGTGAGAGAATATTGTTCATTTGAAAAGCACGTTTTTATTTGATGAGATCAGTAGACATTTGTATGCTGTTTTTCTTTCTTCTCTTACAGAAAAACCTACTGTACGTTATGGTAAAGGCACAGAGAGAGAGAGAGACAGAGAGAGACAGAGAGACAGGGAGAGACAGAGAGAGTGAGACAACAGACAGACAAACAAACAGACAGAAAGACACAGACAGACAGACAAACAAAGCGAAAGAGAGAGAGAGAGAGAGAGAGAGAGAGAGAGAGAGAGAGAGAGAGAGAGAGAGAGAGAGAGAGAGAGAGAGAGAGAGAGAGAGAAAAGCACTTAGCTATAAACAAAAAACTTTCTGGCTCTTCAAGCCGCAGCCATTGCCTGTCTATTCAATTATCCTCTGGAAGTAGACTAGAATTAAGACAGTAAGATAGACGTGGTAAAAGGGAACTTTAGTCGGAACCGCAAAATGCATCGTCTGTTTCAACTACAGCCTTGCATAACTTGGAATTACCGTAAACTCTGAGAACAGAGAATGCAGATATAGGCAGCTTCTGGATCCAGAAAAACCTCCTCCAACCCTACATTGTGTCCTGGCCTCAATGAATCTTTGGTAGCATCTCTCTGAGCTTAGTGCCTGCAGTTTCGCACTACAAATCCCACTCTCTGGGCAAATGACGAAGCTACCGCAAGGTTCCCGGAGTGCAATTTATCTGATTTGTGTGCTAAAAGACAAGGTGTCGTGTAATGCCTTTCTTTACTGACGGAAAAATCCTCAGCCACTTTTAAGGCTGTTGCTGTGATGTAGCGTTACTCTGAAGTGTCTAGTGTAGTCCAGTGATTTTTCATCGGATTTCTGTATGCACTAGATGCCCTCCCCCATTTATTTCCGATCCTCTAGGGGGAAAAATGATTTAAAACAACATTAAGGTACGACGTGAAGTGTATTGGGAAGCATTTTTGTTCAACTTTGCTGTAACAGTTTAGATATGTAAGAGCTCTTCTTAGGATAATCATTATTTAAAAGCTGTTCTAACCTAATTCTTTCAAAAATATCATTCTGTAGATACCAGCTTTCTTATCACCATATGCAATAATTTTGTATATATATTTTTGGGGGGTCTGTGTAAGCAGTGTGTTGGTAACGTGTGTTGGAAAGCGTGCAAACGTGAAATAAGGACAGAAAGCACAAGCTATGTGTACGTGAGACGTGTGTATGATCAGTGGCATTCCCTCTCACGGAATTCCACTTTACACCTTAGTCTTTAGTGATCGACTATGGCTCTCTGACTAGGAAGCTCGACTTGCACAGTCCTTAATGTGCTGCAGTCCTGGGGGCTAGTTGGCCTTTGGAGAACATCTCCAACCCGACTATCCATATGTTTTCTTGGCCGAGAGGGTGGGGATGTGCTGTGGGCAAGGCATCTCCGCTATAATGAAATTTCTGCCCAATTTCCGAAACAGCACCTGCCTCCTCTGCTGTTTTGGAGGTCATCGCCGACATCGATGGGTAAATATGTGCTTTGATTTGTCTGTGCAAGATACAGCGCTATATAAATTCCATATATTAATATTATTATTATTATTATTATTATGGTATATCTGCAAGATATGCGCTGTATTATCACTATTACTTTCTTGAAACATTTACGGGTGGTCATTGTTAAATTGGACGCATTCGGTCATCGGATGTGTTCATATTATCTTTGTCACATCAGTTTTTATATTCTTTTTATTACTGTATGTGTGTGCGTGTGCGTGCGTGCGTGCGTGTGTGTCTGAGTGCGTGTGTGTGTTTCCATGCGCGCATAATTAGTTCTATGTGTCCATGAGTGTGCGTGCATGTTTGTGTGTGTGTGTGTGTGTGTGCTTGACCCTACCGTAAAACTTGATCGAGTGAAAAACTTTAAATAAAATTTCACCACCACTAAAAGTAGTTGATGGTGCTTTTAAGATCTTCATCAAAACTTTCATCAGGTCTGCATATCAGTACACGCACGCACACTCACGCACGCACACATACACACGCACGCTCACACTCAGAAAACACACACACAACACACATACATACACACATACACATACCAACAGACTAGCGCCCAGACCAACACCCATGGGCTAATGGATGGGGGAAAAGTTTCGGGTCCAAACGGGATAGACAGATAGATTTTGTTTTTATCACCACACAATCGTTACCAGTGCAGCAAATAGTCATTTTCATCCCCTCTCTATCTATCTTTGATAACAATGGCTTCTCATGAGGATACGATGATTCAATAATAAAAGATAAGAGAATTTCACGCCGTGTTCCCTTCGAGCAGCAAGTACACAGGAAATGCTGGTGTCACTCAGTACTGAAGGATTTCTCTTGCTCGCAAATCTAGCCTGAAACAGTCCATGGCATTGGGTTGTACGCTTTGTTGGTTGCCCATATCTTTCAAACATGACAGGAGAATTATACAGTAGTTATGGCAAAGTGTTGGCTGGTCATGCAGAATAGTATTGACTCCATCTGAAATGTCGCTTCTGCTGATACCTAAAACACTTAGATCATATCTATCCTTCGTGGTCTTGCATAAAACCTTTGTTAGTTATTGATGTAAGCTAAGTGCACGGGCAGACAATAAGATAGTCTCCATCTTTGATCACATGGTTTTTTGTCACGAGAACCCTTCCTGCTGAGGTGTCAGGGGAGGACAATTCTCTTACATGAGGAGAAAAGCATTCTGGGTAAATGTGGGAGACAATGGCGGTAACTGAATCAAAACGTCTGAATGTTTCTTTTGGCTGCCCCCGCCTGTGTTCTATAAATGTATCAATGATTCAATATAGCAGATCACAGCATCTCACACTGCGTTCCCTTTGAGCAGCCAGTACTGAGGAGGTGTTGGTGGTGTCGTTCAGTACTGAAAGATTTCTTGCCTGCAAAACTCTAGTCTGATACAAGTCATGGAACTGGGTTGTATGCTTTGTTGGGTTGTTCAGGCCTTTTGACTGTGGCATGAGTTTGAAAGAGTAAGTTATTAGGAAGTGATGGTAGGTAATGCAGAATAGTATTGACTCTGTTTGAAATATGCCGTTTATGCCTATATTCCTAGGGGACGGGATAGCCTAGTGGTTAGAATATTGCGCTCGCAATCTGACGACCCGGGTTCGATTCCCGTTGAGGGGGATATTTTCCTCTGGAGTTAACATCAGTGCAGACTCCACTCTCCCCAAAAGTCCTTCGGATGAGACTATAAACCGCGCCTGGGGTTTATCACAGTTCTTGATTAAACCATTGACGCTGGGGGCAACAGCAAAGTGAGAGGCTGTATGACCAGTGGCTTTTCCACTCATGCAATTTCACTTTACAGCTTAGTCTTTAGTGATCGACTATGACTCTCTGACTAGGAGGCTTGACTTGCACAGTCCTTATGTGCTGCAGCCCTGGGGGCTAGTTGGCCTTTGGAGAACATCTCCAATGCTGACTGTCCTTATGCCCACTTGGCCGAGAGAGTGGGGATGTACTGTGGGCAAGGCATCTCCACTATAATCAAATTTCTGCCCAATTTCCGAAACAGCAGCTGCCTCCTCTGCTGTTTTGGAGGTCATCGTCGAAAACGACGGACTAACACACACACACATAAACCGAGACCCCGTAAGCAGAACATCTTGTGCACACGTTAAATCCTGATCCGCTTTTCGGAAGAGTAGGCCATTGTGTGCCGGTGGGAAAAATCACATAAGGGCTTATTCCATTATCCTCGATATAAAAGAATAAATAATTTTTTAAAAATTAATATACATCTTTCTCTCTCTGTCTGTCTTTCTCTCTCTGTCTGTCTTTCTCTCTCTCGCTCTCTCTCTCTCTCATTCTCTCTCTCTCTCATTCTCTCTCTCTCTCTCTCTCTCTCTCTCTCTCTCTCTCTCTCTCTCTCTCTCTCTCTCTTTCTCTCTCTCTCTTCCCCCAAATATTAACTTTAAAACCCTCTTGCACTTCTTTGCTATGATCAGACATAAAACCATATTTTCTTAGGATTGACAGACATACACACAGACGAAGACAAAGGCGAAGTGTGGGCACTGCTGTAACATACATACACATTGCTTGTGTACGTAAATGTCAGAGTGTAAGTTTCCAGCTAAACAGATACCTGTATTGAATCAAACTTGCGCAAAAGAAGGGTATAAAATATATTATGACATTTTAAATGCTCTTTTTTACCGTCTTTGAGGAAGAAACAACCGAACAGTTGGTTATATATGTAATGATCAAACCCGGTTTCAATAACCTTAGATAATTTATGTTTTTCAGACATCACAAAATAGCAGGTGTCTCCCTTTGATGAATTAATAATAATAATAATAATAATAATAATAATGTATGGAATTTATATAGCGCTGAATCTTGTAAAGCAACAAATCAAAGCGCTCAGTTTTTTATTTTATTTTATACCACTTTAAGTCACGAGATTTCTCTGCGTGAAATTCGGGCTGCTCTCCCCAGGGAGGGCGCGTCGCCACAAGAGCAGCGCCACCCTTTTTTTCTTTTTTTTTCTTTTGGTCTGCAACTGTATTTGTTTCCCTATCAGAGTGGCTTTTTTCTAAGAATTTTGCCAGGGACAACTCTCTTGTTGCCGTGGGTTCTTTTACGTGCGCTGAAAATTTTGTGTAACACACGGGACCTCGGTTTATCGTCTCATCCGAAAGACTAGCGCCCAGACCACCACTCATGGTCTAATGGATGGGGAAAAATTTCGGGCCCAAACGGGGTAAGAACCACGCACACACCCGACCCGGACTTTTCGCATTCTAGACAGGCGCGTTACCTCTAGACCACCGATCCACCAAATTGAAAGTGAAAACTAAAATAAGAGTCTGCAAAAAAACCAAAAAACATTGAACTTTATTGATGGAAATTTCTATGAACAAGCGTGAAAAAAAGATTGTAACAGGAATTATGTGATGTATTTTCGTGTGTACGTGTATTTCAGTAAAACAAGAAGAATGACGCAATGAAAAATAATTACTACACAAACTTTGAAAAAACAAACAAACACGGAAACATGTTAAATCGGTTGAATATAGACTTCAGTGTACCAGTGTGTATTCATTGAATGTACGTACCAAAGTGTTTATGTGTACATACAATCTCACAACCCCAGCCACACAGATACAGACATCCAGCCGCAGACACATAGATAGACGCACAGATACAAATACACACACACATACACACACACACACACACCAGCATCATCTGTCTGCTCCATCTTTAAGTCTGTCATTTTGGAGGGGGAGGGGTGTACAGACGTCAGATTCAATTATTCGTAAGACTTGTATCCATAAAGAAGTTTTTGCCCTTGCAGACAACTATGAATCCCGTTCTGTTTTTTTATCCCAAACTTCTTGAGCACCTCAAGGCCAGGAAATGAAGTCGGCACGGCTCCAGATGTCTGTGACAGCCTTTCACGTGAAGAGACTGCTTGGTTAGGGATGATGTCAACACTCTGTCAGTGTGGATGACACTTCTTTGTGCAGTCTGAAACTGAAAGCGAAGTAGAGACAGGGAAAATATGAGTATTCTATGTAAATAGTATCGTCAAACATACATTACGCATAATATTATGCACATAATATTATGCGAACGTGCGCACATACACATACACAAACAAACACACACACACAATATCACCAAGTGTGGATAGAGTTTAAATTGAATTACAACACACAGATACACCAGACACATAGACACACAGAAAACAGACACAGACACACACACACACACACACACACACCACACACACACACACACACACCACACAACACACCACACACACACAAAAACACAAGAGACAGACAGACAGACAGAAAAACAGAGAGGGGAAAGGAGTAGACATCTGTGACATGGGGTGAGAGAGAGAGAGAGAGATAAACAAACAGGCAGACAGATACAGAAACAGAGACCGAGAAAGACAGACAGAGAAGGGGTCTCAATGACTCTCAGACAATCTTTTTCCAGAGCGATTTCTACAGGGAAATAGGGGGTCTGCAATGCCAGAGTGTTCAATGAATTATTCAAGAAAGAGAAAATGGAAACCATTCGATGTTGAATTGACAGCAGTTTGTAAAGAGCGCTGTTCCTGATGATGAAAGTTAATGCTTTGTCTTTGTATTTGTGTGTCCCTATTGTTCTTCTGCTTCTGTCTCTGTTTCTTTGAGATACATAGAGAAACAGACAGACAGACAGACAGACGACGGAGACAGAGACAAAGAGACATTGACAGAAAGACATAGACATAGGCATAGACAAAGATAGAGAGAGAGAGAGAGAGAGAAAGAGAGAGAGAGAGAGAGAGAGAGAGAGAGAGAGAGAGAGAGAGAGAGAGAGAGAACCAGCATATCATCATTTTGTTTTGAGTTGTCGTTGTATTAGTTTAGTATGTGTATCTAGGTTTCTCCAATGATTTGTTTATCCTAATCATCATGTCCTTATAGTGGTGCTATCGTATGTATACTTTTGTGTGAAATACACGTTTTAGGAGTACTGCATTTTCCTCGTTATCAAATGATGGAGTTATTACTCAAAAATCAGAAGAAAAAAACTATAATACAACGTCACGTGTGTTCATAAAATTGCTTCTTGAGCCCCAAGGCAACTCGAAAATTATTTCATGTTAGTAATTTATGTGCTAACACTTTACAATGTACACGAGTAGTATAGTGTAACCAACATGCGTAATGAATACTCTGTAACGTCGATGATATTCATAGTTTACACGAAAACAGACCAATAACAAACAAGCAAGTGTATTATCACTTTCCTTTGTCGTGTTTGCTTTGTTTCCCCAAGTTTTCTCTAGACATGCTGAGAACAATCGCCGCCTGTCATACAAGTAGTAAAGGTTACCTGGTTGCGGTTGTGGTGTCGCAATGACATGGTATTTCTGTGCACAGCCTGCCTACCTTCACCTATTTCAATCAACAGTTCAAACCCGGTCAGCTAGCAAACCTTACACAAGGTAATATAAATGTCAGGAATTATATTCCACCCCTACAGATCGGAAAACCTATAAAATGACCTGGAAATGTAATGTAGAAGGTTTTCTTGCTTAGGGTGTGTGGCCTTATTTTGGTTGGCCTCCCTTTTTCAGTCAGACACCAACAAAAAGTTAAATGCGGGGTGAAGGTGCGGTAAGAAAATACATTAGTTTTGTATCTTACTTTTTTTTATTCTGGTTTTTTATGGGGGCTTCAGCCTTTGTCTCATAAACTGTATAGCAGAAGTTATTATTAGTTTGCATTATTCTAGATTTCAAACTTAATAAAAATCGATTTAACAAATGCAAGAGGAGTTTCTGGTTCTTTGTTTTTGCAAGTAAAAATAATCGGTAGCCAGTACATGTAGAGAAGGGGAAAAAATAACCTTCAACGAGCGTCGTGATGTATTAGTGTAGATATGCGCTGTACTTAATCTGAGATGCATAGCTTTGTATAAGAAAAATGTGCATGCAAATTAACACCCTGGCCGATGTATGCTGTGGTGTGGTTTCTTGTAACAATAAATGTATTTGAGAAAGAAGGCATTGTTTAATTTGTGAAGGTAAAGGAGTCCCATAACCTATAAGGTCGTAGGGGAGCGAGGCGTCAGAGACCTCACTTCTCTAGGGCCAGCATATTGAGGGCGGCGCCCATCTCCTCTCCATCGCTGCTTTACCTTCCCTGACCCTAAAGAGGGCAGGTACCCATTTACAGCTGGGTGAACTGGGGGAACTGTACTGAAGCCAAGGCGCGCAAACGGTCACCCATCCAACTGGTAACCACGCTCAACGCTGCTTAACTTGGCTGGGGGAAAGCGAGTGCTCCGACCACTGTGAAGGGTAACCACATAAATTCACAGCCTGGCAGGTTGATGATTATCTTGCCTCCTAGTGTCTGGCGGTATTGTATTGTGCTGTATTGTATTGCGTTGCATTGTTATTTAATGTATCGCAGTGTATTGCACTGTACTGCATTGTATTGTAACGTATTGTACTGTATCGAATTGCAATGTACTGTAATGTATTGCAGACCAAATCCATTCACAGCAGATTTCTTCCATGGAAATTAAAACTGCTGTCCATGGGAACACCCATTCGCCTTAAGAGCAGCGCCACCATTGTTTTAATCACAGTTGTTTTTCCCCCGTCACCATGTATATTTGTTTCCCTATGAGATAAGCTTTTTCTACAGAAATTAGCCAAGAACAACTCTTCTTTTTGCCATGGGTTCTTTTACGTGCACTCGATGACTGTTTGCAAACGGGATCTTGGTTTATCATCACATCGGAAAAGACTAGCATCCTGACAACTATTCGTGGTCCAGTGGATAGGGGAATAGTTGGGTCTCAAACAGGGAACGAACCCACACTTCTCCCTTTCTAAACGGGTGCATGACCTCTGGATCACCTACTGATAGACATGATTACTTGTTTGGCTCTAGGATAGAGCTCTGCAGGAGGGAGAGGAGGGCACATGTACATGAACATCGAGGACAACACAAACTGAGTAAGATCAGACATATTGATCTATAAGTTGACTGAACATCGATAGAGACCGGCCAAACCCATTGACCGAAATTTAGATAGAGCCAGACAGTCTCATTAGATGGGCATCATGCACTGTCTCGATTTAGGTAAGTAATGATCGTGTTCTTTTGAAACATAAAAGAAATCATTTAGATGTTGTGTATGCCAAGTAAGTTTGAACTATAACACATTTTTCAACAGCGTCAGCAGCAGTAGCAGCAACAGTGAAAGCAACAACCATGACAACAATAGCGAATATCACAAGAAGACAAAAGTAAAAATGCGATAATCAATTGGTTTGGTTGTATTTCTGCGTGCGCTACTGCCGAAGAAATGAGAGAGAGAGAGAGGGACAGAGACACAGAGACAGAGAGAGACAGAGAGGGACAGAGAGACAGAGAGACAGAGACAGAGACTCAGAGAGAGAGAGAAGACAGAGAGAGACAGAGAGAGACAGAGAGAGACAGAGGAGACAGAGAGAGAGACAAAGAGAGAGAGACAGAAAGAGAGAGTCAGAGATTGATCAAATCAAATCAAATCGAATCAAATCAAATCAAATCAAATTCTTTCATTTCGAGGATAATGAATAAGCACTCGTGTGCTGTTGTACATGAACTCCCCGCCCTTATCAGGGATACATCATGAAAATAAACAAAATAAAAAAACAAGAAAAAACCCAAACAAACCCAACAAAAACTACAACAACAACAATAACCAAGTAGAGAGATTTTTAAAAACAAAAGCCATAACCAACAAAACAAAAAACCAAAAAATCAAACAAAACAGACAAAAAACAACAAAATAAAAGCGAAAAAAGAATGAGATATGCTGAAGCACATGCACAAACTCATGCTTACTCTCATACACAAAACCAAGGTTAATATCCTTTCCTTTTCGTGTTTGATTTTTTCCCCCCCAATTTTTCTCTAGACACTGAAAACAATCGCCGCCTGTCAAAAGTAGTAAAGGTTCCGGTTTGCTTTGTGGTGTCGCAATGACATGGTATTTCTGTGCACAGCCTGCTCCCTTCCCTATTTAAATCAAATTAAAACCCCGGGTCAGCTAGCAAACCTTACAAAAGGGGAATAAAATGTCAGGAATTATTTTCCACCCTACAATCGGAAAACCCTATAAAAGACCTGGAAAGTAAGTAGAAGTTTTCTTGCTAGGGTGTGTGGCCTTTTTTTTTTGGGCCCCTTTTTCAGTCAGACACCAACAAAAAAGTTAATGCGGGTGAAGGTCGGTAAAAAAATACATTAGTTTTGTATCTTACTTTTTTTTTATTCTGGTTTTTTAGGGGGCTTCACCCTTTGTCTCAAAACTTAAGCAGAAGTTATTATTAGTTTGCATTATCAGATTTAAAAATTTTAATAAAATCGTTTAACAAATGCAAGGGGAGTTTGGGTTCTTTGTTTTGCAATAAAAAAATCGGTAGCCAGTACATGTAGAGAAGGGGAAAAAAAAACCTTTTCAACGACGCGTATGTTTTGGGTTTAGATAGCGCTTACTTAATCTGAGTGCATAGTTTTTGTATAAGAAAAATTGAAAGAAAATTTAAACCCCCGGGCCGATGTATCTGGAGTGGTTTCGAAAACATTAAATGTATTTGAGAAAGAAAGCATTTTTTAATTTGTGAAGAGTAACCACAAAAATTTTTCACAGCCGGCAGGTTGATTTTGTCTTGTCCCCTCGGTCGGCGGTATTGTTTCGCTGTATTGTATTGCGTTGGTTATTTCATGTATTGTAGTGTCGCATTTATTGTAACGTTGTACTGTATCAAATTACATTTTTACTGTAATGATTTCAGACCAAATCCATTTACGAAGATTTCTTCCATGGAAATTAAAATCCTCTCCATGGGGAAAAAACCCATTTCGCCTTAAACCGCCACAATTTTTTTTAATCCAGGTTTTTTTTTCATTCCATGTATATTTGTTTCCCTAAAAATACTTTTTTTACAGATAAGCCAAAAACAACTCTTCTTTTCCATGGGTTTTTTTCGAGCATCGATACTGTTTGCACACGGGATCTTGGTTTATCATCACATCGGAAAAGACTAGCATCCTGACAACTATTCGTGGTCCAGTGGATAGGGGAATAGTTGGGTCTCAAACAGGGAACGAACCCACACTTCTCCCTTTCTAAACGGATGCATGACCTCTGGATCACCTAATGATAGACATAACTATTTGTTTGGCTCTAGGCTAGAGCTCTGCAGGAGGGAGAGGGGGGCACATGTACATGAACATCGAGGACAACACAAACTGAGTAAGATCAGACATATTGATCTATAAGTTGACTGAACATCGATAGAGACCGGCCAAACCCATTGACCGAAATTTAGATGGAGCCAGACAGTCTCATTAGATGGGCATCATGCACTGTCTCGATTTAGGTAATGATCCTGTTCTTTTGAAACATAAAAGAAATCATTTAGATGTTGTGTATGCCAAGTAGGTTTGAACTGTACTACAGATTTCAACGGCGACAGCAGCAGTAGCAGCAATAGTGAAAGCAACAACCATGACAACAATAGCAAATATCACAAGAAGACAAAGTAAAAATGCTGTAATCAATTGGTTTGGTTGTATTTCTGCGTGCGCTACGGCCGAAGAAATGAGAGAGAGAGAGAGAGAGAGAGACAGAGACACAGAGACAGAGAGAGACAGAGAGGGACAGAGAGACAGAGAGACAGAGACAGAGACTCAGAGAGAGAGAAGACAGAGAGAGACAGAGAGAGACAGAGAGAGAGACAAAGAGAGAGAGACAGAAAGAGAGAGTCAGAGATTGATCAAATCAAATCAAATCGAATCAAATCAAATCAAATCAAATTCTTTCATTTCGAGGATAATGAATAAGCACTCGTGTGCTGTTGTACATGAACTTCCCGCCCTTATCAGGGATACATCATGAAAATAAACAAAATAAAAAAAACAAGAAAAAACCCAAACAAACCCAATAAAAACTACAACAATAACAATAACCAAGTAGAGAGATTTTTAAAAACAAAAGCCATAACCAACAAAACAAAAAACCAAAAGATCAAACAAAACAGACAAAAAACAACAAAATAAAAGCAAAGAAAGAATGAGATATGCTGAAGCACATGCACAAACTCATGCTTACACTCATACACAAAACCTGTGTACCTGAACACACACACACACACACACACACACACACACACCACACCACACACACTCATTACATCCCATCACATATATTTGCAAATATACTCATTCATTGTATAGACACAAGAGACAAACGAGACAAAACAGAAAAGGGAGATACGTATCAAGCAATTACCAACAACAACAACAACAACACAACAAAACCAACCACACAAACCCAAACTAACCCGAATAATCAAGTGTACATAAATATTAACCCCCACCCCCAAAGAAAACAAAATCCAATCACTGGTTTAATTTCCTCCAACTGATGTCCCTATTACAAAGGCCTCATGTTTCTGAAGACAGACAAGTCCTGTCCTCAGAGCAAGTCCCTAAGCGGCAGCCAGTCCTGTTTCATGAACTCAGTCATTTAGCTTTTCTCCTTTACAACTGCATACACGTGCTTTCCCGTGGAGACTATGGGAACAAAGCCGGAATTTCTGATTCTGAAGTCCGAAGAATTGAGTTTACAGTACGGGTTAGATATGAGGAACATAGGAAGGAATTCATGGCTATGGAAAACTGAGAACCGCGAAGAGTGGAGGAAGCTGACTGCAAAATCTTCAGTGGTGCCACAATGGTCTACTAGGCTTCAGGATGTATCAAGTGAGTTAAATATATGTCTATTTAGTGAGAAAAAACTAGTTTTGTACAGAAGTTAATGATTTGTGGGGGCCTCCTGCGGTTTTATCTCACACAGACTATCACCATCATCTGTACCATGACTGGATTTTGATTGTCTCATAATGTCCTGTATGGGAACTTAGACCGAGTCTTCTTCTTCGTCGTCGTCAAACGCCCTGACAGCTACCATTGTTCTATGTCATATGAGGAAAAATGCGTTGTGCTGCCGTTAAGCGCCTGACAAGTGAGGTCCGGCACATTCGACTTCAGCGTGAGATTGAGTCCGAGTGTTTATAATATACTTCACTTTTTACCTATTTATTCTTTTATATCGAGGATAATGGAATAAGCTTTATGGGCTTTTTTACATCCAGTTCCCGTGTGTATGCGGATTTGTGAATTCTGTCATCTGTTTCCACCGGCACACAATGGCGCAAGATATTCTGCGTGCGTTCGCACACGGGACCTCGATTTATAGTCTCATCCGAAGGACTTTGGGGGAGAGTGGAGTCTGCACTGATGTTAACTCCAGAGGAAAATATCCCCCTTGAACGGGAATCGAACCCGGGTCGTCAGATTGCGAGTGCAATGTTCTGACCACTAGGCTATCCCGTCCCCCTCTGCTAATTCAAGTTTTTACCAAAATACAAACGTAACATTCACCTCACCACTGATGGCCCCTTCAGGTGTTTCCATCCCCCTTTCAGTACTAAGTCCGTCTGTAGAACTCTGTCCACTTCGGTTGTCTTCTCTACGGAGGAAGTCGATGGTCTCCCTTTGTTGTCTTTTGCCCTCCGTCTTTTAACGGTAAAACTTCACTATGTATTTTTTTTAGCTGGTTTCAAAGACTCTGGGCTGAAGCTGACAGCTATCGGGGGATGACCTCAAAATGCTCTGGGAAAGTCCATTTGTGTTCTTTCAGACTGGCAGAGCTGTGCAGGCCTGTACGTGACTTTTAGAAAGGGGGCTTCAGTTTGTATCGATTTGAAATGGTTGGTGTTTTTTTTCCTTTCCGGTCACAGTTTCTAAAACTGGATACATTTTAGGCTTCAGAATCGTCTTCCTCCTTCACGGCCCTCTCCACACACGCCTGCATCCACATGCATGGAGGGAGAGGGGGCGAGAGAGAGGGAGGGAGAGAGGAGAGAGAGAGTGGGAAAAGAGAGAGGGGGGGGAGAAGAAGAGCAGAAGAAGGGAAGAGAAAAGACAGAACAGACAGACACAGACAGAGACACAGAACACACAGACAGAGAAAGACAAGACAGATACAAAACAGACAGAAGAGACAGAGACAGACACACACAGACAGAGACAGACAGACATACAGTAAGACAGACAGACAGACAGAAGAGACAGAGACAGAGAGGCAGATAGAGAGACAGACAGACAGAGACAGAGAGACAATCAATCCAGATCACTAGCACCAAATTCTACCATTGCAGATGGCCCATAAACAGCATGGCTTTGATCTCTGCCAGGGTTATCAGCTTTGTGGCTGACTCCTGATTTTATTCATAATGTAATCTTTATTTGTTGGTATTATGTGGCCTCCATAGAATCTGATCTAATATCTTTGAGAATAAAAAATATCCCCTTTCACGGACACACATACAAGCAAGTGCGCACACACACACATAAACACACACTCACACACACATATAAACACAAAACACACACACACACACACACACACACACACACACACACACACACACACAGAGCAGTTGTAATTAAGAGCATTACAGGGAAATTATATCACTTTTTTGTATTCTTTTATATCAAGAATAATGGAATAAGCACTTATGTGCTTTTTTACATCCAGTCCCCGTGTGTATGCGGTTTTGTAAATTCTGTCATATGTTCCCACCAGCACACAATGGACTACTCTTACGAAAAGCGGAACAGGATTTAACGTGTGCGCAAGATGTTCTGCGTGCGTTCGCACACGTGACTTCGGTTTATAGTCTCATCCGAAGGATAATTTCCCTAAGGCTCATAAAATGCTTCATCAGCATCAGCATAATCGATACATATATCCCCAGTATAAGTAATTTTACATCAAAACGATAAACCTAACAAGAAAGCATTCAACACTTTTTCCTCCCGCTCACCCATCTCTCCACACATTCATGTGAATAAGTGTGAAACACTTTTAGATTAAATGTGTACAGCTTTTCTTCCAGGGTTTTCAGCTTTGTGGTAATCTCATTAATGATATCAACAGAATTTTCATCTTCATGCAATCTGGTCAGGGTTTTTTGTGGACGAAAGGATGTAATTGAGCCATCATTTCCTGTGCTTATTTCAGACTTTTCCGTCCTCTTCTGTCTGCCACTTGTTCATGCATGAAAGGGAAAAGGAGAGAGAGAGAGAGAGGGGGAGAGAGAGAGAGAGAGAGTGTGTCTGTGTGTGTGTGTGTGTGTTGCGTGTTGTGTGTGTGTGTGTGTCTGTGTGTGTCTGTGTGTGTTTGTGTGTGTGTGGTGTGTACGCGCGCGTGCGTGCGTGCGTTGTGTGTGTGTGCGTACGTACGTGCGTACGTACGTGCGTGCGTGCGTGCGTATACACGCGTGCATGTATGTACGTGTACATGTTGGAGAGAGAAAAGGGGGTGGAAAGAGAAAGAGGCAGACAGACAGACAGACAGAGATGGGGTATTGTTCGCGCTGTTGATTCGATTCAGACAGTGGTGCTGAGGTCAGGCATTGCAGATGGTCCATAACCAGCATGACTTTCATCTCTGCCTGAGTTATGAGATCTGTGGCCGCCTCCTGCTTTGTCAACGATGTAATCGTTTGTCTCTGTCCACAGACAATGGTCTGCTTTCTTTGAAGATAAAAAGGGGATAACCTGAGGCAGCAGTTTTTATGTTATACCCCGGGTTGGTTGGTTTTGGTTGTTTGTTTGTTTGTTGTTACTGTTGTTTGTTATATTGTTGGCTTGTTGGTGGGGCTTTTTTTGTTTGACTTACTTTGTGTCTTTTGTTCATGCAATGACAGAGATGAAAAATAGGAGAGAGAGAGAGTGTGTGTAGAGAGAGAAGAGAAGAGATAGAGATAGATAGAGATAGTAGATGTAGATAGATGATAGATAGATGATGTAGATAGATAGATGATAGATAGATAGATAGTAGATAGATGAAATAGATAGAAGATAGATAGATAGATAGATGATAGACAGACAGACAAACAGACAGACAGAAGACAGAAGACAGACAGACAGAAAGACAGGCAGACAGACAGACAGAAAGACAGACAGAGAGACAGAGACAGAGAGAAGCAATATCAGATTTATTCTTTTACATGTTCTGGCAATGATGACGAACAAAAAGAAGACAAAAAAGCGGAAAACATAAGGGAAGTGGTGGGGGCTATATTGACACTGCTTATTCAATCTTGACCACTTGCACTAAGATCTGGCATTTGCAGATGGTCCATAAACAGCAGGACTTTGATCTCTACCACAGTTCTGAGGTTGGTGGCCTGTCTCCACGTTTGCATTCATGCTGTGATTATTCTCTGGGCTCTGTAGAATAATCACGGTGTGGTGGTGGTTCTTTGTGGATGAAAGGAGATCATATAGTATGAGGGGGCACTTGCTGTGTTTGTTGGCTCTTGGGGTTTTTCCTCCGTCCGCTGTTGATTATGTCTGCTGTTTACACATGGAAGTGTAAAGAAGCAGGATGGAGTAATGGAGAGACAGAGGCAGAGAGAGAGAGAGGAGGGATAGAGAGGGGAGAGAGAGGGGAGAGAGACAAACAGACAGACAGACAGAGACAGAGAGAGGAGCAGACAGGCACACAGGCAGACAGTGACAGAAACAGTCAGGGTACGAAAGTAAGAGAGAAACAAAGAAGCAAAAAGAAGAAAAAACAGAAGACATAAGGCGAAGTTATATTGACACTGCCGATTCGATCTTGATCAATAGCTTTGCGGTCTGGCATTTGCAGATGGTCCATAAACAGCAGGACTCTTATCTCTACCACAGTTCTGAAGTTGGTGGCCTGTCTCCATATCTGCATTCATGCTGTGATTATTCTCTGGTGTGGTGGTTCTTTGTGGATGAAAGGAGATCATATAATATTATGAGGGGGCACTTGCTGTGTTTGGCTCTCGGGGTTTTCCCTCCGTCCGTTGTTGATCATCTCTGCTGTTTACACATGGAAGTGTAAAGAAGCAGGATGGAGTATTGGAGAGACAGAGGCAGAGAGAGAGAGAGAGAGAGAGAGAGAGAGAGGAGGGATAGAGAGGGGAGAGAGAGGGGAGAGAGACAAACAGACAGACAGAGACAGAGAGAGGAGCAGACAGACACACAGGCAGACAGTGACAGAAACAGTCAGGGTACGAAAGTAAGAGAGAAACAAAGACAGAGAGACAGAGACACAGAGAGAGAGAGCGACTGACAGACAGACAGACAAACATAGAGAAAGAGACACAGAGAGATAAAAAGACAAAAGAGATAAGTAATCACATATATTCATTGCTTACTACATGTTTTTTAGATTCTAAATAAACAAGAACAAGAATAAGAAGACAGAAGAGAAGTGACAAGGCTATATTGACACTGCTTATTCAATCTTGACCACTAGCACTAAGATCTGGCATTTGCAGATGGTCCATAAACAGCAGGACTCTGATCTCTACCAAAGTTCTGAGGTTGGTGGCCTGTCTTCATGTTTGCATTCATGCTGTGATTATTCTCTGGGCTCTGTAGAATGATTATGGTGTGGTGGTGGTTCTTTGCGGATGAAAGGAGATCATATAATATGATGAGGGGGCATTTGCTGTATTTGGCTCTCGGGTTTTCCCCCGTCCGTTGTTGATTGTGTCTGATGTTTACACATGGAAGTGAAGAGAAGCATGGTGGAGTTATGGAGAGAGAGATGGGGGGGGGGGAGATAGAGAAATTAGAAAGAAAGAGGGAGGAGACTGACAGACAGACAGAGAAAGAGAAAAAGAGGAGACAAACAGACATACAGAAAGACAAACAGACAGACAGACAGGTGGAGAGAGAGAGATGCAGAAAGAGAGGAAGAGTGAGAAGTTAGAGAGGCAGACAGACAGACAGACAGACAGAGACAGAAACAGTCAGAGAAAGAGAGAGTGATGCAGAGAGATAAAACAACCAGATGTATTCTTTTACTACATATTTCGACAATGTAGACAAACAAGAAAAAAGAGAAAAAGCAAAAGACATAAGGCAAGGTTATATTGACACTCCTTATTCAATCTTGATCAATAGCTTTGCGGTCTGGCATTTGCAGATGGTTCATAAACAGCAAGACTTTGATCTCTACCACTGTTCTGAGGTTGGTGGCCTGTCTCCATGTTTGCATTCATGCTGTGATTATTCTCTGGGCTCTGTAGAATAATCACGGTGTGGTGGTGGTTCTTTGTGGATGAAAGGAGATCATATAATATGATGAGATTGTACTTCCTTGTGTTTGGCTCTCGGGGTTTTTCCTCAGTCCGTTGTTTAGCATGTCTGCTGTTTACACATGGAAGTGAAGAGAAGCAGGATGGAGTAATGGAGAGACAGAGAGTGTGAGAGACAAACAGACAGACAGACAGAGACACAGGCAGAGACAGAGACATACAGACAGATAGGTAGACAGGCAGGCAGACAGACAAAGGCAAGACACAGACGTTAGATAGAAGGAGAGAGAGAGAGAGAAAATGACAGAGACAGAGAGGCAGAGAGACAGAGGAAGAGAGAGGGGGAAAAGGAGAAAGTGAGAGAGAGAGACAGAGACAAAAACCGAGACAGACAGAAACAGAGACAGACAGACAGACAGAGACAGGGGACAAAGGAAGAGAGAGAAACACACAGAGAGTCGGGGAGAGAGAGTTAGAGCAAGAAAGAGAGACAGACAGAGACAGACAGAGACAGACAGAGACAGACAGAGACAGACAGAGACAGAAACAGACAGAGACACACAGAGACAGACAGAGACAGACAGAGACAGACTGAGGGAGAAATAATCATATTTATTCTTCTTTATTGCATCTTTTGGCAATGTAAACAAACAGGCAAAAAGAAGAAAAAGAAAGAAGACATAAAGGGAGTAACAGGGTTATATTGACACTGCTTATTTGATCTTGATCAATAGCTTTGCGGTCTGGCATTGCAGATGGTCCATAAACAGCAGGACTCTGATCTCTCTGCATTCATGCTGTGATTATTCTCTGGGATCTGCAGAATGATTATGGTGTGGTGGTTCTTTGTGGATGAAAGGAGATCATATAATATTATGACGGGCACTTGCTGTGTTTGTTGGCTCTCGGGGTTATTCTTCCGTCCGTTGTTGATTGTGTCTGCTGTTTACACATGGAAGTGAAGAGAAGCATGGTGGAGTCATGGATAGACAGAGACAGAGAGGCAGGCAGGCAGACAGAGAGACAGACAGAGGCACAGACACAGACATCAGAGAGATAGAGATAGAGAGAGAGGTGGAATAGATATAGAGAGACATACTAACAGAGAGACACATGGAAGAAAGATGAGAGAGAGGGGGGGGGGGCAGAGAGGAACAGAGAGAGTGGGAGAGAGAAGAGAGAGACAGAAAACAGACAGACAGACAGACAGACAAACTGACAGAGAGATACAGATACAGAGAGACAAAGACAGATAGACACTCTGAGAGACAAATTTCAGGCAGGAACAGTGAGACAAACATACAAACTAACAGACATATTCACGAAGAAGCTGAAACTGAAACATAATCTTCTTTCCTTTCTTGGCTTGTTACCTTAGTTAATGTCGGAATCAAGCTACCTTAGTGGTGGACAAAAGCGGTCGCATACGCAACATCTCATCATTAGTGAACCATGAAGCTCTAGCCGAGGAACGAAAAGAAACAACAAAACAAAGAAACCTTAGATTTCGGAAACGAAGAAAGAGAGAGAGAGATAGAAAGAGGGAGAGAGAGAGAGAGAGAGAGAGAGAGAGAGAGAGAGAGAGAGAGAGAGAGAGAGAGAGAGAGAAAGAGAGAGAGAGAGAGAGAGAGAGAGAGAGAGAAATAGAAAGAGAGAGAGAGAAAGAGAAAGAGAGAGAAAGAGAGAGAGAAAGAGAGAGAGAAAGAGAGAGAAAGAGACTCAAGACTCAACTGTTTAATGTGTTTTGGCCATAGGCATACATACACATTGAGGAAGGGTTGGGTGGGGCGGGGTCGTCCATTAATATATGACAGCTGGAAAAAAACAAACATTTCCCGAATCAGAATACAAAGTTGCAACGCATTTATAGTTGCAGTTAGAGAGAGAGAGAGAAAGAGAAAGAAAAAGAGACAGAGAGACAGACAGACAGACGGACAAACACGTGGGTGGATGAAGGTCGGCAGGTGTAAACAGCGAGACAAGGAGACAGACCAGCTTGACAGAATCTTCACTTAGGGGACAGACACCATGATGCCGCTGTAGAGCAGCGACCAACCACCCAGCTAGACAGCTTGAATGGCATGGGGAGGTAATCGAGTTTGGCGGCATTTGGTCTCATGGGGTGTCTTCCTCCTGAGTTTGACATGTGTGTGCAACAGACATGCTTCCTTTTGTTGTTGGAAATGCTGATTCGCGTTTTGTTGTTGTTGCTGTTTTCGTTAATGTTGTTGGTGTTGTTATTGCTGTTGTTGTTGTGTTGTTTTGTGTTGGGTTGAGCTGTTCGATGTTTCTCAATCTAGGCTCCTGGTGGTTAGAGTGATGTATCTGCTGATCTGCTGACCCGGGTTCGGTTCTCGTTCAAGGGGATTTTTCTTCAGGAGTTAAAATCAGTGCTGACTCCACTCTCCCCAAAAGTCCTTCGGGTGAGACTATAAACCGAGGTCCCGTGTGCGAACGCACGCAGAACATCTTGCGCACACGTTAAAACCCGTTTCCCATACACACAGAGACTGGATGAAAAGAAAGCACATGATTGCTTATTCCATTATCCTTGACATAAAAGAATAATAAATTTAAAAATTAAAAAAGGTTACTCAAAATATAGTCTTTCTTACTCATGACCCCTGGGAACTTCTGCGATAGCTCTCACCGGATAGCCTTTACGGCTATGCTGTTGTTTAGTACCTTACCATATTGGCAGCGATTATCCGACTTTAAAGCGTGTTTTTCTTTGTTAAATGTAGATTTCAGGTGGGGGATTACGCAAACCTGCACGTATTCTGTTGCCCCTGTGATGTGATCAACGCCTACACTACGTTGTGATCTTGTAGATGGTCAGTCGTCTGCCTGATGTCGTCTGTACCAAAAGACTGTCAAAGAAGAGGCCTCCTCATGTTTCATTCATACACTGAGTAATCTTGTGTTGATGGTCAATGTGTTCATTCTTTTGGGTGAAAGAAAACTGATTAGCGCCACTGGTCTATGTCACGTACATTCACATGCATACACCTACACATACATACGCGCGCGCGCGCGCGCGCATACACACACATACACACATGTGCGCACGCTAGCGCGCATGCACGGATTACACATACACACAAACACACACACACACACACACACACAGGCACGAACGAGCATACACGCACGCACGCACGCACGCTAGCACGCATGCACGCACTTACACAGACACACATAAACACACGAACATACACTCTCACGCACGTATACGTACAAGCAGGCAGGCACATGGACATATATTAAACACAACAGATTTATTCATCCTACTCTCTCTCTCCATCCCTCTCTCTCTCTCTCTCTCTCTCTCTCTTTCCCTCTCTCTCTCTCTCCATCCCTCTCTCTCTCTCTCTCTCTCTCTCTCCCTCTCTCCCTCTCTCTCTCTCCCTCTCTCTCTCTCTCTCTCTCCCTCTCTCACTCTCTCTCTCTCTCTCTCCCTCACTCTCTCTCTCTCCCTCTCTCTCTCTCTCTCTCTCTCTCTCTCTCTCTCTCTCTCTCTCTCTCTCTCTCTCTCTCTTGTTCCCATCAAATCTAACAATGGAGATGGTCGGTCTGTTTAATTATTACCTGATGACTGTCGTCTCGACCATTGCAGGATTATTGGAGTGCTGGTCCCCCTCATGCGTTATTCAGGCTGTCAGTCATTTCCCCTTTGTGGTCGGTGCCTGAATATTTCACCTGTTTTCTTTGGGAGGGAAGAAAATGAAGGCTGTTGAAGTGATGAGTAAATGTCTGGCGGCTTTCAGGAATATGCCAGTTTGTTTTTGTATGCATTGAAATGTTTTCTCTTTTTTTTTGGGGGGGGGGGGGGGTGTTCTTGTATGTATTGAAAATGTTCATTACGGAATGATATGACTGAAAGAGCTGAAGATCAAAACGTATGAATGTGAGAGAAAGAATATCGAGAATGTGGAAGGGTGAAGAACACACTCAGACACTCGCGCGTACGTGAGTGCATGCGCGTGCGCGTGCACGTGCACACACACACACACACACACGATTCACTGCCTCTCCCTTTCTTCCCAGTTTGACAAAAAAAATCGAACTGAATGTCAAAGTCCTTCGGATGAGACTATAAACCGAGGCCCCGTGTTCGAACGCATGCAGAACATCTTGCGCACACGCACGCACGCACAAACACACACATACCTTACACACACATTCATATACACCCAAATACCCACATACACTTGCATAAACACACACACACAATCACACACAGGCATACATACACGTGCACACACACACACATGCGCGCCCGCACACTCACATACACTCTAAAGGCAAATATGTACACACATCTACACCCACATATACACACCCACTCACATACACCACGTGCACACACACTCACACAAACATACAAACACACACACACACACACACACACACCACACACACACACACACACACACACAACTTGTCTAATATCACGTAATGTGAAAAGACGTTAAATTAAAGAAGAACACTCCCCACCATTTGTCACCATACACCACACCACACCACACTACACACCACACCACCACACCACACACCCCACTACACACACCCACCCACACTACACCACACAACACCACACCACACAACCCACACCACACCAACACCACACCCACACACCACACCACACCACACCACACCACACCACACCACACCAACACACCACCACACACCACACCACACACCCACACCACACTACACCACCACACCACACTACACCACACCACACTACACCACACCACACTACACCACACACCACACTACACCCACACCACACACACCACACCCACACCACACACACACACAACACCACCCACACCACACCCCACACTACACACACCACCACACTAACACACCACCACACCACACCACACCACCACCACCCACACCACACACCTACCACCCACACTACACCACACCACACCACACTACCCACACCAACCACCACACCACACCACACTCACCACACCACACCACACCCACCCCCACACCACACCACACTACACCACACCACACACACCACACCACACCACACCACACACACCACACCCCACCACACCACCCCACACCACACCACACCACACCCACACCACACCACACCCACCACACTACACCACACCACACCACACCACACCACACCCCACCACACCACACCACACCACACCACAACACCCCACCACCCCCCACACCCCCACTACACCCACCACACTACACCAACCCCACACCACACCACACTACACCACACCACACCACACTACCCCCACACCACACCACACTACACCCACACCCACCAACCACACTACACCACACTACAC
>CM054135.1:62979928-62994928 GCA_028751875.1 Rapana venosa
AAGAACAAGAACAAGAAGAACAAGACCAAGAAGAAGAAGAGGAACAAGAAGAACAAGAGGAACAAGAGGAACAAGAAGAACAAGAACAAGAAGAAGAACAAGAGAACACGAAGAACAAGAAGAACAAGAAGAATAAGAAGAACTAGAAGAACAAGAACAAGAACAATAAGAAAAAGAAAAGAAAAAGAACAAGAAAACAAGAACAAGAAGAAGAAGAAGAACAAGAAGAAAGAAAAACAACAACAAGAAGAAAAGAACAAGAACAACAACAACAACCACAACAACAACAACCACAACAACAACAACAACAACAACAAGTCTAATAATAACAATTGAATTCAAATGTCCCACGTCTTAAAGATTTGTTTTCATCTAAACCGATTTACAGAGAAAACATAGTTAACATTTAAAAGCCAGTTTTCAAACAACAGGTAATTTGGTCTTTAAATAACCATCAATTTTGATTTTACGCGTAGTTAAACCTTTATCTTATCCAAACCGTGTTGACTTTTTTCTTTTCTTTCTCTGGCTAACAAAGATGTTTGCCACAAATTAGAATAAGAGAAATAGTTTTCGTTAAAAAAAACTAATCGTTTGTTTCAGTGGCATTAACTTTGCTTCAGTGACATTAACTTCTTGATTAATGAGGCTGGGGAAATCTAGGTCAGCGCAAACACATCCACATCTTTTGTTGCTTGGATTGAAGAAAAAAAAAGAGTAACAGGTCAAAGCTGAAAACCACTTTGGGAAGATTGGCAATGTAGGTGAAGAAAAGGTGGGTGCTTTATGTTTGCTTGATCCTTGCAGTAAATTTCATTTAATAGCTCGTTCACACGCGTGCGCGTTCGCGCACACATACACACACATACACACATACACACACACACGGGAGACGGGATAGCCTAGTGGTTAGAACATTGCGCTCGCAATCTGACGACGAGGGTTCAATTCCCGTTCAAGGGGATATTTTCCCCTGGTGTTAACATCAGTGCCGATCCACTATCCCCAAAAGTCCTTCGGATGAGACTATAAACCGAGGCCCCGTGTGCGAACATCACGCAGAACATCTTGCGTACACGTTAAATCCTGTTCCGCTTTTCGTAAGAGTAGGCTATTGTGTGGTGCCGGTGGGGACAGATGACAAAATTTACAAAACCGCATACACACGGGGACTGGATGTAAAAAAGCACACAAGTGCTTATTCCATTATTCTCGATATAAAAGAATAAAATAAATAAATAAAATAAGAGAAAATACAATAAAACACACACACACACACACAACACACACACACACACACACAACACACACGCTTGCATGTGAGACCACATATACCGACACATATCTACAAACCTCCTTCACCTTCACCTTCACCTATCACGTAGTCCTTTAGACCATGAGCCCACCACTCACTGAAGATTTTGCAACCAGCTTCAAACAGCAAACCAGGAAAACAGACAGACAAACAGATAGGAAGGAATGTTACCCAAATAACATTAACGCATGAAATAATAACCCCCACAAAAAACCAACAACAGCAGAAATAAAGACCAGCATCTGCAGATAAATCAGATCATCTAATTCACGATCCCACCGGATCCCCATATTTCAAAGCAACCTCTGATTCAGATTTCATTTATTATTGCACTGCAGAGTTCTCCGGCTCCACCCCCACATCAGTAGGTTTTGATTTCTGAAATCGTTTTACTCAATGAGCCAGAAAACTAGTGTAGTGGAAACCAGCCTGCCGCCATCCCTCCCTGGCTTTTTTCCATTCATGACGAACAGAAAGGCAGTGAGGTTGAAGTAACGCGCTGGACAGAGCTGAACAGAAGATGTGCAAGTGCTGGAACAAATGAAGGAGGAGGAGACGAGTGGTGTTATGGTGGCTTTGAAGTTTCCTTGCCCCTGATGCAAATTTTACTTTCTGTTCTTATTTTGCAGTCTGTTCCCTTCTTTTTTAAACTGCGAGAAAGATAGAAAGAATATATGAATTTATGAATGAATGAATGAATGAATGTGTGTGTGTTTGTGTGTTTGTGTGTGTGTGTGTATGTGTGTGCACGTGCGCGCATGTGTGAGTGAAATATTGATAATCCCATATCCTCGTTTTTTGTTCAGGTCTTTTTTTTCATGTTGATTACTTATTTTTATAATTCTCTCTTGGGGATAATGGAATAAGCACTTATGTGCTTTGTTTCACCCAGTTTACCACGCTTTCTTTTCAATAAGCATATTTACTCTCTCTCCCCTCTCTCTCTCTCTCTCTCTCTCTCTCTCCTCCCTCCCCTCCCTCTCCTTCTCCCTCTCTCTCTCTCTCTCAATTTCCCTCGGTGTACCTCTCTCACACGTGCGCACGCACGCACACACACACACACACGCACTTGTGAACGAATAGGAATTCTCCTGAAATAATGAGCATACCCCCAGTCTGCTTTTCCTGGCCTCGTCCATGACAAATAGAAAGGCAATGGGAACTTAAGTACTAAGGTGGAAGAGAACATAATTCAGAATGAGTTATCAGTACTAGTGCTGAAAGCACCGCGGAAAGCCTTATGCTCAGAGCACTGACAGAGAAAACCTAGTAATCGTGCCAGTTGTCTCAAAGTTCACTGCTTTTCATGCAGTGACCTGCTTCGCAGCCCCCCCCCCCCCCTTCCCCCTCCCCTTTTTTTCGCTATAGAAATTAAATTCAAAACTCATAGACAAAATGGCTGGTTGCTTGGTTAGTCATGTTGTGATCATAGAAGTAAATGGTTATATAGACTGTAGCCAAAAAATTACGATGAAAAGGCTTTAAGTTTACCTGACAGTGGTATTTTGCTTTTAAATGTTATGTTGAGACTGTCATTAGCCATGAGATTGACTTCATGCATAAGCAAGCTACTACCATAACAACCTTTGTTTTATTTGAAAGAAGCATAATCCTCCGAAATCTGAGCCTATATATGGTGAAATACTTGAAAATAGTAAATTTCTCATCCAGTGTGTACTTACGGCCTCACGGAGGAGGCATGTTTCCTCACATTCAATGAACCCAAAGGTCGGGTAGAAATAAATCAACTGCTGCCAAAAACTCCATCCCAAAGCATCCACTGGTTGTGATTCATCAAAACGAAAATGCATGGCATTTCTGCATCGGAAATCGCTTGTTTTTATCATTGTAATGACAATAAATAATGAGTTAGGACAAAAAAAGACTAATTCGGTGAACGCCAGCCTGCCCCTCTCACTCCCTTTATGACAAATATGAATGTGTTGAGATGGATGTTATATGCTGCAAAAACACAAAAAGTGTATAATTGCTGGTGGGGGAAAAACAAACGAAAAAGAAACGGTAATTCCAAGGAGTGATGTTCGTTGCTTTTAGAAGCATTGTCCACTTTTCTTCCCAAAATTTGGCCCAAACCAGACAGGATATATATTTTAAGACAAGAAAGGAAGAAAATTTGTAAATGAAGATCCTTTACTGAAACACAACCAAATTATACTTCCACTTTTTTGTAATGCAATATTTATCATGAGTTTCTTTGGGTAAAAACAGTGTGCATGGATGCATGCATGCATGCGTGCGTGCGCGCGCACACACACACACCACACACACACACACACACACACACACACACACAGAAGAGAAAAACAGAACCTATGCATGGATATATGGCCTACACAAAACCACAGACACATGAGAAAACAATCTGGATTGCTATGAAACGAAAAGCTCAGTTCTTGAGACAAGAGAAGGGGAAAGGAAGGAAGAAGAAAGTAACTACAGTCGCATGTTATTTTTGAGAGACAGCTTTTATTAAGACACAATATCTGATTTCCATATGTTACAGCATAAACCAATTCAAACTGGGTTTAGTTATGAGTTAGATTCTTCACACTTAATCAAATGAAACAAAGATTCAAGATGTTGAAGTTATCACTCGCTATGATTGTATTAAGCATCTTCATACTTTAATCTGAAAATCGGTTTGACAAAAAACAATTATACTACTTCATTTCATTGACAACAAAGAAAATATTGGCCTAATTAGTGTGAAAGAACATGACACAAGCACTGAAGAAAAATGAAGAAAATATAGAAAGGAATTTTAATATTTGAAGGTTTCTTGCATTCAAAGCAAAGGTCCTCCATTCAGATCCCATGATCAATCTGATAAAAGATCAGAGTTAAAAGGCATCAGCTGTACTTAATGTACTATTTTTTTCCACAGGCCATCTCTTCTGTTGCTTTCATGGACCTGATATGTGCACAAACGTCAGCGTGCATTTTATTCCTGTCTTTAAGTATGCACACATAGCCACTCAAGTATCTTAACATCAGTACAGGTTCATAAACAATCAACGAACTACTTTGCCCCAACAGGAAAGAAACAGTCATCAGACTCTTAAGGCAATAGGGACATCTATTGTTCCATGCTCATTGAATGAATAAACCCTATTGAAACTAACAGGAACACGACACAAGCTAACAAAAATTACGATTACATAAATTGAGTATGTTCTACACAAGCTTGCACGGCATTCTCTCATATGCCATCACAAGAAACACCAAAGTAGTTCATCTTTGTTACCGTCTTACAGGAAAAGTACAAATTTATTGCCTTTTCCATAACTTTACCAACCGTATTTTCCCCTTTCCTCCTTTCCTTTCTAGAGCATTATGGAGTTCTTGTCCTTCACTGTGCCCCACTGCACCCAGTCCTGTACATCTTGGATTCAGCAGAGGAGGGCAGAGCGTGCAGCCATGGTTCCTAAATCACACCACCTGACGCTAACGGCTCGCTAAAGCTGCAGCCACAGTCACGCAAGCAAAGAGTGATGCCTGCTTTCCTTAAAGTTGGGCAACTTTCTATTTTATGTGGAGACCTGTAGCATTTTGTGCTGGCTTAGTGCTGCTCTTCTGCTTGTTAGACATGTGTGAAAATATGTGTATTTTCTGTTGGTTGTGGTTATGGAAAATTAGATTTTGTGTTTTAACTTTGAGTGTTTTATTTTCCATTGTTAAAATGGCAAAGGTATATCATCTTCGTAAATTCTTTCTACATTTTCAACACAAATGCAGTGAAGGAAAATCAAACAAAAATCAAGTATGCCAATTCTATAATGAAGGAAAGTCGTTGTAGCATCATTTATTTACCCAAACAATTTTTTAAAAGTTCAAATTCATGTAAAAGTTCAAATTCACACACACATGCGCGCGCCCACGCGCTCCAAGTAATTGCAGAAGCACATGGAAGTAATCAGTGTTGTCATAATTCTAAAGAGAATAGTAGTTTTTGAAACCAGATGAAGATTATTGGAAATAATTATGCAAGGCAAACAAAGATGCCTGATGTTAGAAAAAATCATTCTTTGTTAAAACACGTTCTTGATAGTTTCGTCCTTTACAGCATAATCTAATTCAAATCATATTTATTCATGTGATAGAATTCCTCGTCCCTAATCAAGGGAAATAAATTATTGATGCTAGCTGCAAGCAGTAATGATGATTCTCGTCAAATTTGTATTGATCAATCTGAAAACGGATTTTATTCACAACAACCAACCTTCATCATCTCAGCTTTGACAAACACCAAACTGTTGACGCCAGGAACACAAAAATCGCAGTTTTGCTCTCAAAACTACTGGTTTTGATTACAGCAGTACTGTTGAGGAATGAGTTTGAAAACCTCCTTTACTGGGCACCACCACCCTACCTTTCTCTTCCTCCATGACAAATAGAAATGCAGCGAGATTGAACTAATGTGCTGGAAAGAACAGAATAGGAGGTGTGAAAATGCTGGAGCAAACAAATGAGAATGATGATCGATTTTAGGAGGGGGAGGGGCTGGGGTATAAGGCTTTTTGAAGCAGCGTCCAACCCCCTTTCTTACCCATTAATTTTGTTCACTGAGTGAATTTGAAAAAAAGAACAAAACAAATTAAAAACTGTAATAATCATTTTATTTACACGCGCACACACACAAGCGCAACATAGATACATACGCCAACGCGTGTGCGCACATGCATACATGCACGCATACGCCATAAATGCTTTTTTTTATAAAATAAGACACTCATACATATACTACAAGAAGACGTAAGTCGGACGATCAGGGAATGAATATTTTATTCTACACATGAGAGAGGTACGAATACAGTTAAAAGAACAAAGACGAAAGCACAAAATCTTGTAACCTTTTTTAAAACAAATCTGTCTTGAATTTCCATAAAACCTAATTCAATTCAAATTGCGTTCCTAATGTGGCAGAACTGTCCACCTCAAATCAAATTAAATGAAAACTTGAGCTGTTGCAAGCGCCATTTGTTAGGGCTCAAGTAATTGCCCTTTCAAATGAATTTGAAGGTTGGTTTCATACAAAAAACTCGACTCCTTAATTTCCACCATGATAAACATCCAAATGTTGACATAATTTCTGATAAAGAAAATAATCCACACAGAGACACTGGAAGAAACAGTGGAAAATGGAAAATCAACTTAGGATGATAGAAGGTTTGTTGTTGCATCAAGCATCTACCCCCACCACTCCCCGGTTTTTTTTTTCAGCATAGCAAAGATCCACGAAGACAGACATTGCTGCGTTGAAGCAAATCTTTGACCAACATTTTCTTCAGTAACGGGCAAACGCCTCTGCTGTTTTGAGATCACTTAAAAATGATGAGCTCCAAGCATACCTTTTACAGAAAAGCATGCTGAAATGCATTATTTTTTTCTCAAAATGATATATGTTGGTAAATTTATTTATAATGTATCATGACAACTGACAAAAAAATACCAAAACAATGCTTTCCTTACTAACAAAAAGTAAACAAAACCAACAAGCCAACTAAAAAACAAACAGAAAAATTAACACACCCCACCACTGAATTAAAACTTCTATGAACACTTGATACACAAACATAAACATGCAAGAGACTACAGACATGGACATTGGTTCATGAATACTCTTGACCCTTCCTGTCCTTAAGTGAAGCACACAGACACCCAGTAACCTCACCAACCCCATTTTGGTAGTACCCCAATCGTAAAACGTCTTCCTCCCCCCTCCCCACCCCTGTGTGTGTGTGTGTGTGTGTGTGTGTGTGTGTCCTTTAGCCACAAAAGGCTTCCTGTGCCCGATAATACACGCTCCACTCTTGCACACTGTCACTCCTCTGTGGCGTGTGTCCTCGGAGGACTGGTAGCCCTACATGATCCTTGGTGATTGATACTGTCACTCCTTCAGTAGTGTGTGTCTCTTGTGGGGCAGGAAGCCTACATTACTCCTGGGGAATGATGCCTGTCTTCTCTGGTCACGTTTTTGCCTTCGTAGAGTGATAGCTATTGCGCTTTTTGGTGAGGTTTGTTTTCCCCGGTAGCGTTTGTTGTGTGTTGATTTTGGGGGGGTATACGGCGGTTTGTGATGAAGTTCGTCTTCTCTCCGATGATCTTTGTGGAATAAGATGCACGTCACTTGATGGTGATGTTGGTCTTCGCTGGTGATGTGTCGCCGTGATGGCGATGTCCCTCGTGTGTGTTGATGTCCATCTTTTGTGACCTTTGTTTCTGGCGGAGCAGGACATGGTCTGTTGTGTGGTGATGCTTTCTCTCTGTGAAGATCTGGTATCTCGTCATCTTACTTTCTTCTCTGCTGATAATCAGGCTCCTAGCAAAATGTGTTGGAACCAATATGAAATAGTACTTATATATACATACATATATATATATATATATATATATATATATATATATATATATATATATATATATATATATATATTCTTGTGTACGAGAAATTCTCACACAAAACTCAGATTTAAGCTGCATTAGATATGACATTGCCAGTTAATGATAACCACATCATGGTATCTAAATTAGGCTTGAGAGATGCATATGACAAACGATAACTCCATTGGTTTTGTGGTGCTGTCTAATTACCCCCAAAAATCCTTTGACCCTTGATTCTTGTCTCACCAAGACAGTGCATCCTCTAGTTTCCCATTCCCTAGTGGTACACTCTCTGACTCTGGACGATGCTGTCAATTTTCCGAGACGTCTGATTCAGCAGAGTAACACATGGCCCCTGCTGACGTTGCCCTTTCCGTTTTCTGTGACGTCTCTGCTCCGTTTCACCTGGAATCCTGGTGGTGCCGTCTGGCTTAAAGAGATGTTGATTCAGGGGAAAAAACACCCGTGGTTATAATACATGTAAGCATTGTGAGCACCAACAAGCCAAAGGCTTATAGCGTGCTCTACAGGCAAAGGATTGCAAAATTGTGTTTGGTAGCTGGTATACATATCAGTTACTTTAAAAATAAGAAAATCTACTGCAACAGAGAACAGAAAAGCAAAATACTAAAGCAAAGAAATGGAATGCACACACAGGCATGGATGGTGCCATATCTCGTCTTGTAGCACCCTTTCTTTGCAGGCCTGCATATGAACTTTATTTTTGGGTATACATGGAGCTTGGCCTGATTGGTAGCATGATCAGCGGCTCTTAGTCGCAGTTTACCTCTTTATACAGAAAAAAAACTTTAGAACCAAAGAAAACAAAAACAGTAGTAGCCAAGCGAATTAAACAAAAACAAAAGTACCAAAAACTCATCAAAGTTCAACAATAGAAATACTTTCCATGCAAAAATACAGGCCATAATAAAAGGCAGAAAAGAGCAAACAACCAAACCAGAACACGGCTAGAAATAAAGCAACGAAAAGAGTAAGAGAGAGAGGGGGGGAGGGAGTGAGAGAGAGAGAACGCCAGGAGAGAGATAGAGAGAGATGGAGAGAGAGAGAGAGAGGGGGGCAAATAAACAAACAAACAACAGACAAGAATCGGAAACGTACGTGGTGGGGTCAAATTGAAACAAGCAGGAGATTCTAGCTCCATTTGCAATCTCTGAAGATGTCATGTGAAACGTAGACATCCCCTTGTGCCAAGTCCTGTCCTCCGTTACCGGACCCATTGCTGCACTGCCTCGGGGTCAAGATGATGAGTGGGGGAGGGAGGGAAGGAAGGAAGTGGCAGAGAGAAAGAGAGGGCGAGGAATATGTGTGACTTAGGGGAGGTTTAGGAAGAAAAGAAAAAAAGAAATGCATAAGCAAACTAAAAAAAAAAAGGCGAAAAGATAGGGAGAAGGAGAAAGAAAGAGAGAGAGAGAGAGAGAGAGAGAGAGAGAGAGAGAGAGAGAGAGAGAGAGAGAGGCACGCAGAGAGAGACAGGCACACAGAGAGACAGACATACAGAGAGAACGAAAAAGAGACAGTGAGAAAGAGAGAGATATACCCTTTTTTAAAATTATTCTTCTATATCGAAGATAATGGAAGGAGCACTTATGTGCTTTTTTACATCCACTCCCCGTGTATATGCGGTCTTTTAAATTCTGTCATCTGTTCCCACCAGCACACAAGGGCCTACTCTTACGAAAAACGGAACAGGATTTAACATGTGCGCAAGATGTTCTGCGTGCGTTCGCACACGGAGCCTTGGTTTATAGCGTCATCCAAAAGACTTTTGGGGAGAGAGGAGTCGGCACTGATGATAACTCCAGAGGAAAATATCCCCTTGACCGGGAATCGAACCCGGGTCATCAGATTGCCAACGCAATGTTCTGACCACTAGGTTATCCCGTCCCCCCACAGTGAAATACAGAGAGAGAGAGAGAGAGAGAGAGAGAGAGAGAGAGAGAGAGAGAGAGAGAGAGAGAGAGAGAGAGAGAGAGAGAGAGAGAGACAGAGAGAGAGAGACACAGAGAGAGAGGCAAATAAACAATCAAACAACAGAAAAGAAAACGGACACTACGTGGTGGGGTCACATTAAAACAAGCAGGAGATTCTAGCTCCATTTGCAATCTCTGAAGATGTCATGTGAAACGTGCACATCCCCTTGTGCCAAGTCCTGTCCTCCGTTACCTGACCCTTCGCTGCACTGTCTCGGGGTCAAGATGATGAGTGGGGGAGGGAGGGAAGGAAGAAAGTGGCAGAGAGAAAGAGAGGGCGAGGAATATGTGTGACTTAGGGGAGGCTTAGGAAGAAAAGAAAAAAAGAAAAGCATAAGCAAACTATAAAAAAAGGCGAAAAGATAGGGAGAGAGAGAAAGAGAGAGAGAGAGAGAGAGAGAGAGAGAGAGAGAGAGAGAGAGAGAGAGAGAGAAAGAGAGGAGAGAGGCAGAGAGAGAGAGACAGAGGCATGCAGAGAGAGACAGAGGCACACATAGAGACAGACAGACAGATAGAGCGAGAAAGAGAGAGTGAGAAAGAGAGAGATATACCTTTTTTTTAATTCTTTCATATCGAGGATAATGGAATAAGCACTTATGTGCTTTTTTACATCCAGTCCCCGTGTATATGCGGTTTTGTAAATTGTCATGTTCCCACCGGCACACAATGGCCTACTCTTACTAAAACCGGAACAGGATTTAACATGTGTGCAAGATGTTCTGCGTGCGTTCGCACACAGGGCCTCGGTTTATAGTCTCATCCGAAGGACTTTTGGGGAGAGTGGAGTCTGCACTGATGTTAACTCGAGGGGAAAATATCCCCTTGAATGGAATCGAACCCGGGTCGTCAGATTGCGAGCACAATGTATAACCACTGGAGAGAAAGGGAGACATACAGAGACAGAGAGAGCGAGAAAGAGAAATAGACAGACAGACATACAGAGACAGAGAGACAGACAGAGAGAGCGAGAAAGACAGAGTGGGAAGAGCGAGAGAAAGAGAGAGAGACAGAGAGAGCGAGAAAGAGAGCGAGAAAGAGAGAGTGGGAAAGAGCGAGAGATAGACAGAGACAGAGAGAGCGAGAAAGAGAGCGAGAAACTGAAAGAGAGAGTGAGAAAGAGAGAAACAGAGAAAGAGAGAATGCAAGCGCGAGAGAGAGACAGAAAGAGAGAGAACTAGAACTCGAACTCGAATGTTTCAATGAGAATAATTGGATAAGCCAGGGGCTTCTTTACACCAGGTCCTCAAGAAAAGGGAAAAAAAGACAAAACCGGGCACGAGAGAGACAGAGACAGAGAGAAAGAGAGATACATACGGAGACAGAGAAAGAAAGAGAGAGAGAGAGAGAGAGAGAGAGAGAGAGAGAGAGAGAGAGAGAGAGAGAGAGAGAGAGAGAGAGAGAGAGATGTACAGTTAGAGGAACAGCCTGTCAGATAAACTGACTGAAGCCAACATCTGATCCCCATTGAAGTACAGTCTATGAGGCAATATTGAAGGAACCAATATTGGAGTTGTCTTCAAGCTGAACGGTAGGCAATGTGCAAAAAGATGTGCAAACTTTGCTGATTCCTTCGTCACTTGTGATTGGAATTGAGAAGTGGAAAGAAATCCATACTACAAGAAGAAGAAGAAGAAGAAGAAAGAAGAAGAAGAAGAAGAAGAAGAAGAAGAAGAAGAAGAAGAAGAAGAAGAAGAAGAACAAGAACAAGAACAAGAACAAGAACAAGAAGAACAAGAACAAGAACAAGAACAAGAAGAACAAGAAGAACAAGAACAGGAAGAAGAAGAAGAAGAAGAAGAAGAAGAAGAAGAAGAAGAAGAAGAAGAAGAAGAAGAAGAAGAAGAACAACAACAACAACAACAACAACAACAACAACAACAACAACAACAACAACAACAACAACTTTTTAAAAATTCTTTTATATCGAGGATAATGGAATAAGCGCTTATGTGCTTTTTTACATCCAGTCCTGGTGTGTATGCGGTTTTGTAAATTCTGACATCTGTTCCCACCGGCACACAATGGCCTACTCTTACGAAAAGCGGAACATGATTTAACGTGTGCGCAAGATGTTCTGCGTGCGTTCGCAAACGGGACCTCGGTTTATAATCTCATCCGAAGAACAAGAGGAAGAAAAAAACAACAACTACTACTACTACAAGTTATAAGAACCCGTAACAAGAATACCAAGCAGGTGATTTTGAAAGAACAGGGAAAAACCTAAACTGCTTTTTCAAAGAGAAATTAGAAGATTTTATACACAGGAGTAGGTAATTGTTTGTAGCTTTTGAAGAAATGTTATGTCAAAATGACCAGCCTAAATTAAATGTCAGCTGTTAGGGTTTGGTGTTTTTTTTCAAAATTCGCATGTGTAGACGGAAGTTGTAGAACAATGGACGACTGAATGGTTTTCGATATTCAAGGATACATATTTTAGACCAAGCTTATTCTTACAATATGTCCTTGTAATTATGCATGCATCACATTAATCAATAAAGTACAAAGAGAGATAGTGAGGGAGGGAGGGGAGGGGAGGGGAGGAGAGAGAGAGAGAGAGAGAGAGAGGGAGAGAGAGAGGACATAGAGACAGACAGACAGACAGACAAACAGACAGGCAGGCAGGCAGGCAGACAGACAGACAGACAGATAGGAAGGCAGACAGCCAGCCAGACTGACAGACTAAGTGATGGAGAGAAAAAGAAAGAAACGAACCGAAAGATAAACAGACAAAAGCTAACACCTGATCTCCATTGAAGTACCGTCTATCAGACAATGTTGAAGGAACAAATATTGGAATTGTCTTCAAGCTGAACGGCAGGCAATGTACTAGAAATGAAAGAGGTTTGCTGAATCAACTTCACTTGTGACTTGATTTCTAATGTGAAAGAAACGATACTGTGGAAGGAAAATTTGAAGAAGAAGAAGAAGAAGAAGAAGAAGAAGAAGAAGAAGAAGAAGAAGAAGAACAAGAACAAGAACAAGAACAAGAACAAGAAGAACAAGAAGAACAAGAAGAACAAGAACAAGAAGAACAAGAAGAAGAACAAGAACAAGAAGAAGAAGAAGAAGAAGAACAACAACAACAACAACAACAGCAACAGAAACAGCAACAACAACAGCAACAACAACAGCAACAACAACAACAACAACAACAACAACAACAACAAGAAGTTGAAGGAGGCACCAATGCTTTTCTAACTTAGGTGGCATATCTATTATTTGCTTATTACCAACAACAAAAAACAACCCTGTTATAGGAAACTGTTAAATTTTGATTGGGCTATAGAGCCTATATCATCGATGCAGCAGTTGTTCATTCTTTGGTTTTTTGTGGGGGTGGGGTTGTTTGTTTTTGGTTCGGTTTTTTTAAGTTGTTTTGTTTAGAGAGGGGTCGCTGCCTCATCTCCCATGATGTTCCTGTTCTTGTGTTCCCATGCCGCTTATTTCAATCTCTCTACCCCCAACCATACCAGATTTGTGATGGCCAATCCTAGGGTCAGAAGTCCTGCACTGCGGCTGGGTCACTTTGGTTAGTGTTCAGCGAACGCAAGCAAAACACCTTGCGCACATGTTAAATCCTGTTCCGCTTTTTGTAAGGTAAGAGTGTGCCGGTGGAAATAGATGACAGAACTTACAATACCGCATACACACGGGGACTGGATGTTGTTGTTTTTTTTTATATATAAAAAAGCACATATGTGCTTATTCCATTATCCTCGATATAAAAATATAAAAAAATAAAATAAAAAATAAATTTTATTTTTTTTTAAAATTTGTGATGGCCAATCCTAGGGTCATAAGTCCTGCACTGCTGCTGGGTCACTGTGGTAGTGTACAGCGAACGCACGCAGAACATCTTGCGCACATGTTAAATCCTGCTCCGCTTTTTGTAAGGTAAGAGTAGGCCCTAATGTGCTGGTGGAAACAGATGACAGAATTTACAATACCGCATACACACAGGGACTGGATGTTTAAAAAAAAAAAGCACATATGTTGCTTATTCCATTATCCTCGATATTAAAGAATGAATGAAAATGAATGATGCCTGTTCGGAGTTAACATGCCCATGACATCAAGCCCCCTACTGACAAGAGTAAGAGTTCAGTTGCGGAGCCAGACTGAGTCAGACATGTTGGGGTGGTGACCACCACAATGTCCTTCCAACGACCTTCTCCTGTGAACCTCCAACCCCGAGGGCTTTGACTCTATCTAATCACAGAAAGAGAAATATAGGTGGGGGGGATTAAAAAATATATAATATATTAAGGTAACCGTAATTATAGGACCGCAGTAACAGGGGCTTTCGAATCAGACACAATATTCTTTTTATTGCATGATGATCAGTGATGATGAGGATGATGTGATGCTGCTGCTGTGGAAGTGCTTGTGCTTTCAAACTAGGTGACAGAGCAACACTGTACGCGTCCTATCAAACTATAGATCCTTAAGTCAACCAGGCACGAGGGATACAGACACCTGCAGCATTGGCCAGTTGATTTGAGCAACACTTCCAGAATCGCATCCAAAAGGTGGATGCAGCTCGACTGTGTGGTCCCAGTCTTCCCACTGAGTCCACAGCACACTCACTCCGGGTAGGGGCCGGCCAGAGTCCGAAAATTCCCTATGACTTTTAAGGGACTCGAACCCACGACCCTCCAGTCCGTAGCCTAAGATGTTAACCACTGCTACAGATACAACAGTTTAAATTAAATTCATCGGTTAAGGCTTTTTTGTCAGTTTCACATTTCTATATTAACTCTATCAGTAACAGAAGACATTTTAAAAATAAACGAGGCACAAAGAGACAGCCTACGCACAGCGTAGTTATTATATAATCAAACTAATCTCGACAAAGGCACCATTATTTTTCAAAAGCTTAGTTTCAGAATAAAGACAAATTTTAAAGTCTGGATTCAGACCCAATCATTTTTTTTAAAGCGAACACCAGAAAACAGAGCATTATGAGATCAGCTCTGATCTCTTACCTTGCTACTGTTAAGCAAAAGGTCACTCTCGTTTAAACTCGCTTTACACTATTAACAAAAGATAGCTTTAACACTCCTGTTCAGTAAATACTTAGTCCCAAAAAATGTCAAAGTCGTAAAAACGTGTGGTAGAAATATGTAGCAGGTGATTTGGGTACAACAGAGATAGAAGGGGGAAAGTGGCTAACAGGGACTCGTCGGTGTATAAGGAAGTTAACAAATTATTTCTTTGTCTGGACAGGAAATTAAAATTTTCCTGAGCAAGTGAAGGGTGAAAAAAACCAGACTGGATTGTACTGCCATAGAC
>CM054135.1:62997428-62999928 GCA_028751875.1 Rapana venosa
CAGAACATCTTGCGCACACGTTAAATCCTGTTCCGCTTTTCGAAAGAGTAGGCCATTGTGTGCCGGTGGGAACAGATGACAAAATTTACAATACCGCATACACACGGGGACTAGATGTAAAAAAAGCACATGAGTGCTTATTCCATTATCCTCGATATTCATCTGAACGCTTTGATTTGTTGCTTTACAAGATTCAGTGCTATATAAGTTTCATACATTATTATTATTATTTATCTCTGTCTCTCTGTCTCTCTCTCTCTCCCTCTCTCTCTCCCTCCGCTATTCTCAAGCTTTAAATAGCTCTGACAATTTTTTTAAAGAGTAATCCAAGCTATTACAGCAAAAAGAAGCTGAAAAATATATATGATTGCTAAAGCTTAAACTGGAAGAGACCAACCCTAACCCTTAACATTTAATTTTCAGCTGCGAAATGAAAGCCTCTAGGTTTGTTTAGGTGACTGACATTTTTTTTTGCGGGGGACATGATTTGGAAAGTTTGAAAAAGTCTACAAGTACGCCAAGATAAGGAGGGTGGCTGACAGATTTAGCCACAAGCGAAGTTATACGGCAGACAATTTTCTTTCGGTTGGTTTTGAAGCTAACATACGCAGCAGATGGAGATGTTAGAGTAGCGGTTTTCTTGACTGGTTCACAGTGAGGACAGTGTAGGGTATTGACCAATCTGAAAGAAAAAAAGAAAGGGTTGGTTTTTCTTTTGTTTGTTTGCTTGTGTTTCATTTAAAGTTTATTTTTTACTCTATGTGATGTTAGACTGAAACAAGTTCTGAAATTAGATAAAAACGAACCAAATAATGAAAATAGCTAAATGCAGAAGAAAACTTACAACAGAACATTAATAGCAGATGGAGAAATAACTTTCAGTGCGTGCATGTAGTGTGTGTGTGAGAGAGAGAGACAGAGACAAACAGACAGAGAGACAGACAGACAGACAGACAGAGAGAAGGACCACAACAGGACAGTATCATGTCTGTGTGTCAAGATGGCTTAACCACTTCAGTCTTTAGTTTTGTGAGATGAAATTACATGCGCGTGATTCTTAAGACATCAAATCACACATCTCTTGCTGCAGACTTTTGTATTTTCATATGCTGTCAGTTTAAAAGTTTACTGATGTAAACATCCCAGATCCTTCCAAAAATTCTTGGTGATCAGCAATAATGCTTATATGATACAGCTACGTCGTTAGTATGAATAGCTGGGTGTTTGCCTCTATCAATAACCCTGTCCAAATTTTCGCTCTTTTCTCTTCAATCCCTGACATACCTGATTTTTGCTCTCTCTCTCTCTCTCTCTCTCTCTCTCTCTCTCTCTCTCTCTCTCTCTCTCTCTCTCTCTCTCTCTCTCTCTCTCTCTCTCTTGTTCAACACCAATAATTTTCAAACTGCATTGCAAACTCTAGAACAGTAGTTCAAGAAAGAAAACAAAAACAAGCTTTTAACACGTGATAATAATTATCATCAAACTTGACACTTAGGAGAAGCAATCTCTGATATTTAATTTCAGCTGGGGAAAAATACCGTACAACTTCGAAATGAAACCTACTGAGCAGTTTTAGGCGATTGACTAGTTGGACAAGATTTGGAAAGTCTAAAGTTACAACTGCGAGGTGGAACCACTGCCCAATATAGCCCAGAGCAGTCTGTCCTCTAAACAAGTTGGCTGCAGTGAGATTTGTTTTTCAGCTTGTTACCAACATAGGTAGCAAGTAGCTGTGTCAGAGGTTGAGTTCTGATTGGGTTATACATACTGAAATGGTGTTGGCTATTCCTTGCGAAAGAAAACGTCATTTTTATTGTCTGCGAGCGTGTGGGGGAGAGGGTGTGTGTGTGTGTGTGTGTGTGTGTGTGTGAGGGGAGAGGGTGTGTGTGTGTGTGTGTGTGTGTGTGTGTGTGTAGTGTGTAGTGTGTGTGTGTGTGTGTGTGTGTGTGTAAGGGGAGAGGGGGGTGTTTGTGTGTGTGTGGGCGCGCGCGGGCGTGCGGACGTGTGTGTGCGTGTGTGTGTGTGTGTGTGTATGTGTGTGTTTGTGTGTAAACATATCTTCGTGCGTGCTTGCGTGTGTGTACGAAAATGGAACATATCTGCATGCATTGAATGATTTGAGTTGATAAAGTAATGTACGGAAAATTATTACTCAGGATCTATCACAGTATAAAAAGATAACATGAAATGAAAATACTCATGTTTCTTTTTTGCAAAGCCAATTGAAACGCCTTGCTTTGGTGAACATCTTATTCCTCTGGTTAGTTTTGCATTCAGCGAAAATACTCAAGGAATACATTTGTTTAAATTTGAACATCTCTCTCTCTCTCTCTCTCTCTCTCTCTCTCTCTCTCTCTCTCTCTCTCTCTCTCTCTCTCTCTCTCTCTCTCTCTCTCTCTCTCTCTCTCTCACGCTCTCACGCTCTATCTATCTCTCTCTAAGCAGAAAACACTAGCAAAAATCACTGCCTGTCTAGATATATATTCCATGCCATCAATAA
>CM054135.1:63007428-63009928 GCA_028751875.1 Rapana venosa
ATGATGATAACGACGACGACGACGACGACGATGGTGATTCAAATTCTGATTCTGATAATGATTATGATTATGATTATTTTTTATTCTGATGATGATGAGCCTGGTTCTGATTCCGGTTCTGATTCTATAGTTGTAGAGGAGGAGGAGGAGAAGGAGAGAAGAGGATGACGTCGACAACAACGACGAAGAAGAGGAACAAGAATAAGAACAAAATGTACATTCATAACAGAAATATGGTATCAGAGACCACTTCTATGAAAACAGTTTCATATTTCCAAATACCAAGAGGGTTCATTCGTTGATTGTCAGATTTGTTATTTGATTAACTACAGCGGAACGTTGCCTAATGATTATTTGATTGTCCATGTAACTACGTTATGACGCATATTTACAGACAGAAAAACAGACAGACAGACACACTAACGCTATCAGGCAGATAGGAAATAGTCTGGAATGCCAAGCTCCTCATGCAGTTAAGATTGTTATGGCTGTTGTCCTTCGAATCCGAAGAAGATCGTATCCACAAATCAACAGTGTACTCGGCGGTGGCTCTGTAACCCTAATCTGCAGGCACAGGTTCTGTAGAAATGAGGACACTGGAAGTCTGTGTTGACCACTGTCAGAGTTGTGTGTGACCTCCGTCAGAGTTGGTTTGCGGCCTTGCTCTCTTGCAGTGATGAATCAGAATGTTTTGTGCCGAGTGTCTTCAAAGTTGGCAGAGGCCTGATGAACAACAGTTCGCCAGCACGATCCATTCCCAGCCTCGCCCTTTCTTCCCAGTTTGACAAAAAAATCGAACTGAATGTCAAAGTCCTTCGGATGAGACTATAAACCGAGGCCCCGTGTGCGAACGCATGCAGAACATCTTGCGCACACGTTAAATCCTGTTCCGCTGTTCGAAAGAGTAGGCCATTGTGTGCCGGTGGGAACAGATGACAAAATTTACAAAACCGCATACACACGCATAATTTTTTTCAATGTCATTTGAGCGCTTTGATTTGTTGCTTTACAAGATTCAGCGCTATATAAATCCAATACATTATTATTATTATTATTATTATTATCATTATTATTATTATTATTATTATTTTCCTAGTTCCTTTAGTTACATGTTGCACACATCTTGAAAATACATTTCTCTATCTGTTTGTTTTTTTTAATTTCCCTACAGCGCAAACAGTACATTCTGACTTAACTTTATTTATCTGTCTTCTTTTTTCGTTCCTCGGCTAGAGCCCTGACATTCATCAGTGGTATGATAATTGCGTATGCGACCGTTTTCTTTCTCCCACCCTTTAGGAAGCCGTATTCCGACTTCAGAGATTTATTTACCTATCTATTTCAAAACAAATGCTTCACATTTTTTCCCCTTCTTTTTTTCTCTATTACCTGTTCGGGACAGCCTTTTATAGGCGTCGCAGGGTTTTTGTGTCAGTCCTTTAAAAAAAAATTGAATGAAAAATTGGGTTTTTAAAAAAAACAGCAACATCTTCTGTTTGACAAGAAGTCTTTTAAGTACCAAGACTGGTTAAGAGGAACGTCTTGTAGAATGTCAGCGTCATCACTCTCCACCAGAACCTCTGGAACTGGCTCATTTCAATCTACACGCCCGACATTATACTTCGGATGAGTTTAATTTAGTGACAAATTCAGCTAGTAATTGATGCATTGCACCACTCACTCGTGGTGGTGGATCCGTGGTCTAGAGGTAACGCGCCTGTCTAGAAAGCTGAAAGTCCGGGTTAGAAGTGTGGGGTGGTTCGAATCCCGTTTGGACCCGAAACCTTTCCCCCATCTATTAGACCATGAGTGGTGGTCTGGGCGCTAGTCTTTTGGATGAGACGATAAACCGAGGTCCTGTGTGTTACACATAATTATTTAGCGCATGTAAAAGAACCCACGGAAACAAAAGAGTTGTCCCTGGCAAAATTCTGTAGAAAGACACTCTGATAGGGAAACAAATACAGTTGCAGACAGGGGGGAAAAAAGGTGGGTGGTGCTGCTCTTGTGGCGACTCGCTCTTCCCGGGGAGAGCAGCCCGAATTTCACGCAGAGAAATCTTCCGTGACTTAAAGTGGTATAAATTTAAAAAAAAAAAAAATTAAGCTTATCTTTATCCCAATAAAACCAGATAAACCCATCTATCTCTCTGTCTGTCTGTCTGTCTGTCTGTCTCTCTCTCTCTCTCTCTCTTCTCTCTCTCTCTCTCTCTCTCTCTCTCTCTCTCTCTCTCTCTCTCTCTCTCATCTCTCTCCACTCACTCACTCACTCACTCACTCTCCCCTTGTCGCAGACCAGTTTTTTGTAAGATGCTGATTTTTAATTTGTACACTTCTTTGGAAATAATAATAATAATAATGTATGGAATTTATATAGCGCTGAATCTTGTAAAGCAACAAATCAAAGCGTTCAGATGACTTTTTTTTTATCGAGGATAATGGAATAAGCACTCATGTTCTTTTTTACATCCAGTCCCCCGTGTGTATCGAGCGTTTTGTAA
>CM054135.1:63014928-63029928 GCA_028751875.1 Rapana venosa
AAAGCAGCAACACAAAACACCGAAGCTTTGCACGCAAGGTGACAGAAACAGAGTAACGCTTTCAGAGTGCTGAGGACCATCCCAAAGGCAAACGTTATCTGAAAGGCAAATGTACCCCCAAGAAATGGACTCTGTGTCATATTCTGATCAGCAAGACAAGTTCTTTGCAAACCTCTCAGCAGATTGGATCCAGGAGCAAAATCAAGGTACAGGGACCTCTGTAAACCATCAAGATTCAGTGTTCAGTTTTCTCAGGAAAGTGTCACCGCCTGCGGTACATTCCATACATACCCACACCAAGACTTTATCATCTCAATCGATACTGCACCAGACCAGACTTACCATAAAATCCAGACGTCTGACCAAACGTATTAAAGACTCATTGTCATACTATCAAAAGGTAAGATCTGCTGTTTTTTCAAACAACTGTTCTGATCATTCACGAAAAGCAAACCCACTCAACGAAACTCATGAAAGTGTCATGATCAAGAACCACAAAATCTTCAATCAGCAGACCTTAGTACCTTCTAACCCATTCAATATTAAAAACTACTACCACAACTTTCATAACAAAGAACTTTGCTTCCATACAAAACCCTCCCAAACACAGGCTGTAAAAAAAACCACCTGCAAGCGTTTCGCTCAGAATCCAACGTCCATGACGTTCTGAGCTTGCAAAGCAGACAAGATGACGTAGATGACCCAGAAGAAGCCGACGACGATGGAGGTGACGATCTTGGGCGTTCTGGTGCCGCCCAGCTCTGCTTTGCCGAAGACTGTGAAGGAGCGGCGACACATCAGAAGAGTGACGGTTAGCAGGGCCAGCACGGTGAACAGCGTGACGCTGAAGCCTAGAGACCCGGTCTGCACCGTCAGTTTGCCGCCCTGGCAACAGAAACAGGAGTGAGCTGGGAAGGAGAAGAGTTGGTTTGAACAAAATGTATGAGTTCAGAACAACGTAGCACTAATACATGAAAGGAGTTCCACTAATACATAAAATGAGTTCAACAAGCAATGCTTATGTCAGAACAACTAACGGAAGGGGTAAAGGATGGGGGAGAAAAAAAATGGAAGAACGAACGAACAAAGATGATGATTAGGAATTGTTTTAAAAATAAAAATAGTCATGAAACAACTCAGTAATAAAATTTACAGATCAATAAATTAACTCAATTTCAGTAATAAATGGTGAATTTCACGAGTCGAAGAAGAAAAAAATCTCTTAATTTTTCGATAATATTTTGCATACATCATGTTTGAAAGTAATTGTGTAGAATGCGTTTCAACGTGTGCAGAAAACGATGTTCTGCATGCCTCTGATGTAAACTCAGAGGGACTCAGAAGGGACCCCCCTCTGCACACATTTCAGTAGGACCTCCACCGCCACCTCAGCTTCCTCGCACCCTCCCCCCCCCCTCCCCACCCGCTCTAATATCACTGAGAGTGAACAGACGTAAAATCAAAGACAACACAAACACACATACTACACACACTACACACACTACACACACCACACACACACACACTACACACACACACTACACACAACACACTTATACACAACAGACGTACCTTGACCTGCCAGTAGATGCAGGAGATGAGCCAGGGCAGCCCCAGGCCCAGAAAGACGTTGACGGCGTTGGAGCCGTTGATGTTGCCGATGGAGCTGTCCGCGTACTTCTCGTTCAGGGCAGCGGCCCGTGAGGCGAAGGTGTCCGGCATAGAGGTGCCCAGCGCCACCACCGTGATGGCTGTGTGACAGAGATCATCATGATCATGATGATAATGATAGTAATCATCATCATCGTCGTCGTCGTCGTCGTCATAATCATCATCGTCGTCGTCGTCATAATGATAGTAATCATCTTCATCGTCGCCGTCGTCGTCGTCGTCATCATCATAATGGTAGTGATAATCATCATCATCATCATGATGATGATCACTATCATGATGTTGATGATCACTATCATGATGATGATGATGATGATGATGATGATGATGATGATGATGATCATCATCATCATCATCATCATCATCATCATCATCATCATCATCATCATGATAGTGATCATTATCATCATCATCATCATCATCATCATCATGATAGTGATAATCGTCGTCGTCGTCGTCATCATCATCATCGTCATCATCATCATCATCAATGGAATTTATATGGCGCCATATCTTGCAGAGACAAATCAAAGCGCTCGCACTCAACTCATTCTTACACAGTCATACAACCGGTAACAATAATTCATAGTTCCACCAAGTCCAAATGTGCACACACGCACGCACGCACACACAGAGAGATACAGGGAATAGTTTTGTTTTGCAGTTGCAGGGTATTGTTTTTGGTATAGAGGTTTACCATGTGGAATTATAAACATTACAGGGGTTGTTTTGTATATTGATTACCATGTGAACTGATTAACATTATAGGGGATGGTGTTTTATATATATATATAGAGAGAGAGAGAGGAGAGATAGATAGATAGATAGATAGATAGATAGATAGATAGATAGATAGATAGATAGATAGATAGATAGATAGATAGATAGATAGATAGATAGGTAGGTAGGTAGGTAGGTAGGTAGGTAGGTAGGTAGGTAGGTAGGTAGGTAGATAGATAGATCGATAGATCGATAGATCGATAGATCGATCGATCGATAGATAGATAGATCGATAGATCGATAGATAGATAGATAGATAGATAGCCAGACAGACACACACACTCTAACCCCTCCACACACACATACACACACACACACACACTACACCCCCCATCCCCACCCCCCACACACACACTCCCCACCCTACCCCACCCCCCCCCCCCACACACACACACATCTACACCACCACCCCACTACCCCTACCCCACCCTCCACCCTCCCTCCCCCTTTCCCCCCACACGCACACACGCGCACATTCTCACACCCACACTAGTCACCCACCCGTGATGGTGTCAGACAAGCCCACGACACAGCCGAAGATGGAGGCCAGGTCTGTGATGATGACGGTCAGCACCCCGATCCAGAAGAGAGCCACCCCGAACGTCAGCCACCCGCCTCCAGTGGACGTGGGTGGGATGAAGGCAAACAGCACCTGCAGCCATCACCACCACCAGCAACAGCAGAAATCAGCACTTTGTCCGTTTGGGATTTTTTACGATACAAACTCTTCGGCTTCTCCAACTTTGCTCTATTAATGAGTGGCGCTGCTATTGTGGCGACGCGCTCTATTCGGGGAGAGCAGCCCGAATTTCACGCAGAGAAAGTCTGCCGTGACTTAAAGTGGTATAAAAATGAGTACATACATAAAAGAAATACCCAAAAAAATAAGGTATAAATTACCTAGGAAGAAGTTAAGAACTGAATCAGACAAGTTTATGGACCTTAACCAAAATATCTTGACTACGGTGAAGAGACACAACCTGAAATGATATGGGGTATATCTCTCGATCACTATAGCTTGCTGAGACAGTCCTGTAAAAAGCAAGGTGAATATAAAGATGTTCCCATAACCAATGTGGTCGTTGGAGACCGAGGGGTCAGAGATCTCAACTTCTCTTGGGGGCCAGCAAATTAAGTCGGCGCCATCTCCTCCTCTTCCTGCTTTGCTTTTCCTGTCCCTAAAGTATTATTGTTGCTGTGATTGTATTTACATCCCAGCGGAGAGCTGTTCCTAAAGAGAGCGGGTACCCATTTACAGCTGGGTGAACTGGGGGGACTGTACTGAAGCCAGGGCTCACAAACGGTAACCCAACTAAGAGTCTGAGCGCTTTGATTTGTTGCTTTACAAGATTCAGCGCTATATAAATTCCATACATCATTATTTTTTTTATTTTTTTTTATTATTATTAACCACACTCAACGCAACTTTACCTTAGCTTGGAAAGAGGGCAAGCGCTCTTACAAACGAGCTATCCTGTCCCCATTTACGTCATAACTGGACAATAAAATCCCATAACACAGCACAACACGCATAGCATAGCACAAATGCAGCAGCACAAGAACACAAAACAGCCTACTTCAAACCAACCCAACCCAACCCAACCCAACCCACTCGACCCAACAAAACAAACCCCTTCAACAAAACAAACCCCTCAACAACAGAAACCCCCTCAACAAAACAAACCCCCTCAACAAAACAACCCCCTCAACAAAACAAACCCCTCAACAAAACAAACCCCCTCAACAACAGAAACCCCCTCAACAAAACAAACCCCTCAACAAAACAACCCCCTCAGCAAAACAAACCCCTCCAACAAAACAACCCCCTCAACAAAACAAACCCCTCAACAAAACAACCCCCTCAACAAAACAAACCCCTCCAACAAAACAAACCCCTCAACAAAACAACCCCCTCAACAAAACAAACCCCTCAACAAAACAAACCCCTCCAACAAAACAACCCCCTCAACAAAACAACCCCCTCAACAAAACAAACCCCTTCAACAAAACAAACCATCAACAAAACAAACCCCTCCACAAACAAACCCCTCAACAAAACAAACCCCTCAACAAAACAAACCCTCAACAAAACAAACCCCCTCAACACAAAAAAACCAGCAAAACAAACCCAACAAAACAAACCCACCAAAACAAACCACTCAACGAAACAACCCCCTCCACAAAACAAAACAACCCCCCTCCCCTCCAGCAAAACAAAACCCTGGACCAATCAAATCGAGCTTGGTACCTTCCAGAAGAAGGTGATGAAGTGGAGGATGTAGTCGATCTTGGAGGCGGTGTCCACCTCCCCGCCGTTGACGTTCATGGCACAGTAGAACTGCTCCCCCCACGTGTTGGTGTCCAGCTGAAGCCCTTCCAGGTTCTTCTGAGTCTTCACCGCGATCCGAGACACCATGCTGCTGAACTCTGCAAGGCAGTATCATCATCGTCGTTGTTGTTGTTAGTAGTGTGGTGGTTGGTGGTTGGTGATTGGTGGTGATTGGTTGGTGGTTGGTTGGTGGTTGGTTGGTGGTTGGTTGGTGGTTGGTTGGTGGTTGGTTGGTGGTGGTGGTGGTTGGTGGTTGGTGGTTGTGGTGGTGGTGGTGGTGGTGGTGGTGGTGGTGGTGGTGGTGGTGGTGGTGGTGGTGGTTGGTGGTTGGTGGTGGTTGGTGGTTGGTGGTGGTTGGTGGTTGGTGGTTGGTTGGTGGTTGGTGATTGGTGGTGGTTGGTGGTGGTTTGTGGTGGTGGTGAGTGGTGGTTGGTGATTGGTGGTGGTGGTGGTTGGTGGTTGGTGGTGGTGGTTGTGGTGGTTGGTGGGTGTGGTTGGTGGTGGTTGGTGGTTGGTGGTGGTGGTGGTGGTGGTGGTGGTGGTGGTGGTGGTATTGTTGTTGTTGTTGTTGTTGTTAACATCATTGTCGTCGTGGATGTTGTGGTGATGATCGTTGTCGCTATCGTTGATATTGTCATGGTGGTGCACATATACACACGCGCACATACATATCCACGCATGCACATACACACAGATACGGACACAGATACACACACGCACACACGCGCGCACACAAACACAACACACACACATACACACACACACACACACTAAAACAAAAAGTAATAAAACAACCAAACAAAAGGAAACGTTATCAGACGAATAAACAAGACAAAAAAACAAAATAGAGCATGATTAATACGTACGCTAAGAAACGAACGAATATTAATTTAATTGTCCATGAACTAGAGAATACAATCACACATGCAATTTTAAATGAATAACTGAAAGATCACAAAGACAAATGCAAAGAAAGAAAGAAAAGAAAGAAAAAAAGAAAAAGAAAAAGAAAGAAAGAAAAAGAAAGAAAGAAAGAAATAAAGAAAGGAAGGAAGGAAGGAAGCACGCAAGCAATGAAGCAGGGAAGGAAGGAAGGAAGAAAGAAAGAAACAAAGAAACAAAGAAACAAAGAAAGAAAGCAAGCAAGGAAGGAAGGAAGGAAGAAAAAAGAAAGAAAGAAAGAAAGGAAGGAAGAAAGAAACAAAGAAAGCAAGGAAGGAAGAAAGAAAGAAAGGAAGAAAGAAAGAAAGAAAGAAAGGAAGGAAGAAAGGAAGAAAGAAAGAAAGAAAGAAAGAAAGAAAGAAAGAAAGAAAGAAAGAAAGGAAGAAAGAAAGAAAGAAAGAAAGGAAGGAAGAAAGGAAGAAAGAAAGAAAGAAAGGAAGAAAGAAAGAAAGAAAGAAAGAAAGGAAGGAAGAAAGGAAGAAAGAAAGAAAGAAAGAAAGAAAGAAAGAAAGAAAGAAAGAAAGAAAGAAAGAAAGAAAGAAAGAAAGTAAGCAAGCAAGGAAGGAAGGAAGGAAGGAAAGGGCTTTACCTTCATCGTTGATGATGGTGACGATGGCTTTGGGGATCTTGCCCACCTCTGCCCCTCCAGTAGGGGAGGACAACTCCACCTGGAAGTTGGGCTCGTGCTCCGAGGCCTGCCCACACACAGTCAGACAGGATAGCCTAGTGGTCAGAACATTGCTCTCGCAATCCGACCACCCGGGTTCGATTTCCGTTCAATGGGGATATTTTCCCCTGGAGTTAACATCAGTGCGACTCCGCTCTCTCTAAAAGTCCTTCAGATGAGACTATAAACCGAGGCCGCGTGTGGCGAGCGTACGCACAACATCTTGCTCATACGTTAAATCCTGTTCCGCTTTTCGTAAGAGTAGGCCATTGTGTGCCGGTGGGAACAGATGACAGAATTTACAAAACCACATATACACGGGGATTGGATGGTAAAAAAAAAAAAAAGCACATGAGTGCTTATTCCATTATCCTCGATATAAAAGAATAAATAAATAAATAAATAAACAATGCGTGCCAAGGTAAAGATAATGGGTGAGGGGATGGGTGGATGGATGGAAGGATGGATGGATGGAAGGATGGATGGATGGATGGATGGATGGATGGATGGATGGATGGATGGGTGGGTGGGTATGTGGGTGGTAGCTCAAACCCAGGCCGTCAGATCACGAGCGCAACTCTCTAACCACAAGGCTATCCCATCCCACAGTGTGTGTGTATGTGTTGTCTTAAAGAATAGATTGATAATATTGTGCAGTGTGGATTTTAATATGATTTTGTACGTGTTAATTAGAAGTGTATGTGTGTGTGTCTATATGTGTGTATGAGTGTTTATGAGTGTGCATGTGTGTGTATTTTGTCCCGATGTTTGCCTTCCATACCTACTGATTGTTTTGATGGATGGATGTTTACATTGACACACTGTGAATGTAGGCTTCTCTTGAAATGTTTATCCTCTTGTATTGAAGATCATTCGTTCTCTTAGTCTTCTTCGCCATTAGCCCTATAGCTCTTAGATTTGAACAGGAACTCTCTCTCTCACTCTCACTCTCTCTCTCTCTCTCTCCTCTCTCTCTCTCTCCTCTCTCTCTCTCTCTCTCTCTCTCTCTCTCTCTCTTCCCTCCTTACTTCCACTTTACTCTCTCTCTCTCTCTCTCTCTCTCTCTCTCTCTCTCTCTTCCCTCCTTACTTCCCCTTTACTTCTCCCCTCTTCTCTCTCTCTCTCTCTCTCTCTCTCTCTCGCTCTCTCTCTCTCTCCTCTCTCTCTCTCTCTCTCTCTCTCTCTCTCTCTCTCTCTCTCTCTCTCTCTCTCTCTCTCTCTCTCTCTCTCTCGCTCTCTCGCTCTCTCTCTCAAGAAAATTCTTATCTTTACAACGCCTAGCAACATGACAAACACATTGTTTAACCTCCAATAGCTGGTACTTGGGGCAAACTGGCAGCAAAGCACTTGGGTGTTTGATTGTTTGATTTTTTTCTTCTTCTTCTTCTTCTTCTTCTTTCTTCTTCTCTCTCTCTCTCTCCTCCCTCTCTCTCCTCTCCTCTTAGCTCTCTCTCTCTCTCTCTCTCTCTCTCTCTCTCTCTCTCCTCTCCTCTCCTCTCCTCTTCGCTCTCTCTCTCTCTCTCTCTCTCTCTCCTCTCTCTCTCTCTCTCTCTCTCTCTCTCTCTCTCTCTCTCTCTCTCTTCTTTTTCTTTCTTTCTTTCTGTCTTTTTTGCATGCAGAAATCAAAGTAGTCTGCCACCAGCAAGCTACTAGTTTTGTGGTGTAGGAAGGAACGAAGCCAATATCAGCCACAGACTTGAAAGGAGACTGGTCAAACACGGCCATAATTCGCTATTTGGCGCTCGTTGAGAAAAGAACGCAGTTTGCTACACTATTGCGTGTGGGGAGAGAGAGAGTGTGGGGGGGGGGGGGAGGTGGGGGGAAGGGGGTTGAAGGGGAGGGGAAGGGGAAGGGAGGGTAGGGAAAGGAAGAAGGAGCGGAAGGAGCGTACGGGGTAGTCTGAGGGGGGGGGGGGGGGGGGAGGGGGGAGGGGGGGGGGTGGAAAGCTGTGTGCGAGTTTGTGTGTATGTGTGTGTGTGTTTGTGTGTGTGGAGAGAGAGAGAGCGCGCGCGCGCGCGCGCGCGCGCGCGCGTGCGTGCGTGCGTGCGTGCGTGCGTGCGTGTGTGTGTGTGTGTGTGTGTGTGTGTGTGTGTGTGTGTGTGTGTGTGTGTGTGTGTTGTGTGGGGTGCGTGTTGTGTGTGTGTGTGTGGAGAGAGAGAGAGAGAGAAGGTAGGAGCGGGGAGAGGGAGGGGGAAGGAAAAGAGGGGCGGGGAAGGGGGGTGGGGGGCTGTGTGTGTGTGTGTGTGTGTGTGTGTGCGTGCTAGCATATGTGTGTGTGTTAGCATGTGTGTGTGCGTTGTCTGTTAACATACGTGTGTAGGGGGGGGGAGGGGGGGAGGGTACGGGTGTGTGTGCGCCTATGTGCAGAATATATAAAATATATATATATATATATATATACATATGTGTGTATGTATGTATGTATATATGCATATATATATGCATATATATGTATATAATATATATAGATATATAGATATATTAGCTCTTTTACAAACAAACCGAAAAACAAAACCAAAGAAACAGCCATCACTCGCCCATAGGGGCCTAAGCCTGCGCTGAACTTTCCCTTACCTTCCTGTCCCCTACAGCCCAAAGTGACGGCTATCGATCCGTCCCACTTTGACGACATTTCTCTCCAAAACCCACAGATCTGACACGGGTCTCTATGGACTCTCCTATGTGTCCTATCATCGATTTAGCCCCCGACACCGTTTAGTCTCAACCACCCCTCTCTTTTCTTTCGTGGTGTGTGTGTGTGTGGGGGGGGGGGGGTTTCGAGGTCCAGCGTTGTCCTTTTTCCTCCGTGCAAGTCTTTTGCCCCTCTTGCTGTTTGGTCAGCTTCTGGCTATGATATTCAACATTTGATTTAGGTTACGTGGCCAGGCCTGTTATTTGAAGGGATGTTGACCAGTAATGGATGTGACTTGTCCAAAGTTGCTGGAGAGAAAATGGTTCGGGGGTGAAAGCATTTGTTTAGCGTTTCCAGCAGAGTGGTGGTTGTTTTTTCTGCTTGGTGGTTGTACTTTCTGGTGGCTAGTTTCGATCTGTGTTGAGAGGAAGCTGGCAGAGTTCTGTATCGTGGATTGTTCATGATTTCGAGAAGAAGAAAAAAATAAATGAAAAGGGAGAGAAAGCTTTTTGTGTGACTTTTTATGGCTAACAAACTTTTTTTTTCTTTTGTTGTTTTTTTTTTAATGTAGTAGTAGTAGTAGTAGTAGTAGTAGTAGTAGTAGTAGTAGTAGTAGTAGTAGTAGTAGTAGTAGTAGTAGTAGTAGTAGTAGTAGTAGTAGTAGTAGTAGTAGTAGTAGTAGTGTATTTTTTCTTGTTTATCATAGTGTTTTTGGTAGAGATCGTAGTTAGTTTTGTTTTTTCTCTGGAGCTGACTTTCTGCTTGAGAAGTTTGTTTATAATGTGGACTATGATAAATTGAATGCATTTTAATTTTACTCTAATCTATATATCTCTCTATATATAGAGATATATATATATCTATATCTTTATATGTCTCTCTTTTAGATAGACAGACAGACAGACAGACAGATAGATAGATAGATAGATAGATAGATAGACAGACAGACAGACAGACAGACAGACAGACACAGATAGATAGATAGATATTCTGTAACTTCTGCTAGTATAACAAATTGCTACGTAATAATGGCTCAGCATAGATTTTTCCCCCATATTGCAAAAACCATTCACGATAATAGTATACCATTTTACACTTAAACTAGCCCAGAGAGAGAAATCTTGTTTATTAATTATTCCTCCTATTGCAGGACAGAACAGTCTGTGCTATCGAAGTGCTCCCTGAACAAGTGGGTTTTGTGTGTAATCTTACGAGGCCATAAAATAGCTAGATTATAGTAGCATTGTAAGAATGTTTCGGACTATGGGGAGGAATTCATTCAGACTCTACAATACTACTCTGGGTCTACTCCTATCTCATACTTTCTTGTGTGTTTTTCTTTCTTCTTTTACGTGCAAGAAAACCATAGCAAACTCACACTGGATAAAACCCGGTCAGAGTCAGAAAAAAAAAATATCTGTGACATGCATCAGATCAACTCGAACCAGCGACTTTCCAGCCCGTAACCCCCCAAAAAGCGCTAACCACTGCACCACAGCGGCTGGTGCCCCTGACTTTCCCAGTCCACTCACCTGAATGCCGATGATGCCCACGGAGACGTTCTTGGAGGTCTCTCCATGCAGAAAGTTGACTTTGCCGGAGTTGCCCACGTACTCCCTGCCTGCTTTGGCGCTGAGGTCTTTGGTTTTCCAGGTGACCATCACCTCTCCGTCAGCCCCGTTCACCCGGTTGATGGTCAGCTGCGCCTGCTCCGCGCTCTCCTTCACGATGTAGGACGGCTTGGACCACTCGAACTTCCCCGGTTCTGTGGTGCAGAGGGCAACCATGGGAACATCGGGTCAAAAGACTGTTAGGCTTTAGAGCAGTGACAGACTCGGAGAACTGTCTTGTGTAAAATTACGTTTTTCTGGTATATATTTTCCTGCTAAACGCAATAACTGATTGGAAGGGATGGAAAGTGTATCTGTGGCTGTTGTGTTAGTAATTTCCTGTGCAAGACAAGTTCCTCCCTTGCCTTGAAGCTTTCGCCGCCTTCCCCGACTCCACCCTTTAAAAAGAAGGTTGTTGTTGTCCTTTTTGTTTACAAGAATGGAGAAACAATCTGAGTAAAAGCCTGATTTTGACATCATCAATTTCTATTGCGTGTAGCATGTATTCTGCTATTGTTACTGGCAATAAGGAAGATGGCAATATAGTAATAGATTCGGTCTATCTAAATACTAAACTTTTTGCAGTCAACACACACACACACACACTAAAAACAATGCATTCACTGCATTCAACGTGGTCTTATGATGTCACAAAATGATCACATTATCAATTTTTGTTATGCACATTCAAACCAGCATTTTTTTACAGCACTTTGCTTGGAATAGGTAACTGCAAATCGGTTTTTACGACCTTATTTATGTGTATTATCAACAGTAGATGTTCACAATGCCTTTCGACTCGACAGGCCGGGTAAGAACCGTTCAATCAGTATTTGCAAAAAAGAAAAGTAAAGTGCATTTTTCAAAAGACGAGTCTCTGTTTCTCCTTTCTTTCTTGTTTTAGGATTTATTCTTCGACAATTATTCTACCAGTCATGGCATTTTCTTGTTTTTTTTCTCTTACGATTTTTTGTTGTTTTGTTTTTGGTTTGGGTTGGGTTTTTCTGGCGGCGGAGTTTTTGATGTTGTGTTTTGTGTTTGTTTGTTGTTGTTGCTGTTGTGTGTTCTTGGGAGGAGTGGGGAGGGGGGTTTGGTGGGGGGCATGATTTCATTATACAGCGCTTTCTTCAAGGGTAGTTCACACCGCTTTCCGAAGTCCTTGGCCGAGCCAACATATGCAGACATGGACAACAACGTTGTTTATCTGCTTGTCTAATCTTCCGTGCATGTTGGTACTTGACAGGGGTGAGGACGTAGATGAGTTTGACAAGAAGCTGTCATGGAGTGCTTATCTCCGGTCATTACTCCCTCGGTGCCATGCCGCTAAGATTCTGTCCAAGGCCAACGTGATCAATGGGATTTAACATTAAAGATTCTGTCCATTTGATTATGTGTTCCTGGCAAACCATCAAGCAAAAATACTCGTGAACATAAACGCACAACCACGCATCCATGCCCACCCTGACGCATGCATCCAACACACGCGCGCGCGCACGTACACGCGCACACACATACACACGCACGCACGCAAGGACACACAAACACACACTACTTTTACTCTCTTTCTTTATATCTCTACCCATCTCTTTTTTTGACGTTGTTACCTCATTGTTGTTTTATTTTCATTTGTTCTGCTTTTTACCTATCCTTTCTTCCTTCCCGTTCTTTTATCTGTTTATTTACAAACTTCTCTGTCCTATCCATTTTCCCCCAATAACGACCCATACAGTATGCATCATAATCGTGGCTAACTCTTGCTAATGCGTTTCGCAGCCTCTATGATTCGTTGTGGTGTAGTGACGCTGCCATTGCCGAAGTGCTATCCGTACAACCTTTCACCCGATGCATTATTCACGTGGAATGCAGAGTGAATGGAAACAACCCTATAGAGCTCCAACAATGAGAGCAGCTAACGCAGAGACATCGCTTTGATAAATTAATAGAGAGAACTGTGAGTACCGGAACTAGATTTTATGTCGTGATTTTGCGTCTTGATTTTGACTAAATAAAGTGGCTAACAAAACAACAACAACAACAACAAAACACATCCGCCCTTTTGTTTTGATATTATCATTCTAGCCGTACCTGAAAATCCTTTGGGCAAAAACTAAAATTTGTGTTTAGTGTTCGTTGTAAGTTTTTTCTGTGGTTCATTTTTGTTTTAACAGTTATAGTTACCTTGTGTCCTGTGCTTTGAGTAATAGGAAAAGCGCACCAAAAGTGATCAATTATCATTATCATTACTGATACACGTCCAACTCATTTGGTGATCTACAGACAGCACGCCTAAGACAGCTTTTACATCTACGGAAGGATTAGTAAGGGTGTGAGATGCTAAATTTATGAAATGGACAATAAAAATCGAGCATGTTTCCTTGTTCAACCTGTAATTTGTGCATTAAAGAAAGAACCACGACAACAAGAGAGCTTGTTGGTCTAGGTTAAGCCCTGGAGATAAAAAAAAGTATGTTCTTTCGAGCCAGAAGGCCCATAGAGCCGGAGCTTATCCCGGTTTCTGTAGCGTTAAGCGAACTGATGGTTTTTCACCACCCCTGTGACAGGACGCTAGTTTGTCGCCAGATACTTCCCCAGCAGAGCTGGTACCCACTTGTACACCTGGGTGGAGTGAGGAAAATAGGAGTAACGTGTCTTTCCCAAGGACACAACACCGAGCCGAGCGGGGATCGAACCCGCGACCTCTGGATCACGAGTTGACCGCCTAAACCACTCGACCACGGTGCCTCCAAAGCCCTGGAGATAAGCCCACTTTTAAGGCAAATAGATAGCTATGTAGAGGAGAATATAGGACAAAAGATAAAGATCTCATTTTGCTGGGGAGGCACCCTTTCCCGTTGTAGAGCAGCCAGAAAGTCTAAGAGAAAAAATTTTGCCTTGAATATCGATGGTGAACAGAGCAAGACATAAAAACTAGCATAACAGAAAGGGTAAACTAGGGAGGGAGTAGGTAGAAATTACTCATCCATTTTGTGAGGTAAATAACAATATCAACAAAACGATGAAAGAAAGAAGAAAAACAGAGAAAGAGAGAAGAGAGAGAGAAGAAGGATATGAGTTACAGAGAGACAGACGAATAGAACAAACGAACAAACGAACAAACTAACAAATAAGTTTTATCTTAATCGGAAACTGGCTCTAGCAAACTCACCCCATCCCCCTTACAACCAGCCCTCTAGTTATGGGCAAAGAGATAAATATCTCATAACACACGAATTTCGTGACAAGAATTTAAAAACCACACACGCACGCATTTACTAACCAACCTAACTCAACCAACCTACAACGCAAACCAAATCAAACCAACCCAAATCAGAAATAACCAAACCCAACCAACTGAACCAATAACCCTAAACCGCAACCGCAATAATCACTTCCCTATCAATATCCATTTGTTACAAGAACCCTTATATTCCTCGGACTCCCAAGCTGATGCCACTCACCGTCATCATTGACAATGGTGACCTGGTTGATGCAGACTTTCCCCAGGATCAGGTCGTCCTCAGAGCTGCCCTGGGGGTCGTGGAACATCTTCACGTAGAAGAACTCATCCGGCTCCCAGACGTCGTCGTCTACAATCTCCACGAAGACGTCCTTCATGGACTCGTTGGGTTTGAAGGTGATCAGCTTCTTTATGGGCTTGTAGTCCTCGCCTGCTTCTGCTGTGCCGTCGATAGTTTCCACTCTGTGAGAGACAAAGAGAGGAGATGGATGGAAGGTTGGATGAAGAAAAAGGGAGTGTAGAAAGTAAGAAGAAAGGGGGAAATAATGTGCACGGCGATGACGACAATGACGACGTTTTATTTACTGATAGTGATAAATTAAGCACAATGACTTTTCTTCCTGCCCTCTGTGTGCGTGCACGTGTGCCCAAACACACACACACACACACACACACACACACACACACACACACACACACACACTTATATTGTCGAACTCTTTTAAATGCAAAGACAATGGTGTGTGTTTTTTATTTCTTAATCTCATCATGATTCATACTACTCTGCAAAAAAAAAACACACACAAAAACAAAGCCGCTCATATGACTAAACTTGAAATCTTTCTTTTACTGAATTATTCCTTTTCTTTCTTTGATTCTAATAACGACACTTAGTATCGGGTCTGCTCGAGATTCAAATCACCAGAATCAAAAACACCATAGATCAAATAACATGCCATTTTCAAACTGCAAAGAGCAGCGTAATTATACTTTCATCCCTGTAACAGAATAGTTCAACTTTGAGGAAGGACAGAAATTCAGCAAAAACAATGTACAACAACAACAACAACAAAAAGTTGAAAGCTAACCACCAAGACAGAATATTCAACAAAACAAAGTATAACAAAAGAA
>CM054135.1:63039928-63042428 GCA_028751875.1 Rapana venosa
GTTCAGCTCTGCAAGTTCACTGTACATGTTTTATCTTTAAGCCCTCGCGAACTCGGTAACATTTTTGTTCTGATCCCATGGTTCACTTTCCTGTTGCTTTTGGTTTTAGATTTTCTTTCTTTCTTTTGTCATCCGTTTCAAGAATGACTGCTACAATCACGACTTTTTATATAAAAAAATAATAATTAAAAAAGACTGTAAATGCATTTACGCATGCCACAAATGTACAAAACTGCGTATGAAGCAATCAAAGTTAATCTCCAGTCATTTTCTGCATAGATGTTCTTATTACAATCCATTCATTTTTCTGGGTCTTGTTCGTGCATCCGCCCATTTGTTTAACCATTACAGCCGCCATGGTCTCTCAAGAGAGTGCTTTACTGATCGTCGCCTTTAGCAAAAAGACGCTTGAGAATCATCAAGGAAAGATATTGTCGATAGAATAAAGAGACTGTAAGATTAAGTACGACAGTAAAAATGCATTATTAATTCATACTGGCATTATTGTTATGGTCGTTTGAACTTGGTTTTCTGTTATTTGTTGATAAAGTACCGCTGAAAAAGTTGTTTTGGTTTTGTCCGAAAATTACTGACGATGGGCAATAGGTCACCTCCATTTTCATCTTTTCTGTTCTATGCTTGTTTAATAACCTTAACGGTCTCGGCTGTCTTGAACAGTGGACTGTAGGAAAGTATCGCTATAAAGATGGTGCATTGAACTGAAAAGTAATTTCAGTCTCAAAGTAATGGTAAGAAAAGCGAGCACGCAAGGGTGTACGTGCCCACGTAAACCCACGCGCCCACGTAGACACGTGCACACACACACACGCACGCACACGCGCGTGCGCGCGCGCGCGCGAACTAAGTGATAAGAGAGGGTCGAGAAGCAGATAAATATAGAACACATAAACCAGAGATTGAGAAGCAAGAAAAAAGAATGAATGAAGAAAGACAGACAGACAGAAGAAAGAAGGAAGAAAAAAAGGAAAGAAAGAAAGAAAGAAGACAGACAGACAGACAGACAGACAGGGCAGAAGAAAGAAAGAAAGAAAGAAAGAAAGAAAGAAAGAAAGAAAGAAAGAAAGAAAGAAAGAAAGAAAGAAAGAAAGAAAGAAGGAAGAAGGAAACAACCAACCAACCAACCAACCAACCAGCCAATCATCCAACAACAAACCAAACAACCCAACCAACCAGCCAACCAACCCACCCAACAAACAAACAAACAGGGCAAAAGCCTGAGCGGCAGATACCGAAAGAAACAGAATAATTCAAAGCCATTCCAGAGCCTTCTTTTGATCACGCTGGCATAACAAAACAGCTTCGTTTCCTTTCAATACCCCTAGTAATCCAGAACAGCATCGTTCAAATAAAGGCAAGTTTGCGAGAAATCATGACCAGTTCTGATCAGTCAAGCCCTTACTCATTAAGTGAACTCTTTTGCAAAGAAAAAAATCGATTTAAAATCTCTGTCTCTGTTTGTTCTGTCTTTCTATCTCTGTCTCTCTGTCTGTCTGTCTGTCTCTCTCTCTCTCTCTCTCTCTCTCTCTCTCTCTCTCTCTCTCTCTCTCTCTCTGTCGTAATTTTGGTTATCTTAGATTAATAAGACATTATTGCAATATTGATTTCTGTTTATGATTTAGATGGTTTTGTACATGGGGTTTTTTTTATGTGCACAAACTGGGAGAAAGGGGAGTGGAACAAAGATTTTGACTGAATCTCTCTCTCTCTCTCTCTCTCTCTCTCTCTCTCTCTCCTCTCTCTCTCTCTCTCTCTCTCTCTCTCTCTCTCTCTCTCTCTCTCTCTCCTCTCTCTCTCTCTCTCTCTCTCTCTCTCTCTCTCTCTCTCTCTCTCTCTCTCTCTCTGACAGTTTTTTTTTTTGGTCGGTTCCAGAATCGTTCGGTTTGTCTTCCTGGCAACATAGATCGATTGGTTTCCGTGCTGTGAGGCATGAGAAAAAATTACAAAGCGTTCTTTTATAGCCTAAATATAATGGAACCCTGAAGTGTCTGTATCGCGGCACGGACGTTGTCCTAGAGAAGACGGTTGAAAATAAAAACATGCACAACTACACGCATCTTCGGACATATTCAAGCGTGTGCATTAAAATGCGTTCACGCATGCGCTCGTGTGTGTGTGTGTGTGTGGTGTGTGTGTTGTGTGTGTGTGTGTGTGTGTGTGTGTGTGTGTGTGATGTGTGTGTGTGTGTGTGTGTGTGTGTGTGTGTGTGTGTGTGTGTGTGTATGTGTGTGATGTGTGTGTGTGTGTGTGTGTGTGTGTGTGTGTGTGTGTGTGTGTGTGTGTGTGTGTGTGTGTGTGTGTGTGTGTGTGTGTGTGTGTGTGTCCCACGTAGGTATGTGAGGCACTGCACACAAGCATACATGAACATGCATACGCATATATGGGCTCAAGCGTACACATATACACACTGCGCGCACATACTCGTACACAGAATGGAGAGAGGGGAGACAGAGAGTCAAGAGGAAAGAGAGACAGACAATGA
>CM054135.1:63047428-63069928 GCA_028751875.1 Rapana venosa
TTCAAACCATCACCGACTCACCTGTTCAATGGAAACTTTCTCCTGGAGGATTATCAGTACATAATTAACTACCCCCGAACCTCCCTCAAATGAGACAATAAACTGAGGCATTGTTTTGGGAGCGCGCGCAGAACATCTTGCGCACTTGTTAAGACCCTCTGCCTTTCAAAAGGTGTCCCATAACCAATAAGATCGTAGGGGAGCGAGGCGTCAGAGACCTCACTTCTCTAGGGGCCAGCATATTGAGCGCGGTGCCCATCTCCTCTCCCTCGCTGCTTTACCTTCCCTGACCCTAAAGAGCGGAGGTATCCATTTACAGCTGGGTGAACTGGGGGAACTGTATTGAAGCCAAGACGCGCAAACGGTCACCCATCCAAGTGGTAACCACGCTCGACGCTGCTTAACTTGGCTGGGGGAAAGCGAGAGCTCCAACCACTGAGCTATCCCGTCCCCTATTTCGTTACGGCTACCTTAATGGTGCGCGCAAAAAGGGTCGCATACGCAACATTCCGACCTTTAATGAATCTCAGAGCCCTAACCGAAGAACTTTAAAAAACAAAAGAAGAAGAGGCACAAATAAACGCCAACACGGAGGCACAGCAACAATGCCAGATAACCACAGAGGGTCGGTGGCATGAATAACAGGCTCCTGTGTCCCTCCTACCGTTTGCTTCAAGGGTTCAGCAGAACGAATAATTATTGGAAAGCTGTTTCTGCTGAAGTAAAGACGGGCAGTGGATAGGTGACAACCCTTGAAAGGCGCACACAAAAGCCTTACATGTATTTTTCCTTCTTTTATGGGTCAAATGTTTCTTTTTTTTAATTGATAAGCGCAGACTGAGATACTTTGGTTATACAAACAAAAAATTCAGACAAATCTAATAACGACGGTTCTCCATGGTAAGGTTTAGGGCAGAAGGAAAAGAGGCAGACCATGAACATCCTACATTGCCAACATCACTGAGGTCAGTGGTCTGGGAGGGCTACAGGAGATCGTAGAACTCAGCAGAGGCAGAGGGAGATGACGATCCCTGATGCTAATGCGTACAACTCCTACCGACGACAGCAGCAATGGAGACAGTTGAGTTTAGTTATGGGAATAATCTATACATATTTATGCGATGAAGCTGCTACTAATTATTTCACTTCTTTAAATCCCACGGGTGTGGTTAAGGAAATGCACTGGATTTTTAAAGCGGTTAATCTTTGGAAAAATTGAACAGGGTGGATCCTAACCCTCTCCACGTCAAGCGCTAATACAATCAAACCAAACAAATTAAAGCCCTTTTTTAAAAAAAAATAGCTATTAACATTTTTCGATAATGGATGACATCTACAGAATGACAACAACAAACTACATTTTGAAAGTGCCGATAGAATATTCTGGCCCTCTGAGTGACGTCAGAATAACCAATCAACAACAATACAGAAAAAGATCGATACGATCGATTTTGTTGTGTGCTTTACTGTGTAGAGCTGTTGTTGTGACCAAAAGGCTTGACTGGTCTGACAAGTTTTGGGAAGCGAGGGATGTCAACTCCGTCAACAAAGGGGATCCTGTATAGCATATAATGGCAAAGTCCTTCCACCATGTAACTTTTTCTGCGTGCGTACGTGCGTGTGTGTGTGAGTGGGTATGTGTAGATGTGTGTATGTGTGTGTGTGTGTGTGTTGGGGTGTGTGTGTGTGTGTGTGTGTGTGTGTGTGTGTGTGTGTGTGTGTGTGTGTGTGTGTGTGTGTGTGTGTTGTGTGTGTGTGTGTGTGTGTGTGTGTGTGTGTGTGTGTGTGTGTGTGTGTGTGTGTGTGTTTCTCTGTGTGTGCTTGTGTTCGAGGTGGGAGAGGGATTGTTGGGCTAACTCCAGCTAGTCATTGTTTATTTAATCCCGTTTCTCATTCAATTGAATCTTTGGATACCCACGGAAATCAATGAAATGCTCTCTCTCTCTCTCTCTCTCTCTCTCTCTCTCTCTCTCTCTCTCTCCTCTCTCTCTCTCTCTCTCTCTCTCTCTCTCATGATTCACTTTGCTTATATACTTTTGTGTTTACATGTTTTCTTTTCTTCATGTTTTTGAGGGCTGGATGTTTTAAATAAAAAAAGTCTTGTGCTTATTCTATTACCCTCACAAAATAAAATTTCGTTATTGTTATCGTTGTCTCTGTCCCTCAATGAAAAACAAAAACCCGCTCGTTGTTCATTCATTGTTCGTTCATTGATTCATTCACATTCTCTCTTCCCTCCCCTTCCCTATCACTCCCCCCCTCCTCCCCCATCCTTCACCGCAACAGTACCACTACTCACCAACCTTACCAACAACCACCACCATCACCAACAACAACAACAACAACACATACACACACACACGCGCGCACACACACACACACACACACACACACACACATACACACACACGCACACACACATAACACACACACACACACGCACCCCACCTCCCACACACACAACATACACACACACACACCACAGGCCAACGACTGCCTGATGAGCATCACCACCATCTAAGTGGGAAGGACCGGTTCACACTGAAGAAGAAGAAGAACGAGCAACTCACCGAAGGAAATCTCCACCTCCGAGGCGGTCTTGTTACGGCCGCAGCAGAAGCCGCGGTCCGCGGTGTAAGCCACCAGGATGAGCACGGGGAACATGAGGAAGGTCAGCACCGCTTCCCACAGCTCCACCTCCTGGGGCGAGGTGCCCAGGATCACCACGATCAGCCAGACGTAGGCGAAGATGCCCGTGAACGCCGTCACCCCGAAGACGCGCATGTTCTTCAGACGCCGGCTCTCGCCGTCGGGGATGGAGAGGATGCAGATGGCGGTGATCATGAAGAGGTTGAAGGCCGCCGAGCCCACGATGGTGCCCGGGCCCAGCTCCCCGGACTTGAAGTTGTTGGAGATGGTCTCCACCACCGACATCATGATCTCCGGGGCGCTGGTGCCGAAAGCCAGGAGGGAGAGGTTCGCTACCGTGTCGTTCCAGACCTGAGGAGGGCAGGGGTGGGGGTGGAAGAGAGAGAGAGGAGGATAATGTTGCGTGAGAAGTCTTTTCTTTATTCGTCAGCGCCTGGGGTTTATCACGGTTCTTGATTAAACCATTGACGCTGGGGGCAACAACAGCAAAGTGAGAGGCTGTTGTATGACCAGTGGCTTTCTTTCCCACTCATGGAATTCCACTTTACAGCTTAGTCTTTAGTGATCGACTATGACTCTCTGACTAGGAGGCTTGACTGGCACAGCCCTTATGTGCTGCAGCCCTGGGGGGCTAGTTGGCCTTTGGAGAACATCTCCAACGCTGACTATCCTTTTGCCCACTTGGCCGAGAGAGTGGGGATGTACTGTCGGCAAGGCATCTCCACTAAAATCAAATTTCCGCCCAATTTCAGAAACAGCAGCTGCCTCCTCTGCTGTTTTGGAGGTCATCGTCGAAAACGACGGACTAACATACATATTTATTTATTCTTTTATATCGAGGATAATGGAATAAGCATGGATGTGCTTTTTTTAACATCCAGTCCCCGTGTGTATGCGGATTTGTGAATTCTGTCATCTTGCTCCCAACCGGCACTTAATGGCCTACTCTTACGAAAAGGCGGAACAAGATTTTAACGTGTGCGCAAGATGTTCTGCGTGCGTTCGTACACGGGACCTTGGTTTATAGTCTAACCCCGAAGGAATTTTTGAGGAGAGTGGAGTCTGCACTAATGTTAACTCCAGAGAAAAATATCCTCTTGAACGGGAATCGAACCCGGGTCGTCAGATTGCGAGCGCAATGTTCTGACCACTAGGCTAATATGGGTGCCGGAGGAGTGGTAGGAAGGTGTGGTTATTTGTATGAGAGAAAAGAACTAAGGGGGGAGGGTGGGTTAACTCAGTATGTTCAGCATCTTTATCCTATTTATGAAACAGCCGTACAGCTAAAATGTTTAATCATGTACGACGTTGATTTTAATCAGATCCACTATAAATGGTCCCTCTGCTCTTTGAGTGAGAAAAGACAAATTTTGGCCTAAAAAAATCCTGCAATTTAAAAAAATGCACTGAAGCCAAGTTTGTACAAATGAAAAAGCACATAAACGTTGCTTTGAGGCACAATAAATCTAGCAAGAGATTGAGAACGGGGCGGGGGGGAGGGTTGTCTGTTCTTAATTGTTGATGGTAGCCCTAGAAAATATTAGAGCTCTATGTCTTGATGGCTGTTTTACAAAGAAGTAGAAGAGTTAAACATGGGCTGTTCGTTTCTTCTCTTCTTCTTCTTCTTCTTTCTCTTCTTCTTCTTCTTCTTCTTCTTCTTCTTCTTCTTCTTCTTCTTCTTCTTCCTCTCTTCTTCTTCTTCTTCTTCTTCTTCTTCTTCTTCTTCTTCTTCTTCCTTTCTTTTTCTTCTTCTTCCTTCTTCTTCTTCCTCTTCTTCTTTCTTCCTCTTCTTCTTCTTCTTCTTCTTCCTTCTTCTCTTCTTCTTCTTTCTTCTTCTTCTTCTCTTTCTTCTTCTTCTTCTTCCTTCTTCTTCTTCTTCTTCTTCCTCTTCTTCTTCTTCTTCTTCTTCTTCTTCTTCTTCTTCTTCTTCGTCTTCTTTTTCTTCCTCTACTTCTTCTTCCTCTACTTCTTCTTTCTTCTTCTTTTCCTCCTCTACTTCTTCTTCATCTTCGTCTTATTCTTTCTTCCCTTGGAGCGCTCACTCTTTCATCCAGCCTGAATGGAGTCTGCAGTCTGTCCTGGTGACTCCGCCGGTCCCCCAGAGTTTCTTCTGGAGCTCTGTTGGGCTGGGCCGCGTTTGGTGTCTCAGAGTGTGTCCATTTGTTTGTAATCAATATAGCTTCAGACAGAGCAGGACTATACCACATGCAGTTTGCTTCATCAGCCGCAGAATTCCTGACTGTGTTACTATCAAACACATCTCAACAAACAGCTGAAAGCATTGTCTTCTAAGAATACACTCTACAGTCTCACAACTCGTTAAATCAAAGTCCTTAATTCTTTACAGAACACAAGCGACAGTTACATACAAAATCTGATGGTTCCAGCGTAAAACGCCCGCTACTTTATTTCTTTGTACGTTTGTCTGATTTAGTTTTGTTTGTTTGTTTAAGAACACACACACATAAACACACACGTACATACACACACATACACACACATACACACACACACACACACACACACACACACATCTTGCGCACACGTTAAATCCTGTTCCGCTTTTCGTAAGAGTAGGCCATTGTGTGCCGGTGGGAACAAATGACAAAATTTACAAAACCGCATACACACGGGGACTGGATGTAAAAAAGCTCATGAATGCTTATTCCATTATCCTTGATATAAAAGAAAAAAATAAATAAAATGAATAAACACACACACACACACACATACACACATTAAAAAGAAACTAACTCTAGACGCTACTCAAAACACAGAGACACCATGCACACACACACACACACACAGCCCATGAACTCGACCCTCACCTTGACCTCAATGGTCTTGATGCCATCTTTCTTGGCAGGGTCTGGGATCTGGATCTTGCGAGTCTTGCTGGTGATGTGCTCGATGCCGCACATGAAGGCATCAGCCACAATGGCCACGCCAAAGAAGCACCACAGCATGGCCAGCACATAGAGGAACGCCCTCACACCCTTCTCCCAAGATTCCTCTTCAAAGATGGGCAGAATCAGGCCTCGATCTGAACACGTCGTGTTTGCCATCTCGGATCACCGTGAATGACAAAGTCGTGCAGGATCTTCGGCAATGAGGAGGCGACTGGTGACCAAGTGTTAGAAAAGTGTGATGTGGAGATGAGGTCTTTTATTTAAATGTTTGTGGTGAAGAGGTAGCGGCCAATATCAAGAAGAAATGGGGGTGTCTTTTCTTGTTTTAAATCTTTTTTGGACAAAAATATTGACTGATCAAGAAAAAAACGAATGCTAAAGCAACGATGTCAATGAAAAAAATAAAACTAGATATTTGATCAAAGGGTAAGAACTGGGTTTGAGGGGATGGTGGATGATGGAAAAACTGCTCTGAAGACAAAGGAGTAAAGTTATCGCGAATATAGATGGTGTGAGGAAAAAGGCTAAGTGTGTTCGAATAAGAGCACGGGTGCTGGAGTTGAGGCACAGATTATGTAATCTTCAAGCTAGGGAGTGATGGCGTGTGTGACCAAGAAAAAGACACAGTTAGTATAATATGAAAAAATGAAGACACAGTACAAATATCACACAAAACAACCAAGAAAACTACAAAGTTTTTTTTCCCTTTTCTCAGAGAAATTGTCTAAAACAATGTTTAGAATGGGACTTCTAGACAAGGTTGAAGTTCAAGCTTCGAGGGCATACAAAGCGGAGAGAGGGTGGATGAGATCTATCTGTTGCCGTGGGTTGTGATAGTTTCAGTCATGATTGTATTTTGCTTGGATGACGCCGAAGAACTCGCTTGTCTACGATGCACATGTTGTCCACACGTCTGTCGCTGGGAGGCTGCCTTTTGTGTCTGAAACAAAAGACAAGGGCACGTTGAGTCAAGAAGGACAAAAGCAGATTTCAAATGATTAATGTGTGAATGAATTAATTAATTAATTAATGTATGAATGAATGAATGAATGAATGAATGAATGAATGAATGAATGAAATGAATGAATGAATGAATGAATGAATGAACGAACGAATAAACGAACGAATGTATGAATTAGTGAATGAGTGAATGAATGAGTAAGAGAATACATACACACACATATATAATATATATATATATATATATAGAGAGAGAGAGAGAGAGAGAGAGAGAGAGAGAGAGAGAGATACGCATACAAACATACAGACGTACACATACAGACAGAGGACAAACACACAGACATACGTATGTACGTACGTATGCACGTACGCAGGCACGCACCCATATACTTGCTTAAAATAAGTACGTGCGAATATATCTACATACATAAGTAATATGTAGGTATGTATTTGGCTGAACTAACATTTGAATGTTCAACAGACACACGCGCGCCGCAGCACACACACACACACACACACACACACACACACACACACACACACACACACACACACACACACACAAAGGAGGCAGAAATACCATAATGAAACTCAGAGACAAACAGACAAAGCAAGAATGGGAGGCAGGTAAGAGGAGTGCGCAACAAAACTAAACGCGAAACGAAACCATCCACTATGCAATAACGCCATTTAACAGAAACAAATGAAGGCGGCACAAAAATCCACCCACTCAGTCTTGTGTTTCTCTGTCAGAGCTGCCGATTCTGTTATATTACACTGAATGACCGGGCTATAGCTAATGAAGCTGTCAGGAGGGGATCGGCCTCACACAAGGCCTAACTTCTTGGCTCATAGCAGATAATCAGTAGTGAGTCAAAAGTTATTAACTCCTATATATAGCCGTCGGAGCATAAACTTCACACACACACACACACACACACTCTCTCTCTCTCTCAAGCTGGTTGTGAGAGATTAGCATCGAGGATCAGTTCGTTCTTGTCGTCTGGCCACAAGTTTTAAGGTCAGTGTGGATGCGGGTCATTAGTCATCGTTGGTATTGTTTCTGAGCCACCTTAGAGAGCTTCAGTGGTCAGTGTAGTGCCTGAGGCAACAGTTGGCATTACTGGGTTATTATATTACCTTTGTTTTTTGGTTTTGCATCGCCGAATGATTTTGTATTAATTCACGCATGCACGCACGCACGCGCGCACACATAGATAGATAGATAGATAGATAGATAAGAAGACAGACAGACAGACAGACAGACAGACAGACAGATAGATAGATAGATAGATAGATAGAGAGATAGAGAGATAGAGAGATAGATAGGTGTCAAAATTAACCAACTTTGATCTTATTTACATTTTATAAAGTCAGCTATGTTAAGTTTCTTTGTTTTCATCAGCAGCAGAGTGATACGGAAAAATGGTTATTTATACACAAGAATCATTTTAGTAATGAACCGTATAATCGCAATATTTCATATCTGGGAAGACTGTTGCTTGGTTATCCGTGCAATGGAAGAGTTTTAGGCATAGTCTAGTTTAGCAGGGCTGCATACGTCTTTCCAATTGTCTACGTTTGTACGGAGAATTGCTTGCTGTAACTAGAAGAGGGTTCAGGCTCGCCAGGTATATTCAGGAGTTTTGCCATGAAGTTCTTTATGGTTTTACACCAATCCTTGTCTTTGATTGCCTTGATGAACAATATGACTTTGGGGAATTTTGAAATGATTTTGTTTACTCTAATAATGAGTCTTATTGACTTTGATGGACAGATTTGTAAACACTTTATTAAACATCACTGTAGATATCTCGAAAAAAAAATCTGCATTGTGAAAGTATGTGTACGGTCTAAAATAAAGAGTCTATTTTAATCATCTCAAAGTATGTAAAGTTATCCTGTTTTACGATCATTGAATTCCCTTTTTTTTTTTTTAGTCGACACCACAGCTTTTTTTACGTCAGAAACAAATTCGCTTGCAGAGAAAAGAAAATAATTTGCGGTGAAAGGAATGCAGGGGCATAAACTGCACCCATTCCGAGGTCAGGCATGTGAGCGTTTCAAGCAGACATTCAACTTCAGCTTGCGTGACATTGAACTTCAGCTTGCATGACATTGAGCTTCAGCTTGCATGACATTGAGCTTCACCTTGCATGACATTGAGCTTTAGCTTGCATGACATTTAGCAGAGCTTCAGCTTGCATGGCATTGAGCTTCAGCTTGCATGACATTGAGCTTCACCTTGCATGACATTGAGCTTCAGCTTGCATGACATTGAGCTTCAACTTGCATGACATTGAGCTTCAGCTTGCATGACATTGAACTTAAGCCTGCATGACATACAGCTTCAGCCTGCATGACATTGAACTTCAGCCTGAATGACATTGAACTTCAGCCTGCATGACATTGAACTTCAGCCTGCATGACATTGAGCTTCAGCTTGCATGACATTGAACTTAAGCCTGCATGACATACAGCTTCAGCCTGCATGACATTGAACTTCAGCCTGCATGACATTGAACTTCAGTTTGCCTGACATTGAACTTCAGTTTGCATGACATTGAGCTTCAGCCTGCATGACATTGAACTTCAGCCTGCACGACATTGAGCTTCAGCCTGCACGACATTGAGCTTCAGCTTGCACGACATTGAACTTCAGCTTGCATGACATTGGGCTTCAGCCTGCACGACATTGAACAAGGCACTCCTGACCAGACCAGTAGAGATGAGGGGTGTGGGGGACCGGCCTGGCCTCAGGCAGGGGTCTGACAGTGTGGCTGCTGGCAGGTAATGAGCTTTGTCACGTCCTGTAACCTTCCAGGCAGTGGAGCATGTGCTGTGTGGGCAAGGTAAGGGTGAATGATTAAAAACTGCAACATTGTTTCCATCATTTGGCCCCAAGTTGTCAAAGTTGGTATGAACGAGGGTTGTTAGTTCATTTCCATATTAACTGAGGCCTTCCAGCTTAACACACAGAGTCTGTTTCGATATTTAGAACATCAGCTGAACTCACAGCTACCTACTCGATAGTTTATAGATATGAGCTGAGTTGTCCACACTTTTAATGCAGACATTTGGGATGTAAACAAAGACAATGATTAATTAGATCCTTAGTCAATGCAACAAAGCAGTTGAAAGGTGTCAAACCTTTCAACTGCTTGCTACATTCTTTAAGTTGTGGTTACAATTTTTAGATGTTCAGCTATAGATTACTTTTGCATCGTGGCATAAGTTCTTCATATAGTCTACAACTAAGATAGGTATTGCAAGCTAAATCACATCGGGGTTAGGTTAGGCGGATTTTCTGGATAATTTATTATGAAATGTCTTACGAGTGTTAAGTCAATTCCTGCCTTTTGGTTTCGGTCTTAAGCTCAGCAAACCTTTCCAGTGTTAGAATAAATTATGCTTGGAGATTATTCGACGCGCAAGCGCAAGGGAGCGTGCACGCGCGCGTGTGTGTGTCGAGTGTGTGTAAGAGTGCACGAGTACATATGCATGTATGTTTGTCCGTCGTGTTCGACGATGACCTCCAAAACAGCAGAGAAGGCAGCTGCTGTTTCGGAAATTGGGCAGAAATTTGATTATAGTGGAGATGCCTTGCCCACAGTACGTCCCCACTCTCACGGGATGAGTGTTTGCGTATGTATATATATTCTAGTACACGTGTTTGTTGCTGTTTCATTTTCAACTCCCCTTCCCCACAATCCTTAGCTAAACAGCAGACGATCAAAGCAGCATTGCTAAAGTACAACAGAGTTCATAAACCATCAAACTGTCGAAATGTGTCCTAGGTGAGGCCAGCAGGCTGCTAGCAGACTTCCTGCATGCCGAGTTACGAGCACAGGGGAAGACCAGACACTACGCGCCCTACCCGTTAAAGGAAGGCAGAGAGGACAAGAGAAACTACCCCTTCTTTTTTAACAGTACAACATCTTTACTTCACACCACGCTGGCAAAACGGTACAACATCTTTAAGAGAAACTATCTCCTCATTAGTTCAGTTGCTGCAGATTCCGTAGTGTTTGAGATTCTCTTGGGGCCTGTGGGAGACAGTACAATATACAGTAGCTTAAGCAATTCCCATAGACAATCCCAGAAGGTTGCAAATTTCTGATTAGCAGGTAGCGAATTCATCTGCAGGAAAAACAGCCTCAGTGTGTGCTGTAAGAACACTTTGCAGTCTCTTTATGAACCAGCGGATGAACAACAGATGTATCCTTTATTCAAGGAGGGATGGTTTTAATTAGGTAAGGTAATCGGAATTAGTTAAGTTTAGTTTTTGACGTGTGCGTGTGGGGTGTGTGTGTGTGTTGTGTGTGTGGTGTGTGTGTGTGTGTGTGGTGTGTGTGTGTTGTGTGTGTGTGTGTGTGTGTGAGTGTGTGTGTGTGTGCGTTTTTGACGGTGTGCGTTGTGTGTGTGTGTGTGTGTGTGTGTGTGTGTGTGTGTGTGTGTGTGTGTGTGTGTGTGTGTGTGCGCGCGCTTACGTGCGTGTGTGTGTGTGTGTGTGGTGTGTGTGTGTGTGTGTGTGTGTTGTTTGCAAGCGAGTGTGCGTGCGTACATCCTGTATGTATTTTATGCGTGCCTGTATGTGTTTTGAATGTCTGTGTGTGTGTGTGTATACCACAGAGTATTTGCGTACTAGTGAGTGGGGAAGATAACATACGCTTGCATGCTTGTGTGTGTGTGTTGTGTGTGTGTGTGTGTGTGTGTGGTGTGTGTGTGTGGTATGTGTGTGTGTGTGTGTGTGTGTGTGTGTGTGTGTGTGTGTGTGTGTGTGTGTGTGTGTGTGTGTGTGTGTGTGTGTGTGTGTGTGTGTGGGGTCTACTTGCATATGTGGTATGTGTGTATGCGCAGGTGCAGGTTAGGAGCAGAGAAGGAGTATCCATACTCCCTCCACCATCCCCCACCCCCCACCCCCACCCCCAACAGATGCTTACGAGTGAGTATGTCCGTACAGGAACTGCACGAAGCTGACATTTTGTGTGTGCTGTGTGTCATGTAATGAAAATCGTTACCTCACCTCGCCCGCAGAGTGCATGACACGCGCCAACACATGATGACAGATGAAACATGTCAGTGTCAGTGCCAATGGCAGTGCCAGGGTTGCTCGTTGTGTGTGTGTGTGTGTCTTGTGTGTATGTAAGTGTGGTGGGTGGTTTTGTTAAGTGGTGTTAAGTGTGTGTGTGTGTGTGTGTGTGTGTGTGTGTTGTGTTGTGTGTGTGTGTGTGTGTGTGTGTGTGTGTGTGTGTGTGTGTGTGTGTGTGTGGTGTGTGTGTGTGTGTTTGTGTGGGTGGGTTGGGGGAGGGGGTATTTTGTATGCATGTACATACGCGTATTGCTTGCATATGTGCTCTGCAGCTCGACTGGTCCTGGGAGGGAGAGGGTCTGAACGCATCACTCCTCTTCTGCGGTCTCTTCGCTGGTTGCCTGTCTCACGGGGACTGGGGTGTGGGGTCAATGCCCTCTGTTTCAGATGTCTTCACAGGTCTGCGCCCTCTTGTCTCTGTGGCTGTCTTCACCTGTGCACTCCATCCCGTTCCCTTCGTTCGGCCGTGGGTCCTTTGTGCTTCGAGCGCCCAGGATTCAGGCAGACGTGTTGGCCTACGCTCTCCTGTTTCTGTCTGTCGCTGGCGGTGCTACCTAATGAATCGTTCTCACCTTCACTGGTCATGACCGCCAACCTGGCGAGAAACGCTTGTTCATCTGCCTGAGATTTCCCCCAGGTTGCCCGTTTTGGGGATGTTCTTTGTGTTAGTTGTGGTGTGGGATGTGTGTGTTGTGTGTGTTAAGTGTGTAGTGTGTGTGTGTGTGTGTGTGTGTGTGTGTGTGTGTGTGTGTGTGTGGTGTGTGTGGCGTAGTGTGCGGTGCTGGTTGTAATGTGTGTGTCATTATGTTTGGGGTGTTTGATGTGTGTTTGTTGTGGGTGGGTTGAATGGGGTTTTTATGTCATAATCGCTTATATATTCCATATTCTATATTATATATTAACCCCAAATGTGCGTGTATGTTCATGTGCTCGTGTACACTCATGCCTTGCGTGAGTGCGCGCTTGGAGTATGAAATTAAATCAGAACGTGCGTGGATAAACCATCTTTCTTGTTGGTAAATCTACACAGTTTTATGTTCGATTTCACTTTTTTTCTTTCCTGGGCTTGATTTTCAAGGTTCACCTTGGTAAGATGTTTGCGTGTGCGACCGTTTTTACCCATCATTCAGATAGCCACATTCCGACTTCGGAGATACAGATACAAATATAAAAAGCGTATGCACACAGGTGTGTGCGTGAGCTTTTTGATATTTTGTCATCCGTTCCTTCCAGCAGATAATGGCCTACTCTTGCGAAAGGCGGAACTGGTTTTTAACGTGTGCGTAAGATGTTCTGCGTGATTCTCACACGGTGCCCTCGGTTCGTAGTCTCATCCGAAAGTACTTTGATAATAGGTTTGATTTTTCTCGACAAACTGGGAGGAAAGGGTGAGGCTGGGAATCGAACACAGAATCTAACGGTTTGCTTGTTAGGCAGGTGGAAGGTCTTAACCGTCCCGCCGTCACTTTTCCCTCTTTGAGTTGATGTAGTCCATGTGGTATTAGGCCAATAAACCTTCTGGTGCCACGCTCTATCCCTTCACCCAATAAACCTATGGTGCCACGCTCTATCCCTTTACCCAATAAACCTTCTGGTGCCACGCTCTATCCCACCCAATAAACCTTCTGGTGCCACGCTCTATCCCTTTACCCAATAAACCTTCTGGTGCCACGCTCTATCCCTTTACCCAATAAACCTTCTGGTGCCACGCTCTATCCCTTTACCCAATAAACCTTCTGGTGCCACGCTCTATCCCTTTACCCAATAAACCTTCTGGTGCCACGCTCTATCCCTTTACCCAATAAACCTTCTGGTGCCACGCTCTATCCCTTTACCCAATAAACCTTCTGGTGCCACGCTCTATCCCTTCACCACAGCCCACACTGCAGGCTGCAGCACGCGTGATGACGAGGCCTGAAGTATGCCGGATGCTTGCCCTGCGGCCGAGCATAAATCACACTTTCTCTTTCATCGTATGAAATATGATCAGTGACTGCTGCTATGGTCATTGTTTTGAGCGTCAGACAGACGTCTGGTCTTGTTTTTCTTATTTTTTTGTTGTTGGGCTTTTTGTTGTTGTTGTTTTTTGGTTTTTTTTGCTGTATGCCATCTTTACTTCACATCCACACCAATTAATAACGTCTGATCTTGGTGTAGGTTTGGGTTTAGGTGTTCTGTGTGTGGGAGTATTGTATTGCCCGAAATGTTCATTGTCTTTGTTCGTTTAGACTTGTATATGTATGTAAGTGCACAGGTTTGCGTTTTGAGTATGCTCGTGTCGTCCGTACCAATGACTTTTAGCTGGTGTGCTCTTTAACGAAAAGATGGATTATTTTGTTATCGTATATTGCAAGGTACCATGCATGCATTCGCACACGGAAAATTGGGTGAAAGTCTCACCCAAGGAATATGTGTTGTGTGTGTGTGTGTGTGTGTGTGTGTGTGTGTGTGTGTGTGTGTGTGTGTGTGTGTGTGTGTGTGTGTGTGTGTGTGTGTGTGTGTGTGGTGTGTGTGTGTGTGTGTGTGTGTGTGTGTGTGTTGGTGTTGGTGTTGAGTCGGAGTCGACGTTCAGCCCCGATATGGCCTGTGTGGTCAGCGGGGCTGTAAACAACAACATTGGATTGGAGTCGATGTTAAAACTACAGGGGAACCAACCCACTCACTGACCCTTAGAACACATGGCTCAGGAAAGGCTCAAAAACCACGCTTTGGGGTTACTTCAGACCTCGCGTCCAATGTTCTGACCAATGAGCTGTCTGTGTACCATCTCTCTATCTCTCTACTTCCTAAGCCTGTCCCACAGAACCCGATCCAGCTTGGAAACAAGGCTGCAAGTATGTGTCATCCGTGGATGTGTTTTAAAGACAGAAAACGAAATGAATGATAGACGTCATCATCTGTTGGCATCTAAACTTGCATACTTTTTTCTTGCAGGACCCATTGCCTGAACACGAACTGCATTTGCTTTACATAGGGATATATACGGATATGTGTATGAATTTCTAAATGACGGCACATAAAAATGGTGCTGAATGAATCCTTTATAGTTTGTGTGCGCGCGCACACACACACACACACACACACACACACACACACACACAGAACATCTTGCGCACACGTTAAATCCTGTTCCGCTTTTCGTAAGAGTAGGCCATTGTGTGCCGGTGGGAACAGATGACAAAATGTACAAAACTGGATACACACGGGGACTCGATGTGCGTATTCCATTATCCTCGTATAAGAATAAATAAGAAAGAAACACAACACAACACAAAACAACACACACACACACACACACACACACACCACAACAATTCCTATAAACTACATACTATACTAAACTGCACATATAGTGCCTACTACAACCCTTTCCCCTCACTCCCCCCCCCCCCACCTTTTCCCCCCTCCTCCCCCATCCATCCCCCATGCCCCCCCCCCCCCCCCCCCCCCCTTCCCCCCTTCCCCATCTCCGAGAGATTTAGTATCCACTAGTAGCAGTAGCAGCAGGAGCGCATCTCTCTCCTCTGACTAGTCATGGCGTTTCCGATTGATGTCAACTGACCGACCCCGCGCTTGTGGATTGGTCAGAGGCTTGACCGTTCCCTTTTTGTCCGGGCTAATCTGAGGCCAAGGGGTCGTGGGCTCGTTAACCTGCTTACGCACTTTTTCCTGCCTGCATGGCGCGCGCGCGCGCGCGCGCGTGTGTGTGTGTGTGTGTGTGTGTGTGTGTGTGTGTGTGTTGTGTGTGTGTGTGTGTGTGTGTGTGTGTGTGTGTGTGTGTTGTGTGTGTGTGTGTGTGTGTTCGTGTGTGTTGTGTGTTGTGTGTGTGTGTTGTGTGTGTGTGTGTTGTGTGTGTGTGTGTGTGTGTGTGTGTGTATGTGTGTGTGTGTGTGTTGTGTGTGTGTGTGTGTGTGTGTGTGTGTTGTGTGTGTGTGTGTGTGTGGTGTGTTGTGTGTGTGTGTGTGTTGTGTGTGTTGTGTGTTTGTGGTGATGTGTGTGTGTTTGTGTGTGTGTGTGTGTGTTGTGTGTGTGTGTGTGTGTGTGTGTGTGTGTGTGTGTGTTGTGTGTGTGTGGTGTGTGTGGTGTGTGTGTGTGTGTGTGTGTTGTTGTGTGTGTTGTGTGTGTGTGTGTGTTAGTGTGTTGTGTGTGTGTTGTGTGTGTGGGGTGTGTGTGGTGTGTGTGTGTGTGTAGTGTGTGTGTGTGTGTGTGTGTGTGTGTGTGTGTGTGTTGTGTGTAGTGTGTAGGTGTGTGTGTGTAGTGTGTGTGTGTGTGTGGTGTGGTGTTGTGTGTGTGTTGTGTGTGAGTGTGTGTAGTGTGTTGTGTGTGTGTGTGTTGTGTGTGTAGTGTTTGTGTGGTGTGTGTGTGTGTGTATGTGTGTGTAGTGTATGTGTGTAGTGTGGTGTGGTGTGTGTGTAGTGTGTGTGTGTGTGTGTAGTGTGTGTGTGTATGTGTGTGTGGTGTGCGTGGGTGTGTGTCGTGGTGTGTGTTGGAGGGGTGTAATATGTTTTGCTTTGGGGTTTGAACATTATCTCATCTACTGCATATCCATATCCAATTTTTTGTCCAGATGACAATTTTTTTTCAAAACCGCATAGACACGGGGACTGGATGTACTAAAGCACATGAGTGCTTATTCCATTATCCTCAATTTAAAAGAATGAATAAATAAACACAATATAACAACACTTTCCTTTTCCAATACGATACCTTCTTCCAATACAACATCAGTCTCTTCAATATGATCTTCCGCTGGATATCTATCTCCAGTACAATACTTCCACTACAATGTATTATCTTCCACTACGATATCCACCTCCAATACAGATGGATACAAAACAATTATTTTTTATCCACGACAACATCGTTTTCTACCCACCACTGAATAGATCATCCACTACGATATCTATCTTTAATAGAACATCATCCACTACAATATCCTCTTCCACTACAGTATCTGTCTTTTTTATTATTATTATATCGAGGATAATTGAATAAGCACCCATGTACTTTTTTACATCCAGTCCCCGTGTGTATGCAGTTTTTTAAATGTCATCAGTTCCTACCGGTACACAATGGCCTACTCTTCCGAAAAGCGGAACGGGCTTTAACGTGTGCGCAAGATGTTCTGCGCGCGTTGCACACGGGGCCTCGGTTTATAGTCTCATCCGAAGGACTTTTGGGGAGAGTGGAGTCTGCACGATGTTAACTCCAGAGGAAAATATCCCCTTGAGCGGGAATCGAGCCCGGGTCGTCAGGTTGCGAGCGCAATGTTCTAACCACTAGCTAGGCTATCCCGTCCCCCTACTGTAATCATATCTTCAATATGATTATCATCCATTATCTACTAAAATATTCTCTTCCACTGCGACAGGCAGCCTTCAGTCTCGGAAGACTATGGAATTGTGCTCCGGGTGTTCATTCTTGTGCAATGACGGGTGTGGCTGGCCAGTCCGACACAGGGAATGACAGACAGTGCCTATGGCAGAGGGCACAGATGAAGTCTGACAATGCTGGTCTGTCTACCTGGGCTGCTGCCTTTCCTCTCGTTCTCTTTGCCTCGCGCTTCTGAGCCAGTGTCTCTTCGAACCTGGAGAGACCTTCCTGCACAGTCTGTCTCCAGGCTGACTGACCCTTCGAGGGTTGTTGCTTCCCAGTTGTTCTGGTCAATGTTCAGGGCTTTTAAGTCCCTCTTGCACACGTCTTTGAATCGATCTTCCATCTTCAATACAATAATTATCATCCACGCCAAAATGTTGTTCTATTCACAACTGTACCCATCATCCACTACAGTACCAGTCTTCAATGCAGTATGACAAAAGTGCTGTATCCTCTTCCGCTACTACCACTGTCTTCAATATAACTATCATCCAATATTACAATAATATGGTCTGCAATGTTTCTCATCTGTGCTTTGTACGTACAGTGTCATATTCATATCCGCTACAGTATCCGCTACAGCTTCCGCGTGCGTAAAAGGCATCCATATACGCTACAATGACAATATCCACATAAGGAAAAATATAACAACAATAACAGAAAGAAAGAAAGAAAGAAAGAAAGAAAGAAAGAAAGAAGAGAGAAAGAGAGAGACAGAGAGAGACAGAGAGAGAGAGAGAGAGAGAGAGAGAGAGAGAGAGAGAGAGAGAGAGAGAGAGAAGAAAGAAAGAAACAGAAGAAAGAAAGAAAGAAAGAAAGAAAAGAAAAGAAGAAAAGAAAGAAAGAAAGAAAGAGAAGAGAGAAAAAAACAACAAACAAACAAACAAAGATCGAAAGAAAGAAAGCAACAACGAAAGGTAAAGAAATACACAATACAAAAAATCCAAATCGTACGACTTTTTGATCGACCTGTAGGTCACTCAGCCCTGTTCACATTAGATTAGCTCGGTTGAATGATTAAGAACGCAAAGAATGTACAGAGTAATCATTAAAAGGAAATGGTTGATGTTTAGGGACAAGTACACACGCACTTTCTTCAACCAGACAACTTGCTGAACTTGCAGCAGCGTAGGGGCTCAGTGGCTTTGGCTTTTTGTTTGTTTTCATCATCGTCCGTCATAAAACGTCAGGTTCGATTTCTGTCAGTGGAAGTGACGAGGTGTGAATGATAGGGGAGCTTAATCAGGATTACTGCCGGGTGATTGCTAATTCGTGCTAATCCGCAGATCTCAATCTCTCTCTCTCTCTCTCTCTCTCTCTCTCCTCTCTCTCTCTCCTCTCTCTCTCTCCTCCTCTCTCTCTCTCTCTCTCTCTCCTCTCTCTCTCTCTCCTCTCTCTCTCTCTCTCTCTCTCTTCTCTCTCTCTCTCTCTCCTCTCCTCTCTCTCTCCTCTCATCACCACACACACAACACACACACAAACACACACACACGCATACACACACACACACACACAGAGAGAAACATACACACACGCATACACTCACGCGCGTGCGTGAGTGCACACACGCACGCACACTCACTCACTCACTCACACTCATACAAATAGGCACGCGCGAGCGCACAGACACAGACACAAACACACAACACACACACACACACACACACACACACAACACACACATAATTACTCTCATTATCTTAAAATTTATACAGATGGCTCTCTTTTAGACAATCATCAAGCAGGTTCAGCATTCGTCGTACCAACACTAAAAGTAGAAAAGTCATATTATGTTGGTAAAAATCGATCTTTTTTACAGCTGAACTGATCGTTATTCTCATGGCTTTGAATTTTATTTTAGATCATCCATACTGTTTCTTTCACATATTACTTTGTGTGGATTCAAAATCAGTTTTATATGCCTTAAAGTCAATAACTTATCAGCAATCTCCTAAACTTATACTAAATATCAAATACTTTATAAATCTTCTGTGCTTAAGAGGAATTCATGTTTCCTTTTGCTGGATTCCTTCACATATAGGATTATTTTCTAATGAGTGGGCTGATCGGGCTGCGAAGAAAGGTGCACGTAATGACAAGGGGTCTACAGTACTGCATGTCCCTCTATCCATTGCAGAGGGTTATCAGTTGTTAGAAGAAGCTTCCTTAAACAAATTCATAGAAAAACATCGGCAAATCAAGCGGCTTTCACATTCAGCTCCGAGTGGGAAGAACGTAATTGAATGCATTGATCACTTAGAGATTCATACAAATGCTGTCAAAGAAAGACAACTCAAGGCATTGTTTTTCAGGATAAGATTAAATGCATTCACAACAAAATTCAGCAAGGATGTTAAATGCTTATGTGGTGAATATATTTCAAATACCCATATCATACTTGAATGTGAGAATTTAAAAACTTATCTCCCTGCCTTTTCTGAGAATACCATTGACGAAGTTTTGAACAATGTAAAGCTAACGTTTGACATTGCTAAAGGTTTATTGTTAAGTCCTATAGGGCATTTATTGTAGTTGTAGTTCTGTTTGAATTTCTTTTCCTTTTTTTCCTTCTTTTTCTATTGTTTTTAAAATGTTGTTCTTGATCTGTTTATGTTAAAACTACTACTTGTGTATTTCCCTTGTTATTACTCTTTATTACACACACACACACACACACACACACACACACACAACACACACACACACACACACACACACACACACACACACACACACACTCGCACGCAACACACAGAGTAGATCTATCTATCTATCTATCCATCTCTTTCATTCAGTCTCCTATTTTAGGGCCGTCTGGTATCACTTAAAGTGGAAAGACGTTAAAATTGAAGACTTACTTACTTACTTACACACACACACACACACACACACACACACACACACACACACACACACACAACACACACACACACAGATAGAGGCAATAACAATGACATTGACAACAATTTATTGTGGAAAGCTGTTATGCCCAGTTACAAGAGGACATAACGAAGGTGACTAAACACAAAACATGTTTAAAATAAGAAGAAAAAAAGCAATCCACAACAGCAAAAATAATCACCATGGCATGGATTCCATATCGTGGTGTAACAGCAGCAACTAACGCAGATATTGAAAACTCTGATTACTTTTTGTTTGTTTTTAGCACAGAGAGAACAATGAGCAATAAACAAAATTTACTGCTGGTAGTGCTTCGGACGGGATAGCTCAGTGGTCGGAGCACTCGCTTTCCCCCAGCCAAGTTAAGCAGCGTCGAGCGTGGTTACCACTTGGATGGGTGACCGTTTGCGCGCCTTGGCTTCAGTACAGTTCCCCCAGTTCCCCCAGCTGTAAATGGGTACCTGCCCTCTTTAGGGTCAGGGAAGGTAAAGCAGCGAGGGAGAGGAGATGGGCGCCACCCTCAATATGCTGGCCCTAGAGAAGTGAGGTCTCTGACGCCTCGCTCCCCTAGACCTTATAGGTTATGGGACTCCTTTACCTTTACCTTTTTAGTGCTTCGTAAGCATGTCAGCACTGCTTCACGGGAGTCATTGACATAAGTCATTTTGTTTGGTTGGTTGGTTGGTTGGTTTTTTACATTACGTCATGTATTTTTTTAAAAACATCTATGACGCAAAAAGCATTATCTTTAAGATTACTAGACCTACGCAAGACAGCCAAGAGCGGAAGGCAGACGGAGAAACAGGCAGAGACAAAGACAGAGAATATTCAGTTTCACTTAAAAACAGAAACGCGTAATATCTATACGAGGACGACGATTTTTTTTTTGCATAATAATCTATTACTCTTACCAGGGTGAAATGGTATGAAATACACATTATATCGTGAAGATTACATTAGAAGTATATGTTGTTGTTGTGTTGTGCGTTCCCCAGCTTAATACCATAAGGGGTCACCCAGAATATGCACTCTTGACTCACTCATCATCCCACCTGGGAATCACTGTGAGATAGGACGAACACCGAATGAGAAGTTTTCTCGAATGACTGTTTTCAAGTACCTCGCCATATTATTTTTATTTATTTTTTATTTTATTCTTTTATATCGAGGATATGGAATAAGCACTTATGTGCTTTTCTACATCAATTAATTTTTACATGTACATAATTTTCATTTATAGATTAGAAGAATATAAATCCAACTATTTTCCCACACTCTTGACTACTCCTGTCTTCCCTTCTGCCAAGCCCAGATCTAAGGCCTTGGTGGTCGGCACGGCTGAAAAACGACAGAACTGGAACAGCCTCCTGAAGGGAGAACAGGGGGTTTACACGCTTGATCCCCTAGAAAAGGGAAGGTTCCATTCTCCCTTCCCCTCCCTCAAGAACAGTGGGAGTGATGATGCACTGTAAGGCGTGATGCCACAGATACTGGCATCAATCGACAGCACAAGACATCCTGCCGCGACCACATTGTGATCAGTGGGATAACGCACTTATGTAGAAAGCGAAAAGTGCGGCTTTAATCTCCGTTTCTTCTTCGTCAAACGCTCAAACACCAACTACTGTGTGTCATATGGGTGAAAATACGTTGCGCTGCTGTTAAACGCCAGGCAAGTCAGGCCCAGCACATCCGACTTTGGTGTAAAATCTCTGTTTGAACCAAAAATTGTACATCATCCACTAGACCTTGAGTGGTGGTCTGGGTGCTTGTCTTTTTTCGTAGAGACAGTAAACACGGTCTTGTGTACTACAAGCATTCATCACACAGTCATAAAAGAACCCAAGCCAACAAGAGAGTTATCCTTGGCAAGATTCCGTAGCAAAAATCACTGTCACAGCGAAACAAGTAAAGGGTGGCACTGTTCTTGTGGCGACAGGAAGAGCAGCCCGAATTTCACACAGAGAAGTCTGCCTTGACTGATAGTAGTAGTCTTTACAATTCAATACAATACAATACAACATACAATACAATACAGTGATTTCTTATGTGCTAGTCGTGGGGATGGCTGATGTTTTTGATGAATGGTTGCTGTTATGCTACTAATAATTGGAAAGACTCTGCTCTCTTTCATTATTCGTTATTAGCACTTAAAAGTGTATTACGATTCATTTACATATAGCAAAAGGTTATGGTGAAAATCAGAAAAGAAAACAAAAAACAAGGTAGGGAGTTGAAAAAATTCATATCTGACACGTTTCGAAGAGGATTCGTGCGTAAAAGGTAAAGGTGTCCCATAACCTATGTGGTCGTAGGGGAGTAAGGCGTCAAAGACCTCAACTTCTCCAGGGCCTAGTATACTGAGGGCGGCGCCCATCTCCTCTCCCTCGCTGCTTTACCTTCCCTGACCCTCAAGAGGGAAGGACGGCTACCCATTTACGGCTGGGTGAACTGGAGGACTGTACTGAAGCCAAGTCACGCAAACTGTCACCCATCTACTTGGTATGTACGCTCGATGCTGCTTAACATTGGCTTGGGGAAAGCGAGTGCTCTGACCACTGAGCTACCCCCGTCACCCTTCATGTGTACTCATAGACAAATTGCTGACGGCTC
>CM054135.1:63074928-63079928 GCA_028751875.1 Rapana venosa
CACTTACCTCTTCACCTCTCCAAATCCCACACCCACACAAAAAACCCTCAAAACTTTTAAACCAACACTCAATAGAAAACAAAACAAAACTTCAACACACTCGAAACACCTCACGAATCCAAACCTATAACATCAAAAACCCTCTCTCGACAAGAAGACTTCACGTCACCAAAAAGTTCATGAACAAAATCAAAAAGCCAGTTGCACCTGTTCCCAACAGCTCAGGTAGTTGGCAGGTAAAGCGACCACAGCGACACAAAGCACGTTGCTGCGACAGAATCAGTGCCAGACCCGGTGCCAGGGAGGCGGTACCACACCGATCAGCCGCTCGCAATGCGTGGAGGCGGCACGGCACAATCTGATAGAACCCGGCTCTGACAGCGTCGTCTGCGAGCCAGAACTCCGCCCCTCACTTTCTACCTGCAAACCTTTGATGATGTAAAGAGAATGCTTTAGAAGTTTCTTTTCTTTTTTGGGGGGTTGTGGTTGTGGTGGTTGTGGCGGTGCAAAAATTTGTTGAATGTTTATGTCTCTGTTTGGTTTTTTTGGGGGGTTGTTTGGTTTTAGTTGGTTTTGGGTTGGGGGGGGGGGGAGGGTTTACTCTGTGTATGTGAAAGAGTCCGTGTTTGTTTACATGATGTATTATGTCTATACATTTATTTAGCTGATGGTTGACCACCTGTTAAAAACCAGTACTTTGGTAAAACCCCTGTTGGTATTTGAGCACACATATTCATGAAAATTATCATTACATTATTATATTTTTTGTTGTTATATATCCATTTGGAATCAAAGAAGTAACAAAACTTCTCAACACTATCCATGCTACAGGTGAAATTCCAACAGACCTCAAAAAGTCGGTGTACATTGCACTACCCAAAAAACCAGGCACAGTTGAATGCGATCAGCACCGCACAATAAGTTTTATGAGCCACCTCACAAAAGTCATGTTACAAGTGCTGATGAACAGAATGAGAAATAAAATCCTACCTGAGATATCTGAAACCCAGTTTGGATTTATGGCAGATAAAGGTACCAGAAATGTCATCTTTGCCCTGAGGACCCTCATGGAAAGGGCGATTGAGGTACAAAAGGACTTATACCTCTGCTTCATTGACTATTCTAAGGCATTTGACAAAGTAAGACATTCCGATCTGTTCGACATTTTACTAAGACATAACTGTGATGGAAAAAATCTTGAGTGATCAGAAACGTGTACTGGGAACAAGAAGCTGCAATAAGAGTTGATAATGACTGCAGTGAATACAGACCGATCTGTAGGGGAGTGAGGCAGGGCTGCGTTTTATCTCCAGACCTCTTCAATATCTACAGCGAAATGATTCTACGGAACATAGAGCAGCATGAAGGTGTCAAAGTAGGAGGTCACAACATAAACAATCTAAGATATGCGGATGACACAGTGCTAATTGCTGACTCGGAGGAAAAACTACAAAATATCCTTACAACAGTCACAATCGAAAGTGAAAACAAAGGACTTCAACTGAATGCAAAGAAGACTGAGTGCATGGTAATCTCAAAACAGTCAGACATGCCTGTATGTAACATTTTATGCAAAGGGGAAAGAATAAAACAAGTTTGCACCTTTAAATACTTGGGCTTCACAATAACTCCAGACGCCAGATGCGACACAGAAATAAAGAAGAGAATCGCTTTGTCTAAAGACACATTCACCAAGATGAAGCCCATCTTTACCAACAGAAATATAAGACTCAGCACCAAAATCAACACTCTGAAAGCCTACATATGGTCCATCCTTCTGTACGGATGTGAATGCTGGACGCTGACAAAAGACCTCGAAAGAAGACTTGAAGCAGCAGAAATGTGGTATATCAGAAGAATTATGAGAATATCATGGACTGAAAAGAAGTCAAACGAAGAAGTAATGGAAATGGCCGGGTACAAAAGATCCCTACTCAAAACCATCAGAAAAAGACAACTACAATTTTTTGGGCACATAAACAGAGCTGATGGAATAGACAAGCAAATATTGTGTGGAAAGATTTGTGGTATCAAAGACAGAGGAAGACAACGCACAAAATACACAGACAGTCTGAATAGCTACGCAACGAGGAAAGAATCCCCCAACAATGAACTCATCAGGAGAACTGACAACAGAGAGGAATGGAAGGCCATGATCGCCGATGTCTGCAACAGACCTGGCACATGAAGAAGAAGATATATCCATATTACCAAAAATCGCTGCTTAAGGTCTATGAAGAAAACGACACGCATAAATATCAAGCTTTCTTTAAGACCAGTTTTAGTCGAGTTCTTCATGCCATACACTGTTATACATTATTACAGTACGGATTTTTATACAGAAAAAACAAAGCAAATGAAGACAAAAACGAGAGAGGATAAAATTAAATATCAAGCTTGATTGGGAGGGGGGCGGAGGAGGGTGATGGGGTTGAAGGGTTTCATTAAACCTGCAATAAAGAAAATTAGATGCATCAAAACGGGAGCTTCACAAAACAGGAAACAGTCTTTGACGGTTAATGTGAATGATACACTATTCGTAACCTTTGGGGGCAAACAGTGTATAGGAAAATGGCGTAAACTTGTTTTCTGTACCATAATAACACAATAGCTTGCGACAGTTTATGGGAAAGAGAGAATGAGTATAAATAATACTGACATTAATCATTGCAGGATGAAGCGCTGCTTTAATGATCTAGGAAAAAAAGTATCACCAACGAAAATCTATTTTAAAAATATTATATAAAAATTATTTTAAAATTTATAATTTATATAAATTTTAAAAAAGGAAAAGGAGTCCCATAACCTATAAGGTCGTAGGGGAACGAGGCGTCAGAGACCTCACTTCTCTAGGGCCAGCATATTGAGGGCGGCGCCCATCTCCTCTCCCTCGAGATATATAAATTATAAAAATATAATGTAAATTGCAAAGGTCATGTGAATTAGCGGTTTACAAACACCATTGCACGCAGAAATTATAAAAGTCACCAATGACAGTAGCGAACACACTGCAGTACAAAATTGTTTATTGTTCTACAAATTATATCCATGCATACACAAGCTTGTGTTTTTAAAAAAAAATTAACCAGTTCGTGTGGCGCTGCTATTGTGGCAACGCAGTTTCCCCCGGTGAGAGTAACCTGAATTTCCTACAGAGAAATCTGCCGTGACCGAAAGCGATATACAATACAAAAACAGTATATGATAAACATTGTGATGGAGGTTACGGACAGGCACAGCTGCCTTAAAAGCTTGTGACACGCACACACTGGTTGGGCCTGTGTTGTTAAGCTCCTCTTCTGTGACCGTTCCGAACGACCCAGCGTGTGGGAGTATCCATAATTCAGCACATCTGTCAGCGAGAGGTATGGAATTGGGGGCACTTAGGTGGCTACCAGTGCAGCAGCTGAACCTTTTTTTGTGTCACGATACCAGCGATGTAAGACATCTAATGAATGAGATGTACTGTACTGGATGTGTGTCGTGTTGTTTGTTTGTTGTGTTTGGCTTTTGTGTGTAGCAGCAGCAGCAGCAGCAGTAGGAGGAGGAGGAGGAGCAACAGCAGTAGTAGTAGTAGTAGTAGTAGCAGCAGCAGCAGCAGCAGCAGCAGCAGCAGCAGCAATAGTATAGTAGTAGTAGTAGTAGTAGTAGCAGCAGCAGCAATAGTAGTAGTAGTAGTAGTAGTAGTAGTAGTAGTAGTAGTAGTAGTAGTAGTAGTAGTAGTAGTAGTAGTAGCAGCAGCAGCAGCAGCAACAGGAGTAGACGTAGTAGAAGTAATAATAATAATCATAATAACAATAATAATGACAGTGGTAGTAGCAGCAGCAGCAGCAGCAGTAGCAGCAGCAGAAGCAGAGGCAGCAGCAGCAGCAGCAGCAGCAGCAGCAGCAGCAGCAGCAGCAGCAGCAGCAGTAGTAGTAGTAGTAGTAGTAGTAGTAGTAGTAGTAGTAGTAGTTGCTGTTGTTTTTGTTGTTGTTGTTTATGATTATTGTTGGTGCTGCTGCTATTGCTATTGCTCTTGTTGTTGTTGTTTATGATTATTGTTGTCGCTACTGCTGCTGCTATTGCTATTGCTCTTCTTGTTGTTGTTTATGATTATTGTTGGTGCTGCTGCTATTGCTATTGCTCTTGTTGTTGTTGTTTATGATTATTGTTGTCGCTGTTGCTGCTGCTATTGCTATTGCTCTTGTTGTTGTTGTTTATGATTATTTTGTCGCTGCTGCTGCTGCTGCTATTGCTATTGCTCTTGTTGATGTTAACAGGAAGCGATCTATCACGGGGACAAACGAAATGGCCCTGCTTCCGACCTCAGAGTGGGAAGCCAGTCATGCAGAAGGTTCGTTTAGTCAGCTTCCCTTTCCCTAATGCCTGATGACCCGGCCCAGCCTATAGGCTTTGTCAGCTACTGATGTCAGCTAAGTGGCGAGGTCAGTATCAAACTGGCGTTACTCTTGGAGACGGTATGTTGAGACTGTCTTCAGCCTTGACAGGCTCCTTAGCATAACAACTTGTAAAGGTAAAGGAGTCCCATAACCTATAAGGTCTAGGGGAGCGAGGCGTCAGAGACCTCACTTCTCTAGGGCCAGCATATTGAGGGCGGCGCCCATCTCCTCTCCCTCGCTGCTTTACCTTCCCTGACCCTAAAGAGGGCAGGTACCCATTTACAGCTGGGGGAACTGGGGGAACTGTACTGAAGCCAAGGCGCGCAAACGGTCACCCATCCAACTGGTAACCACGCTCGACGCTGCTTAACTTGGCTGGGGGAAAGCGAGTGCTCCGACCACTGAGCTATCCCGTCCCCATAACAACTAGTATTCTACTGTAAAGGAGCGAAACTCTTAGAAGTCGGGTTGTGGCTGGCTATATATTATGGCGTGGTACTTGAAAAGACTCATACATATGCAAACTTGTTTTTTTTAATTTTTTGAGTCCTTACAATGCCACAGTGATTCTCAGAGGTAGTGAGTGAGTCAGAGTGCATGATAAATTACATAGGTGAC
>CM054135.1:63084928-63102428 GCA_028751875.1 Rapana venosa
GATGTCTTAACATTGTTGTCACACTCTGCGAAGTCATCAATTGACATTATTGTTGAAGAAGGGGGATTTAAAACAAATGTTTAACTAAAATAAGAAGTCAGCTGATAATTACAGTGGCAATCTACAAGATGGTTTAACACCAAAGTTGTAATTTGAGGCTGTCGTGTTTTTTTATTTCCATTGTTTTGTTTTGTGGAGTGTTTGTTTTTATGCTTGATTTGGCTTCTTTCTCATTTTCTTTTTGTAAGTTTTTTTTAAATCTCGAAATAAATTTATACACATACCAATACTCAATTTAAGTTACCCAATCCCATGTATTACTGAAAACAGAATTCTTCTAATCAAACAAGATGTTACAAAAAACGCATATGTTTAAACTCACAAGCTGATGTATGTTTCCTTGTTTTAAACAACCCTGGAATACATCAATAACTCTAATTATCAAAACTCTGTCTACCAGTGCTATGAACTCCAGGTATTACTTTAAAAGAAAGGCATTGTCCTGATCCAACAAGATGTTTCAGAACAAAACGCACACGCTGTTCAGATCCATTACGCAAACCCAAGGGATGAACCATTTTCTCTCCAGTCTCAACCTTGATCAGCACGTTGTTTGGGAACATACTATAATTATGACCTGAAAGTTATCAACCGTGGTTTGGATTTCAGTGCTGCAAACACACTGTTCGTGTCCTTGGATTACAGATAAGTCAATTCTGCCTAGAAAGGACGGCAGACACAGATCAGTTTTACTCTATCTGGAGGCTAGTATGGTCATTAATGCATTCTCTGATTGCCTTTGAGGACATTTTTTAAATTAGTCTTCAATATTGGCCTTTACTGTGTTCATATTTTCTCACCATACAAGCGGATTGATTTAACAAGATAACCTCTATGGCACAGATTAATAAGCTTTATCTATTGTCTCGCGCATAAACGAATATATGTGCATGGGGTTCCATGGACAGTAGTGGGGTTCAGGTATGTGGCTTTTTGCTTGCGTGTCGCACTGCAGTTTCTCCTCTGTGGGCGTGTGTGTTGATGCTTCTCCAAGGGATACGCTTTGCATGCGCGCATGCAAACATACATGCTTTTTTTCTGACTGGCTGGCTAGCTGGATGGATGGATGGCTGGCTGCTCTCTCTCTTCTTCTCTCTCTTCCTCTCTCTCTCTCTTCTCTTCTCTCTCTCTGTTCTCTCTCTCAACCTCTCTCTCTCTCTCTCTCTTTTCCTTTTTTTGTTTCCGTTGTCTGATGTTCTTTGTGCTAATAATACACGTTTTTCTTTGCAGATATCAAAGTACATTTTTTATGCCATGCGAAGAAGACAATGCTCAACAGAGTTCAGCTAGAATTTAAGGCTTAGTTTAAATGTTTTGTGCAATTATTAGTTCTCGGTTTCATCTTGGAGACAAGAATAAGATTAGCTTACGTTCTCTCTCTCTCTCTCTCTCTCTCTCTCTCTCTCTCTCTCTCTCTCTCTCTCTCTCTTTCCTTTTAAGAATGAAATCATTGGCAGAGACTAATAACTGTGATTATCTACTATTTACACTTCCCCTTTTCATTCCTTAAATGACCAAGTGATTCTGGTTTTGTTCATTGACCAACTACAAATAGATGCTTAGTAATTGTAAAGTGACTTTCAACGTTAACAGTCTGTAAACGTATTTTGATCAAGCTAAAGGAAGATAAGTATTTGAAATTACCTTTTTATGTACATAATTGATAATCTGTTTCACTTTGATATGCTCTAAACAGGATTGTTACTGAAAATGTCAGTCACTGTTGTTTTCTTACACGTGTTATTACATTGTCACAACTGGCTTGGTGTGAATGAAAGAGATGAGTTTATTTTGCTGCGCTTTTGATGACTAGCTTTTGGGTACAAAAAACTAAACGAGTATGGTGTGAAAGTATACTGTTCTTTTTCCTGTTGTATTGTGGCCCAATAGCCGATGTACATTAAACAAGTTCCGAGTTCTCTCTCTTTCTTTCTTTCTGACATACACCCACGCACACGCGTGTATACATGCACACGTACACACACAAGCACATGCACGCTCAGAGAGAGAGAGAGAGAGAGAGAGAGAGAGAGAGAGAGAGAGAGAGAGAGGAGAGAGAGAGAGAGAGAGAGAGAGAGAGAGAGAGAGAGAGAGAGAGAGAGAGAGAGAGGAGAGTAGTTTTCGATTTTCTGGCTTTGCAAATGTTAAACACTTTCAAGACCTCTGAAGGCATGTTTAATTGACCAATGCATCTTACCATTCTGGCAGCCACTGGAACTGTTAAATCGAACTCGACACCTGCAGTACAAATATGACGTATGTAACCAGTAAATAGCAAGAACCCTTACCCCCCACCATCCCCACCATCCCGACCATCCCCACCTCTGTGTGTGTGTGTGTGTATGTGTGTGTGTGTGTGTGTGTGTGTGTGTGTGTGTGTGTGTGTGTGTGTGTGTGTGTGTGTGTGTGTGTGTGTGTGTGTGTGTGTGTGTGTGTGTGTTCCTGTCACGGAGCCAATAGATCCCTATTTCCGAGTTTCGGTAAGAAGTACAGAAACCAATACCATGACAGAAACAAACAAAATGAATGTAGACACAGACCCCTCTTGCCATGCATGGACTCAAAGTCAACGCTCCTGTTAGTGCATAGAGTTCGACTGTTCTTGGTTCTTTGACAAACCACTATACAATGAAAAATTCTCTTTATTATAAAAGTACCTTAAGGAACAGAATAGCTCAATGGTCAGCTAAAGTTAAGCAGCATCGAGCGTGGTTACCAAGTGGATGGGTGACCGTTTGCGCGCCTTGGCTTTAGTACAGTCCCCCAGTACACCCAGCTGTAAATAGGTACCTGCCTCTTTAGGGTCAGGGAAGGTATAAAACAGCTAGGGAGAGGAGGTGGGCGCCGCCCTCAATATGCTGGCCCCTTGAGAAGTGGAGGTCTCTGATGTTTCACTCCCCTACCACCACAAAGGTTATGGGACACCTTTACCTTTACTTTTACCTTAGGCAAGCAAGGAAGCATCACATTTTTGGTTTACACCAAACAACACGGATTACTATGCCAACTACCAGTCGATGCCAGATTATGTTTTTATCATTTTGCTATCATCCTGTTTTTCCCTGCTTTGTTGTGTGTTGTTTTGCCTATTCTTGTTTTTCCTCCGACTGTTTTCCTCTTTAAGTCTGCTTGGTCTTGTCTTGTTCTGCCTTGTTTTGTTTTAGTTTGGTCTGTCTACCTGACCCTAACCGATCTTATTCTTAGTCCTGTTCTTTCTGTTCTTGTTTTCTGTTGTCTTTGTTTATTTATTTCTGTTATACCGTCTCGTGTCCAGTCCTCTTCTACAAACTTATCAAATGTATCCTGTTCTGTTTCATCGTTTACATTCTGTCAAACACTTTTTCTGCCCTATATTTGGTAGTTCCCTATCTTACGATCTTCTGTCGTATCTGTTCCTCTTATTCTAATCTATTTCTCCAACTTTGTCCTATTCAGTCTTACCCTGGTCTGTTCTATTCTTTCATTTTATCCAGTGCTGCACAATTTACCTGCCCGACTTGTCTTAGTCTATCCGAGCCTGGATTAACTTATTTCTTTAACATTTCTATTTTTCCCCTTTTATTGCGAGGATAATGGAATAAGCGAAGCCCTCGCGTGTGTGTTTTACGTCCAGTTCCCGTGTTCATGTGGTTTTGTACATTCTGTCATCCATTCCCACTAGCACAACGGCCTACTCTTTCGTAAGGTGTGCGCAAAACGATCTGCGGGAGTTTGCACACGGGATCTCGGTTTATATTCTTATCCGAAGGACTTTCGGAGGAGTGGAGTCGGCACTGCTGTTAACTCCAGGGGAAAAAATCCCCTCGAACAGGCGTTTCGGTGATGGCTCGAACCTGCACACAGCATGAACACAGCCCCGTGAGCGGCAGGTCAGGAGGTCAGATATCGACCCTCAGGTTTCGGCGTGTTGGACAAGCCTGGAGGAAGTGTTCCACTGTCATGGGAGAAGTGATAGCCTAGTGGTCAGAACATTGCGCTCGCAATCTGACGACCCGGGTTCGATTCCCGTTCAAGGGGATATTTTCCCCTGGAGTTAACATCAGTGCAGACTCCACTCTCCCCAAAAGTCCTTCGGATGAGACTATAAACCGAGGCCCCGTGTGCGAACATCTTGCGCACACGTTAAATCCTGTTCTGCTTTTCGTAAGAGAAGGCCATTGTGGCAGCCACTGGAACAGATGACAAAATTTACAAAACCGCATACACACAGGGATTGGATGTAAAAAAAAAAAAAGCACATAAGTGCTTATTCCATTATCTTCGATATAAAAGAATTAAATAAAATTTAATCAAATTTAAAATGGTCACCTGGTCTTCTCTGGGCAGGAGGTAGACGTAGTAATCGTCCTTTATGTTGACATTACGGTCCTGCTCAAGTCATGTTCCCTTTTCCTTTTCCAGTCTTCCGCCACAAGTAAAAGTGCTCTATCCCCGAAGTCGGAATGCGGCTACCTTCATGGTGGGCAAAAACGGTCGCGTACACAAAATCTCATCATTAGCGAACCTCGAAGCTCTAACCAAGAAACGGGGGGGAAAAAAACAGAAAGTGTTATAACCTACCATAGCCTACACAGGTTACCCTTTCCCAGACTAACCAAGTCTAGCCTCTATCACAATCCTCCACGACTGCTTCCTACTGGGGGGGAAAAAAAGGCGTTGTCCTGTTAACGTAGATACAATGTTTCTGTCCAGTGTCTGTCCAATACTGCCATGTCAATCCACGTTCTTTTCTGCGTGTAGTATGCTGTAGCTGTACTCACTCACTGAGCACTTACTTGCTGGGGAGAAATCGGTCACTGTCGTCATCGGATTATCGATCTATTGATCCTCTAGAAGAGACAGGTGATTTCCTGTCGGTGTCGGTCGCTATCTACGGTTCGGTACGCGCGTGCTGTACATCGCTTGTTCTTTGAAATGAGTTTGGTCGCTAAAATTTTGTTTTCCGATGTTGTTGATGGGGGGGGGGGGTTTGGGGGTTGGGGGTTGGGGGGGGGGGGGGGAAGGGAGTGGTCCATGCTTAATTTCCAGGTCATTTCCTTTGATCTCATTTTTAAGCATCCGGCTCTGATTAAAAGAAGTCATTATTACAGGGGCACACAAATTGAAACTGAATCTCTCTGTCATGCCTCTGTCTGCCTGTCTGTCTGTCTGTCTGTCTGTCTGTCTGTCTGTCTCTCTGTCTGTCTGTCTCTGATGTCTATCTCTGTCATGTCTATGTCTCTGTCTGTCTCTCTGTCTCTGATATCTGTCTCTCTCGGTCCTCCCTTCCCCTCCCCTTCCCTCCCTCCCTCCCTCCCTTTCTTCCTGCCTCCTTTTCTCTTCTCTTTCCCTCTCATCCTGTTCCTTCTCTCTCTGTTTTTGTTTGTTCCTCTTTGGGAACGATGTTTTCTAAATAAAAATGACATTCTCATAATTACCCTCATTGATTCTGCTAGGATTTGGGGCCTCACTGTAGACAATTTAACCATCATTATTTCTTTTTTGATCGAAAAGAACATGCCGGTTCCACACCCCACCCCTCACCCCCCCCCCCCCCCCCCCCATCCCTCACCCCTGCTAACTCCAAAAATTAAAAAAAAAATCATCTACGTCATCAGTGTCACCCATCAATCTTTTGCTAAAAACATTTCGTTTCCATAATAAACACGCCTTCTTATTTATGACTCTATTCGGGGGACAAAATCATTATTAGGAATGGGCACCCAATTTTGTCATTGTGTTCATCTTTTCCGATCCAGTGATTTGACTTTTTTTAATGATGATGCCACCATTCTGAATCGATTTCCTTCAGTTGGGCTTCGAAGCCATTTCTGGAGGACTGTAGTCTTGATGATAGCGGAACTTGCAATTTGCTGGCCGGTGACAAGAACATAGGTGGAGTGAGAGGGGGACTCGATGGTGGGATTGAGAACTGGGGAGGGGACGGGGAGGGAGGGAGGGAGGGTAAGTGGAGGCGGGGGGGGGGGGGGCGGGTGAGAGAGGGAAGAAAGAAAGAAAGATGACGTTGAAGAATTGAAGCATGGTCATGCTGATGTTGGTGAAGTTGATTAGGTTCCTTTCTGTCTCTGTCTCTGTCCCTGTCTCTGTTTCTCTGTCTATGTCTCTCTCTTTCTCTGTTGCTCTGTTGCTCTCTGTCTCTCTGTCTCTCTATCTGTCTGTCTGTCTCTCTCCCTCTCTCTCTCTCTCTCCCCTCTCTCTCTCTCTGTATGCTATGTATGTATGTACGTACGTATGCATGCATGCGTCTACGTGCGTGCACGTGTGCATAGCAGTGTGTTGTATTTTTGTTATGTGTGTGCATGCGTGCGTGTGTCTGTGTCTATATCTGTCTGTGTCTGTGTCTGTCTGTCTGTCTGCCTGTGTGCCTATATATCTGTCTGTGTCTCTGTCTGTCTGTCTGCCTGTGTGCCTGTATATCTGTCTGTGTCTGTGTCTGTCTGTCTGCCTGTCTGTGTGTCTGTATATCTGTCTGTCTATCTGCTTGTGTCTGAGTATGTTGTCCTACCTTCTAGCATTAACCATTACGAAAAACAACAAAAAGTACTGATTACTCACGATCAGTGACACTTCTCCTGACGATTTCTCGCTAACACCCATGAAAAATTGACTAGCCGCGCCACGGCTTAGTCTGCCTGGCACTAATCCGCAATGAAAGTGTTGGCATGTACACGGGTGTAAAAAATCTGTCGCTGCAGCAATTCCTAATCCATGAGGTTAGCTACAGACGCTTGTGCAGATAAGCCCTTCCCGATGAGAGAGAGAGAGGGAGAGAGAGAGAGAGAGAGAGAGAGAGAGAGACAGAGACAGAGAGAGAGACAGAGAGAGAGACAGAGAGAGAGAGAGATAATCTGGGCGTTAAAGCGTGTGTTGCGCTGAGACAAAAGTCAAGAGGGGCTCTGATCCACAGAATTACCTCGAGGTGTGGTTAAAGGGTGGAGCTTAGAATTCGGGGTGTATAATTGCGCATGCACTTGTATATATATATATATATATATATATAGAGAGAGAGAGAGAGAGAGAGAGAGAGAGAGAGAGAGAGAGAGAGAGAGAGAGAGAGAGAGAGAGAGAGAGATGTGTGTGTGTGTGTGAGACGGGGCGGTAATTAGCTTATCTCCCATGGGATCAGAACGACGTGTATTATTAACGGCGCTCTGTTTCGTTGGGTGGAAGTTGAAAGCCGTCCGCTGCATACACTTCGCCTTTACGGTGAAATGTAGAATTTATGCTGCCTTTTTTTAGAGGCCACGTTCCTCCCTGTTCTCACTGTGCTGCTGCTGTAGCCAAGAAGTTGTACAGAGTCCGGGTAAATCTGTTACACACACATATATATACGTATGTATGTCCACACATGCACACACACTCACTCACACACACCTATAATCATATGTATCGTAAACTCGCGCGCGCGCGCACACTCTATCTCTCTCTCTCTCTCTCTCTCTCTCTCTCTCTCTCTCTCTCTCTCTCTCACTTTCACACACATACACACACACACACACACACACACACACACACACACACACACACACACACACAGAGGATGTTTTTAAAAAATAAAAAAAAAGAACATAAGTGTTTATTCCATTATCCTCGATTTTAAAAAAAATAAGATAAAAACACACACACGTGTGAGTGCAGGGACACAGAAAAAGGCAGAGAGACAGACAGGCATACTGACAGAGAAAGAGAGAGTGTGTTCCTGTATTCTACATACTCAAGCGTTCTCCAATCATTCTTTTAACACGAGACACCCTCCTACTCCTGTCAGTCTATGACAAAGCCCCTAAGCTGGAAGTAATAGAAAATGAACTGAACTGATTGAAAAATTCAAAAGATCTCACAAATATTTAACAAAAGACAAATACGCCTGCGGCAGTTTCCAATACGGAATACGAGATGTTGTGCCCATTAATTTTCTTTTGGACTGCCCGCATAGAAAGGCTTTTTGACTGACGGTACTATTGAATTATCAAAAACCCAAAGAAAGTCTGTTCGATGATTTATAATTCATGGCTACCCAAAAGTCATGGAGATGGGTAAACAAACGTCATATAATTATAGAAAAGCGGATGCGTTTTTATTTGATTCTGTCTTCCTTTCTTGTGTCTGATTATCTGTTGGACAAAGAAATTAACAGCTTGCTCTCTATGGGCAACATAAAATCGTACATCTATTGTTTGTCTGGTTGTTTTAATTATGTAACACACATTACGAACGCGCACACGCGTAGTACACACATACACGCGCGCACACACGCACATGCACTTTTTTTTTGTTCTTTTATATCGAGGATAATGGAATAAGCACTTATGTGCTTTTTTACATCCAGTCCCCGTGTGTATACGGTTTTGTCATCCGTTCCCACCGGCACACAACGGCCTACTCTTACGAAAAGCGTAGCAGGATTTAACGTGTGCGCAAGATGTTCCGCGTGCGTTCAGACACGGGGCCTCAGTTTATAGTCTCATCCGAAGGACAAGGCAGTGTCTAAAGATTGTGTGTGTGTTGTTTGTTTATTCAGTTGATTCATTTAAGAGAATAAATACCTGTTTGAGGCCTTTTTCTTCTTCTGATTTTTGTTTTCTTTGTTGTAAAGAACATTTGAAGGTGAATGGAAGGGAGGGAAGACATATAAAAACAAAGGAAAAACTGAGGCCTCGAAAGAAAAAATTTAAAGACAACTCTCCTAAGATATTGGCAGAAAGGTGGATCTTTTATCTTAATGTCAACGTGAAAATGTTCAAAAAGAATTGCTGAACTCTCTCTCTCTCTCTCTCTCTCTCTCTCTCTCTCTCTCTCTCCTCTCTCTCTCTCTCTCTCTCTCTCTCTTTCTCTCTCACTCTCTCTGTCATACTGTTCTATCTATTCTGATTCTCTCTGCACCTGAACAATATTTCTATGAAAAGAATAAACAAAAGGGTGGAGAAGACAAAGAAGCCTAATAACTAATCAATAGCGCACCACTAAATAACTAATCGATAAGAGAAGAGAGAGAGAGCAAACATAACCAAGCCAAACTAATCAATTATTGAACAGAGCTGCACAGACAAAACAAAAACAACACACACACACATACACACACATACACAGACTACACACACACAACAGGCAAGCACACATACACACACACTACACAACACTACACTACACTACACTACCTAAACTACACACACTAAACTACACTACAGCACACTACACTACACTACACCAACACCACACACGCACGCACGCACACACACACACATACACGCACATACACATACATACACACACATCAACACCACCACCACTACCACCACACATACTAACACACACTCCACTCCACTCCACTCCACTCCACACCACACACTCCACTCCACTCTACTCCACTCCACACACACGCACACACATACACTCCACACACACACACACACACACACACACACACTCCTCTCCACTACTCTACACACACACACACACACTCTACACACACACACTACACACACACAACACACACACACACACCCATACACACACACACACACAATACACACACACACAAAGTGCTAAAATCACTATCAACAATCGGCCTCTATTGCCGGGTCTCGATCGTTGTAGAGTCATGTCATATCTCTCACGGTTTTGCCTCTGTGAAATAGCTGTTATCAGTCCTATCACTTCTTGCCTGCTGCAAACCTTTTCAGCGATTGTGGGCATGTGCAGTAGTGCGCTCGTGCACTCGATCAGACAAGCGTACACAAGTAAACGGACGTGCGTAGGCCTACGAGGAGGTGCATGCCCTTACTTCATAATCATTATCCACACAGGAACACACAAGCGCAGACACACAGCCGTACTTAACAACGCACGTGAGATCAAGCATGCGCATGCATGCATGCATGCATATTCGTGTGAGTGTGTGCACAGGCGCACACACATATGCATGCATGCATGCATGCGTGTACGAGCATACACACACATAAACACACTCACAGGCGCGCATGCACACACACACACAACCACACACAGACATAACCACACACACACACATACACACACACATTCACTCACTCACCAGAGACAGAGACAGATTTCTCACACACACCACACACACACACACACACACACACACACACACACACACACACACACACTCACACACACTCACTCATCTGAGACATAGAGACAGATAAATTTCTCTCTCTCACACACTCACACACACACACTCACACACACTCACTCACTCGCCTGAAACATAGAGACAGACAGATTTCTCTCTCACACACATACACACACACTCACACACACACTCACTCACTCACTCACCTGACACATAGAGACAGACAGATCACTCACTCACACACACACACACACACACACAAACACACACACACACAAACACACACACACACACACACACAAACAACCACACACACACACACACACACACACACACACACACGCATACTCCAAACACACACACAGAGACAGACAGACAGACAGACACAGACGCAGACCGAGACAATCTAACGCGACCCCACAGTCTCTATAATTCTATACCCTTTAGCCCAAGCCACAGCCAGGTTATGATCTAGAAGTCTGTGACCTCGGCAGCAGACAGTCTGTCCACAGCAGCACGCTAACTACCGGCCTGATCAAGGCTGCCCTCCACTCCTCAAAGGCCCCCGCACAGCATGTTGGTTCCACGATTAGCATCGGCAGCAGAATAGCTTTCACCTCTCTTTTACTAGCGGTGAATAGTGCTGGCATTTTTTGTTTGTTTGTTTCTTTCTTCCGTTCTTTGACCAGAGCTTCAAGGTTCACTAATGGTGAGATTTTACGTACGCGACCGTTTGGTTGTTTTTTTGCCCAACCATCAAGGTAGCCGCATTTTGACTTCGGGATAATGTTGGGTCCGTTTGTGTTTCCGTAACCCACTGAACGCTGACATGAAATACGAGATCTTTAACGTGTATATTTGATTTTATGCATGTGTATATTATGCACGAAGGGAATAAAGACACTGGCATTTGACGTTGACCTACATGATCGTAAAAAAAATCCCCACCCTGAATTCACCAGATGCCACCGAGATTTTGAACCCAGGACTTCATGGACCCATGGGATTGAAGTCGAACAGTCTTTCTTAACCATTTGGCTGTAATGTCCGTCAGTGCTGATATAATCAGACTCGAAAATCTAAAGAGTAGATCGGTGGTCTAGAGGTAACGCGCCTGTCTAGAAAGCGAAAAGTCCGGGTTTGAAGTGTGCGGCGGTTCGTACCCCGTTTGGACCGGAAACTTTTCCCCCATCCATTAGACCATGAGTGGTGGTCTGGGCGCTAGTCTTTCGGATGAGACGATAAACCGAGGTCCCGTGTGTTACACGTAATTATTTTAGCGCACGTAAAAGAACCCACGGCAACAAGAGAGTTGTCCCTGGCAAAATTCTTAGAAAAAAGCCACTCTGATAGGGAAACAAATACAGTTGCAGACAGGAAAAAGAAAAAAAAATGGGTGGCGCTGCTCTTGTGGCGACGCGCTCTCCCCGGGGAGAGCAGCCCGAATTTCACGGAGAGAAATCTGCCGTGACTTAAAGTGGTATGAAATGAAATCTGAGCGCTTTGATTTGTTGCTTTACAAGATTCAGCGCTATATAAATTCCATACATTATTATTATTATTATTATTATTATTATTATTATTATTATTATTATTATTATTATTATTATTATTAAAGAGTAAAGCACAGGACAGGGAAACTGAGGAGGCCCTCTCCTGACGTGACTGGGTTTGGCAGCGCGGCGTAAACTGACGGGGCTGGCAAGTGATGCTTATCTGACGCTGCTGACCCGGGTTCGAATCTCGTTCAAGAGGATTTTTCCTCTGGAGTTAACATCAGTGCAGACACCACACCCCCTAAAAGTCCTTCGGATGAGACTATAAACCGAAGTCCCGTGTGCGAACGCACGCAGAACATCTTGCGCTCACGTTAAAACCCGTTCCGCTTTTCGGAAGAGTAGGCCATTGGTGTGCCTGTGGGAACGGATGACAAACTTGACAAAACTGCATACACACGGGGACTGGATGTAAAAAAAAGCATACGATTGCTTATTCCATTGTCCTCGAAATAAACGAATGAATAAATAAATAAATACCTCTGGGGCACTCCCAGTACCGGTTTCAGCAGGAGATGAGTTAAAAGTGTTTTCGAGAGTTCTGGAGTTTCTCCTTACGAAATGAAAAAGTACTGCTTTAGTGCATGTCGTGCTGACCAGATGGGGCATCCCTGATAGGACTGGCCTCTGTGGTCGACGGTGCTATAAACACTAAAACTGAATTGGATTGGATTGGGTTGGATTGGATTGAATGGGGGAAAGTTGGAAGTTCTACAGTGATATTGTATGTATTGTTGGCATTGTTGTGGTTAGTGGTTTTACTGACACAGCGAAAATAACACGTTTTAGCAGTTACAGCGCAAAAATTTATGTTGGTACAGTATAGTTTTATTTTGTTATTAGCCACATGAAAGTTATTTCTCTCTGTTTTCTTCGTCATATTCCTTAGCTTGCGTATCATTTGCACCCTCGGTGTATACAGGTTGGTCGTCTTCTATCAAAGTTCATTGAGTCCTTTCCCTCTATCACACGCACGCCCACGCGCGCGCACTCACACACACACACACACACACACACACACACACACACACACACTCAAACACACACACACACACACACACACACACACACATACACACACACACACATGCACGCGCGCGCAAAATAAGACTTCGACAATCATTCAATCATTTGTCATTAGATTCGGAGTAGTGGTTATATTGGGAGAGAGACAGAGAGAGAGAGAGAGACAGACAGACAGACAGACAGACAGAGTCAAACAGACAGAAAAACAGACACACACACTGCCCAATTTTGAAAGGTGTGCATTTCATGGATATAACAGCAGTAAGACTGGTATACCAGCCAGTGTTACAAAGGCATCGTCGGTTTTACACCTTGTCACCTGTGAAGGGTCCTCAACGAGGAGAGAGGATCAACATCGAACACACTAGTATTGAAAGAAAGAAGAATGAACTGACTTGACACAGAAACCATCATCATCTCCCCCCAAAATAGCAGAAAATATCAGCTGACTTAACGCAGAATTTATAACTATCTTCACACTAGAGTTCTACCCAGATAACGCTTCTATTAGCACAGTCTCACTGGCTCATATGATACCTGCTGGCGCCAACCTAATTCTGATGGTAGTCGTGTAGAGTATGTGGGCGGGGATACCCAATGAGCTCAATGCTTCAGAGACACAACGTGAAAGACCAACGTAAGACAAAAATATTCAAAAATAAATTATTGATATTAGGCAAACCTTCTATAGTGAATCAATAGGTGAAGAAGGTCTGTTTCATCATACAGGGGACGGGATGATGGTTAGAGTGATGCGCTTGTGATCTGCTGACCCGGGTTCGATTCTCGTTCAAGAGGATTTTTCCTCTGGAGTTAAAATCAGTGCTGACTCCACTCCCTCCAAAAGTCTTTCGTATGAGACTATAAACCGAGGTCCCGTGTGCGAACGCACGCAGAACATCTTACGCACACGCTACAACCCGTTCTGTTTTTCGGAACAGTAGATCTTTGTGTGCCGGTGGGAACAGATGACAAAATTTACAAAACTGCATACACACACAGGGTTGTAAAAAAAAAAAAAGCACGAGTGCTTATTCCGTTATCCTCGAAATAAAGAATAACAAATAATAAAATAATGAAATACGTTTGGTGGGTTTTTTTAGGTATAGATGACGAAGTCTGTGTTAAGTTGGTTTGTTTATGGAATAGTTTGGCTTCTTGCTTGCCTATTTGTATAAGCTGTATGGCTTTTGCAATAAGCCAGGTTACACACAGCGACAGAATCCAGACAGAACGATACACACACATCTTCTGTGGCTATGATCACGCGTCCTGTTGCCACCAGCACCTCAAAGACATGCCAGCCTGCCTGCCTGCCTGCCTGCATACACGCCAATTTGCCCGTATCGTAATTCGGTATGACGTCTTCAATGTCTCGCTGACGTCTTGCCGAGTTATTGTCCTTGACTTGGCGTCACAGCTGTGGAGCTGTCGTCTGCTAATTACCTACATCCCTGTATGTTTGGATTTCACGCTTGCGAAGCCGGACTTTCTGTCATTATCCAGGAATTATTTTTATTATTAGTATCATCATCGTCTTCATCATTTTTGGTGATGATAATGGTAGGGGTGGTGGTGGTGGTGGTAGTGGTGCTCACGATGATGATGATGATAATGATGATGATGATGATGATGATGATGATGATGATGATGTGGTGGTGGTGGTGGTGGTGGTGGTGGTGGTGGTGGTGTGATGATGATGATGATGATGATGATGATGATGATGATGATGATGATAAGGAGGAGGAGGAGGATGTCGTTATTGTTATTGTTATGTTATTATTCTTTATACAATTACCATCATTATCACGCGATCGATCATGTAAGATTATGGGTTCCAGACATATCTTAGTTTCCTTTTTAAAGCACGGAGTTCTCTTGCTGTTCCCAGTTTGTGTAATATGCTTTCATTTGTTGTTTTATATGTCCAACTAACCCTTCGCAGCCTCCTAGAAAGCACACCTCAGCTGCTTCCTTTCTTTGTTCATCGTCTTATCTTTGTGTCCAGGATTCACAGCCATACAGCATAGTGGGTCATACTAAGCATTTCATTATTTTCATTTTCAGCCAGTAAAGAATGCTGCGATATTTCCAGATGTTTAATTGGATCGTGCTACTTTTAGCCATGTCTTTTCTTGTTTATATGTCTTTGGTACATGATCCATCATTTGTTTTGACTAAGACGAAAACATTTAAAGCCTTTGACAGTTTCGAAAGCCGTTTTGTCATTCTTTATTAATTTTCATGCTCTGTTCGGCAACTGAATCTGGCAACATGCAGCACTTTTGTCTTTTAGCATTGAGCTTGAGACCAGCTCTTCTTCCTGTTGCATCTACTCTGTGTAATGTTCTCAGAAAGCTTTAAGTAAAAGAACAAGCTTATCGAAAAAGGCAATCACAAAAAGGAAAGCAGCTTTCCCTGACTCAAGAAGATTGTTGGCAGCATGGAGGCGATGACTGTCGTTTAGCGCTGACAGCTGACGATCGGTGTTCATATGGTCTTTGTTAGCAACAAACAAACAAAACAAAACAAAGCAAACTAAAGCAAAGCACACACAAAAATCAAGCAAAGAACGAAACCACAAATCTCAAGTTACAATAGGTTCCAAACCAGAGGCCTGTGGTTCTACCGTTTCCTGATGTGGGACATAATGACAGCAGCTTGTTTTATCATAATGTTGTATGGGTTTTTTTCGTCTTGATATATCTTTCCCGCTTATATAAATGTGTGCGTTATCTGCTTGTTTTCATTTGTTTGCTGTGTATCTCTGATGTTTCTTTTCTTACTATGTTCAGCCTCAACACGTTATGCAGTAACCTTAACATGTAGATTTTTCATCGATATGATGTGATGCTGTCCAGTTGCAGCCTGTTCTTGTGGAACTATTTTTTTCCAGACTGTCCTTTATTAGAAGTTTACGCTTGTTGTACTCCCACTTCATGCGTTGCTGTGTTTACTTTGGTTGAGACTATAAACCAAGACACCGCGTGCAAACGCACGCAAGAACATCTTGCACACACGTTACAAACCCGTTCCGCTTTTTTGGTAGAGTAGGCCATTGTGTGCCAGAGGGAACGAATGACAACATTTACAAAACCACATACAGGTGGGGACTGTGGGTGTAAAAAAAAAACACATGAAGTGCTTATTCCATTATCCGCGAAATAAAATAATAAAGTAAATCAGTAATAATTGAATAATTAAATACATAAATGAATAGAACTAAATAAATAAATAAATTTGTATTTTTTTAAAAAGTCACAATCGGGGAGAGGCTCTCCTCTCTGACCCAAGACGATTAATTGTGGGCAGCAGTATAAAGACGCTGAGTGTCGTTCAGTGCTGGGGGCTGAGGCTGGGCGTGGAGATGGCTGTTCTTTTGTCCACAGATCGATATCCCGGCTTCATAACGTCCTCATCTCCTCCTCACTCACCATCCTCCTCCTCCTCCTCCTCCTGCCCTCCTCTCACCTGCTGCCCCCTGTTACGTACAGCCGGGGCACTTAGGGTACACGTGCTGTGACTGCTTCAGTGACTTTCATCTGCTTGAGAGAGAGGGGGGTAGGGAGAGAGAGAGACGAGAGAGACGGAGACAGAGAGGTAGAAAGAGAGAGAGAGAGAGAGTGAGAGAGAGAGAGAGAGAAAGAAGAGAGAGAGAGAGAGAGAGAGAGAGAGAGAGAGAGAGAGAGAGAGAGAGAGAGAGAGAGAGAGAGAGAGAGATGCCAGGTCAGAATAGTGCACGTGGGTGGAATAAGTGCAGCAAACAAAATAGTAGAAATCAACGACAAGAAAAATGGCGATGACTGAATCATCAATGGTGAGAAGAAGAAGAAGAAGAAGAAGAAGAAGAAGAAGAAGAAGAAGAAGAAGAACAACAACAACAACAACAACAACAACAACAACAACAAGAAAGAGGAGGAGGAGCGGGAGGAGCGGGAGGAGGAGGAGAGCTTGTAACAATTATGCTTACTTAGAAATGTTATCATCGCTTTGACATACTACTGTTTTAGAACTTGTCTATGGGATTGCAATGGTTTCTGAACAACCTGTCATATTTTCTGCATGTCTGTATATCGGCCTATGCTGATGTCTGTCTTACTGTATATCTGTGTGTGTGTGTGTGTGTGTGTGTGTGTGTGTGTGTGTGTGTGTGTGTGTGTGTGTGTGTCTGTGTGTGTGTGTGTGTGTGTGTGTGTGTGTGTGTGTGTGTGTGTGTGTGTGTGTGTGTGTGTGTGTGTGTGTGTCTGTGTCTGTGTGTGTGCGCGCGCGCGTGTGTGTGTGTGTGTGTGTGTGTCTGTGTATGTGTGTGTGCACGTGTGTGTGTGTGTGTGTTTTGTTTATTTATTTATTCTTTTATATCGATGATAATGGAATAAGCACTCATGTGCTGTTTTACATCTAGTCCCCGTGTGTATGCGGATTTCTGAATTCTGCCATCTGTTCCCACCGGCACACAATGGACTACTCTTACGAAAAGCGGAACAGGATTTAACGTGTGCGCAAGATGTTCTGCGTGCTTTCACACACGGGACCTCGGATTATAGTCTCATCCGAAGGATGTGTGCGTGCGTGCGTGCGTGCGTGCGTGCGTGCGTGCGTGCGTGCGTGCGTGCGTGCGTGCGTGCGTGCGTGCGTGTGTGTGTGTGTGTGTGTGTGTGTGTGTGTGTGTGTGTGTGTGTGTGTGTGTGTGTGTGTGTGTGTGTGTGTGTGTGTGTGTGTGTGTAGGAGGGAGATTTCGATGTAAGTATGAGTAGTTAGG
>CM054135.1:63109928-63119928 GCA_028751875.1 Rapana venosa
GGCGTTGTGTATCTCTTCGTGTCTGTTAATTGAGAGCGTTCTTTACGAATTCTGCACTTTGTGCTGTCTTTGATGACTTTTATTTTACTTAGCAGTTTCTTGTCATTGAGCGACTTTATCTGTAGCGTGTTTAGTTTGGAACCGCTTATACTAGCTTTGTCATTGGGGACTTGTTTATTCATTCGGTTGTCTTTATGGCACGTTATGAAATCTCTGCATGATCTGTCATTAGAGCTTTTTCGTTTTCTCGGTTGTCATTAAGAGCTTTGTAATCATTTGAATCTTCAGAGAGGACGGGCTTTGTTTGATCTCTGGTGTGTTAGAGCGTTTGTATCTCTTCGTGCTGTCAGGAGGAGTTTGTATCTTCTTAATCTCAAGTGGGACAACCATTTTTCTATCATTCGTTCTCTCTCATGATACACGAGTTTTTCTAGGAATTTTTCTAGGATTTTTATTCACAACTATTAGGAATATTTTTCTTCCTTTCCAATAGCATGCAGTTAATTCGTATACTCTTTATCACTCCTTTTATTCTGGTGAAGCATTTTTATACAGAATCATTAGGAATTTCAAATATACTACTACATACAATTCTTTCGTTGTACTGAAATCCTACCTAATACCCTCCGCTCGTTCAGCTTTTCAGCAACAAGACAAAAAATATACTTTGCTCTTCCTGTATTTGTAGTTAACATGACCTGCGTATACTCCATTAGGCTGTCCTTGCACATGAAACATTCATGGGAATTGAATCTGGACCGGAATCATTCAATAAAACAACGGCAGATGTTGACCAATCTAACTGAAACCGAAATGGAATCTTCAGACAATTTGCTTCATGTCGCTCCTGTAAACTAAAGACAAAAACTGGGCTGCATTCTATTCGATGCAATATGGAATATATACAGGGAACAGTACAAGGAGGGAGACGAAGAGGCAGACAGAGACAACGATGGGAAGACAACATCAGAGAGTGGGACTGGCCTTGAGTGGAACGAATTGCTACGGAAAGCAGAGGACCGTGGGGAGTGGAGGACGCTGGTTGCAAAATCTTCATTAGGGCCCCCACGGTCCAAGGGACTACGGGATAGGTGAGGTGAGGCGAGGAGGGTAATGCTTGAGTGGAACGTATTCGCTACGGAAAGCTGAAAACCGCGAGGAGTGGCGGAAGCTGGTTGCAAAATCTTCAGTGGTGTCCCAACGATCTACTAGACTACGGGATAGGTGAAGTAAATAATGTTTCAAAACGCAGAGATCTGTCACAGGTATTGATATATTTAGGGCTTTATGCATGAGGATGCTTAGTGCACAAGTGTTTTGTTCAGCAGCAGCAGCAGCGGCGACGGCGGCGGCCGGTGGTGGTGGTGGTGGTGGTGGTGGTGGTGGTGGTGGTGGTGGTGGTGGTGGTGGTACGACGACGACGACGACTACCACCACCACCACCACCGCCCCCGCCGCCGCCGGTCGTCGTCGTCGTCGTCGTTGTAGTAGTAGTAGCAGCAGCAGCAGCAGCAGTAGTCGTAGTAGAAGTAGTAGTAGTAGTTGTGGTATTAGCGGCAGTGGTGGTTAAAAAAAAGCAGCAGTAACAACAGCAGCAGCAGCAACAACTACAACAGCAGCCGTAGTAGTAGTAGTAGTAGTAGTAGTAGTAGTAGTAGTAGTAGTAGTAGTAGTAGTAGTAGTAGTAGTAGTAGCAGTAGCAGTAGTAGCAGTAGTGGTAGTAATAGTAGTAGTAGTAGTAGTAGTAGTAGTAGTAGTAGTAGTAGTAGTAGCAGCAGCAGCAGCAGCAGCAGCAGTAGTAGTAGTAGTAGCAGCAGCAGCAGCAGCAGCAGTAGTAGTAGTAGTCCCCACCACTATGATCACGGACCCATGGGACTGAAGCGGAACCGCCTTACCGACTCAGCCATAGCGTTCATCACTAGTGCGTTTGATTTTTTTTTCCTCCCTAAGCTAAAATGTCGACTCATGTTTATTCCGCTTTAGCTGAAATGAATAAACCACAAGCCCGTTCTTTTCCATGCGTCTGTCTTCAGGGCAGGTGCTGTGGCTAGGTACCATCCATTAGGTCTGCTTGTTTGGTCATGAAACATGCATGAGACCTGAGGTAAAGCATTCCTGTGCTGTGGTAGAAAGGGATAGCACTGAGGTAGGTCGACGGAAGGGAAATAATGAGAAGGGAAAGGGAGGGGGGAAAGGGGAAGTGGGGGGGATTAGGAGGGGGGGGGCGTGGCGGGGGGATGTGTTAGTCACAGCCAGGAAGTGTAATGATAATGGTATCGAGTATCGTTGATGGTAAACAACGTGTTTGTTTGTTGTTGTCGGTGTCGGTGTTGTTGTTGTTGTTTTTGTTGTTGTTGTTGTTGTTTTGTCTTGTTTTGATGTTGTTGAGGTTGTTGCTAGTAACGATGATGACGATTATATAATTGTGGAGATGAACACAGTGATAGGAAGAGTGTGTGACTAAGTGTGTGTGTGTGAGTGCGTGCGTGCGTGCATGTGTACGTGTGTGTGTGTGTGTGTGTGTGTGTGTGTGTGTGTGTGTGTGTGTGTGTGTGTGTGTGTGTGTGTGTGTGTGTGTGTGTGTGTGTGTGTGTGTGTGTGTGTGTGTGTGTGTGTGTTGTGTGTGTGTGTGTGAAGAAGGAATGGCTGTTATAGACAGCTCAGTCAGCATAAAAACTTTTCGGACAAGATCTCTCTCCTCTCTCGCTATCTCTCTCTCTCTCTCTCTCTCTCTCTCTCTCTCTCTCTCTCTCTCTCTCTCTCTCTCTCTCTCTCTCTCTCTCAACTCACCTCCACTACATCCTCCACATCACACACACACACACACACACACACACACACACACACACTCACACACACACACACCACCACCACAACCAATTCATCAACAGAGGAAGGAGTTTGTCCATGCTTTATTTTGCAAATGCGTAGAGAAATCAGCGTACCTACACAAAGACAGAAACATTGACATATTTTCCACAGACATATATACAAATAAATAGATATGCTTCAATACTTACAGTATGAAAAATAATTATTAGTTAAATTTTAATTCGTTTGCCAAAATAGATTGACATTTTAAAGCTATATTGCTGAGCAGTGGAAAAACGAGTTTTCAAAAAGATATGAAACGAACGAGAGAGAGAGGAGAGGAGAAGAGACAGACAGGCAGACAACAGACAGACCGAGACAGAGAGATAGGGACAGACAGACAATACACAGACAGAGACAGACAGACAGACAGACAGACAGATGACTTGATAAAAAAAAATTATAAACTTAATACCGTGGCTTTTAGTTTGGATGAAAAGTCGTATGCCTTAACACACCGTATACGAAACAATATCAGTTTACGAGGAAAGCATTTTGGCAACAAATCAATCTGGTTTGTGCTTTTCTGATGATACGTTCATCATTATGTCACAACTATCTCTTGACGACAACATTGACATGAAAACAGTAATGTAGCGGGTTGGTAAACCAAAAACAAAAATTGAGGGGGGGGGGGGGGGGGAAGATACCGGGTGGTAGTTGTAACACCAAAGTAAATGTTTTGGTAAGAGAAGAAAGATAGAGGTACTTGATATTGATGTCAGGTAATCAGCAGAGGAAAGAAACTTCAATTTTTATACAGATGATTCCTGAAAAATACAGATTCTCTCTCTCTCTTCTCTCTCTCTCTCTCTCTCTCTCTCTCTCTCTCTCTCTCTCTCTCTCTTTCTTTCTTTCTTTCTCTCTCTCTCTCTCTCGCTAAAATACAGATTCTCTCTCTCTCTCTCTCTCTCTCTCTCTCTCTCTCTCTCTCTCTCTCTTCTCAAACCCGTTCCGCTTTTCGGAAGAGTAGGACATTGCGTCCTGGAGGGAACGGATGACAAAATTTACAAAACTGCTTACACACGGGGGACTGGATGAATAAAACACATGAGTACTTATTCCAATATCCTCCAAATAAAAGAATTAAATAAATAAATCTCTCTTACAACTTGTTCTAAAATTTTGCAATTTTTGTCATTTTCATAAAAGATGGTACAGTCTTTAGTACACTGAACTGATACATGATGTGGAATGTTGTTGTTTTTTTTTTTCTGTACACCATTGTTTCCCTTGAGCGGGATGCCACAAACACGTCTTTCCAAAAAAAAATAACACAATTTTCGATATTCTTTGCACATGATGGTCAACGTGACAACTGAATCAACAACAAAAATTCTGTACTGTTTATCATATCCAGAATAGGCCAAAAAATGACACAAACATTACGGTCAAAATAAATGCCCGCTGGTTGTTCTCTCTCTCTCTCTCTCTCTCTCTCTCTCTCTCTCTCTCTCTCTCTCTCTCTCTCTCTCTCTCTCTCTCTCGCTCTCGCTCTCGCTCTGTGTGTGTGTTGTTTGTTTGGTTTTTTGTTGTTTATTTTGCTGCTGTTTCGTTGTTGTTGTTGTTGTTGTTTTTCTTTCTTCAACATTTTCAGTTTATAGTTCCCAAGCAAAATTAAGTGCTCGGCCAAGAATCGTGGATCACTCGATGTACTTCTGTACTGAAGTAATATGTAGTACAATAAGAATGAAAAAGTAAATTCCATCATCCAAACCGCTTTCAAATAAATGGAATGTGTTCTACAACCAAGGGAAAAAAATGATTAGAACAGATTCTTTGGCTCTTTCAGATTTCATGTGAATGTGCAGTTTCACGATGTTTTACAAAGTATGTAAGCTTGTGAGTATAGGTCTACATTTATGCATAGTTTGTCTTTACATTATCATGAAATTTAACAAGTATAGACACAATTTTGAATCCCCACATGCGCATTTGCATGATAACAATAGAACCTACGCGTGCGTGCGCGCTCGCGGACGCACCCACGTACCCACACACGCACCCACACCCACGCGCGCGCAAGCACGCGCACACACACACATACACACACACACACACACACACACACACAACACACTACAAACATTAATATACAGTGTGACTTTCGACATGGGAAATAAAAATGAGAGGTAATATTGAACTATCACAGCGTCAATGAATACTGTCAGATAATCAATTCATTTTTTTTTTTAAATCATACAGATTTATAAAATACTTCGCCATGAAAATTAAATGTCGGTCTGATCATAATTACATGGATTTTTTTTTTACTGAGGGGAGAGATCTAATGACTACAGTTATGTAACTCATCCTGTTAAAGAATTTTAAAAGAACACTGCACGTGCACAAGAAAAAAACTGCTTTCTACTAGTTGCATGTTTGTTAATATAACAAATGCAATTGTGCTTTAAAAAACGTTTGGAAGCATCAACTGGCTTTATAACCTATAATTATAAAAAAGCAAAACATAAACGGCACAATGTATGCGTAGTTTTTCTTTAAGATTATGCGTACTTGAGATTTTCCGACCAAAAATACTGGATCAGTTTTTCTCTATACTACATGTTCACAAAAGTTTAGATGGTAACAGAAATAGCTAAGCGTCAGCCACATCCAGGAAATTCGAAGATACCCATCTAAGGGCCGAAACTCGGGTCAAGAGCGTGACACGATGAGTTGTTGGTCTTGAAAAGTACCTCAAATGCTGTCATTGGGGGATTTTATAATTTTCAGGACTTTACAAAAGCCTTTGAAAAATAATTTTTACACTGGTATAACATAGATACTACCTATGAAAGCTTTCTTTGCGGTTTCATGCAAAGGGGAAATATTAAGGAAAAAACTGTTATCATCACCACCCACAACAGTTAAAATTTAATCACACAATGTCATGATAGCTGCGATAATGTGATGGCAAAGATGAAATGGACATGACCTTCTTTTTTTTTTTTTTTTTGATGCGTTGAAGACAGCATAAAGCAAGAATTGACTCTTTGAATGCCTCGCGATTTGACTTCATTATCAAAAGGGACATGGAAATATCTAAAATGCCAATCATTAAAGTAAACCTTACCCCCACCCCTTTCTACCCACCCTTCTCTAAATAACTGTCTTAAACACACATATACACAATATACCCTCCCCTATAAAAAAAAAATTAGAAATACTTTTCTTTTCTAATTTCATAAATTCACAAAGAAAAAAATATCACTCTCTCCCACACCACCACCCACCACCACCACCCACCCTTTCCCATCCCCCACCACCCACCCCACCACCCTACCCCCACACCCACACCCAAAAAAAAAACCCAAAAAAAACCACCGCACCCTCTCTCTTCCCAATTAAAAGTTCACAGTGATGTAGTCATACGCTTGCAAAGAAGACAGGAGGACGTACAGAACCCAGAGGGTGACGAAGAAAGCAGCAGACAGGTATTTACTGACGGTCGGCCCACCCAGCTCCGCTTTGCCGAAAAAGGGTAGGTAGCGGCGAGCCACCAAGACACCCAGAGCCGTGGAGGCGAAAGTGGTGTAGAGGACCACGGAGAAACTCAGGGAGCCGGCTGGAACTTCGAAAGTCTTGCCCTGAAAAGTCCGTGCGAAATGGATATGTATATATGTATGTATGTATGTGTGTAGATTTGGAAGAGGTGGGTGGAGGTTTGTGTTATGGTGTGAGGGAAGGTGTGTGTGGTGGGAAGGTGTGTGTGTGTGTGTGAGGGAAGGTGTGTGTGTGTGTGTGTGTGATGTGTGTGTGTGTATGTGTGTGTGTGTGTGTGTGTGTGTGTGTGTGTGTGTGTGTGTGTGTGTGTGTGTGTGTGTGTGTGTGTGTGTGTGTGTGTGTGTGTGTGTGTGTGTGTGTGTGTGTGTGTGTTGTGTGTGTGTGTGTGTGTGTGTGTGAGTGTGTGTGTGTGTGTGTGTTGGGGGGGGTGCCAACGTTGTTTCTAAGATGTTTGTGCACTGTGCAGATTTTTTTTAATTTAAATACATATACACACGCACACTTGTTTAAATTTCCTTGTATGGAATGGATATTTTATAAAACTAATGAGAAGAAAAAGAAGAACACACACATCATCACCATCATCATCATCATCATCCCACCCAATCCCTCCCCACCCACCAACCCCCTTCCCCTCACACACACACACACACACCATATCACTCCCACTACCCCCCCCCCCCACACACACACACACATCCACCAACCTCCCCACCCCCCCCCCCACCCCCCACATCTACACACACCCACAACACCCCACCTACCTCACATCCACCTCCTCCCACCCACACCCCCCCACACCCCCACATCCACCCCAACCCACCACCACCCTACCACCTCCACCCTCATCTCCCCCCCCCCTCTTACCCCCCCCACCCCCCCACACCCCCCAACACCCCCCCAACAAAAAAACCACTCCCTCTCTCTCCCTTAATCCCAAGACGCTCTGTGTACCTGAGCCGACCAGTACAAGGAAGCCACCACCCAGGAGATCCCGACGCCCATGAAGACGTTGACGGAGTTGCTGCCCGTGACGTTGCCCACGGAGTTGTCGGCGAACCTCTCCTGCACGGCGGCCTGGCGGGAAGCGAAGAGGTCCGGCAGGGAGGTGCCCATGGCCACCAGGTGATGGCGGTCACCGTGTCCTTCAGCCCTACCAGGCAGCCGAAGATGCTGGCCAGGTCGTTGATGAAGGTGGTCAGCACGCCGATCATCACGAGGGACACGATGAAGGACAGCCACCCGCCCCAGATGTTGGGCGGGGGCACGATGGCGAATATCACCTGGACGGAGGAGAGTGGCAGAGATTCAGGATGAGAACGATGACTAGTGTGGCAACGGGGCTCGGTGTGGGTTAAGTTTTACGCCCGTTCAAAGGAGGACAAGGGGGAGGGGGCGGGGAGGGGGGGGGGGGGGGACAAGGCAATTCATGAAAAGAACAGTCAATTTCAGCCCAAATGAACAGCACGGTATAGAATCCACAACATGGATTTTTTGCAAGAACTATTTAGTACGGGCAATATCACTGTGGTACAAGTTATCTATCCAATCATACACACACACACACACCACACACACACACACACACACACACACACACACCCACACACACACACACACACACACCACATACTACAACACCAACGTGAGCCTAAATGCAATACAGTACATTCTGTTCACGTTGTGACAGGGTTATGCACAAAGCAAATCAGTCACGATACATCTCTGTCAGAATGTTCTCTTTCCGCTGCCGTGGTACTATCCAAATTAGACTGTTTCGCGTCTTGAGTCTTAAAAGCATAGCCATCCATTTTCTTTGTATTTTTATTTAAATGTAGTCAACAACGTCTCTGCGAGTAATTCCTGATCTTCAATAGAATTATTCACATTTTCAATACACATCTCAGTGTCATCATTGCGGAGATTGTGACATCATAGTTGTTTGTCTTTGACAGTATACGAGTCGAGATCGATTTTTTTTCAGAAACCCTCTGAATGAGTTAAATAGGGGTTATGGCGGGAGGCGGGGGACTCGCTTTCCCCCAGCTAAGGTTAAGAAGCATCGAGTGTGGTTACCAAATGGGCACCTGCCTCTCTAGGGTCAGGGAAGGTAAAGCAGCGAGGGAGAGGAGATGGGCCCCACCCTCAATATGCTAGCCCCTAGAGAAGTTGAGGTCTCTGATGCCTCACCTCCCTACAACCACATAGGTTATGGGACACCTTCACCTTTACCTTACTTTATGGCGGGGAGGTCACCGTTGTTTAAAACTGAGTTTACCAGTTGAGAGGAGTTTTCTCTTCTCAGGAGCTCTATAAGAGTAGGCCTACATGGAATTGAATCGGAGAAGGAGGGGTGTGCCATCGTTGTTGAAAATGTGAGCTCACAAGACAATATGGGAGTTTGTTTATGTACAAGAAACAGACTGGAGATGAATTATCCTTCTTTCAAATTATGAGTTTTCAAGATGAGAGTTTATTAGGATAACCTGAAATTGAATGGGGGTAGGTTGCCTTTGTTTAAAATTGTGAGTTTACAAGTCATGATAATTGCTTGGAGGGGGAGGGGTACATGGAGATGAGTGGTAAAAGGAAATGTCGCAGTGCAGAATAGTGAGTTAACATGTCCAGAGACATTATTCCGGGTACATAAAATTTAATGGGTATGAATAACTGCTGTTCAAATTTGTGAATTTGTTAGTCAAGTGTACATGAAATTGAATGGAGGTAAATTATTGTTGCTTAGAATTGTAAGTGTACAAGTCAAACTTAGTCAAAAGCATTTATTTTATAAAACACTGTGAGGGGAAGGGATACAAAATCTTATTCAGACAGCACACATTGTGTTTCATAACAGCATTATTTGCTCTCGGCAAGTCTAAGTCTTCTAACAACAAAAAAAGAATAAGAATGAACTGGATTCGTGATTCCAGCATGAAAAGGAATGTGGTCTGAAAAAGTCTTGTTATATAGCTATTACATGGTCGAGGTCCCAAAGAAAAAAGTTGTATACACATATGCATATCGTCACACATGCCCGTGTGTCTATCCACGGTCACGAAAAAACACTGCACGCTCGTGTGTGAGCACACACACACATACACACACACACACACCTTCCCTCACACACAACACACACACACACACACACACACACACACACTCTCTACCCTCCCACTCCATCTCCCAACCGCTCCCTACTACCTCAACTCCTCTCATATACCCCACTCCCACCCCACCATCACCCCCACCCTCACCCGCCACCCTCCCCCTACTACTCCTCACCCACCATGACCTCACACTGACCTTCCAGCCGAAGGTGACGAAGTGCATGACGTAGTCCAAGGCACTGGCGGTCTCTATGTCTCCCCCGTTGACGTTCATGGCCTCCACGAACTGCTGACCCCAGCTGGCCTTGTGCAGACTCAGCATGTCCAGGTTCACGTTGGTCAAGTTGGCCACCCGACCCACCAGCCCGCGGAACTCTGCATGCACAATTTCCCACAAGACTCAAGACTCAATAACTCAAGAATCAACACCCAATAACTCAAGAATCAAAAATCAAGACTCAATAGCTCAAGACTCGATAACTCAATAACTCAAGTCTCAAGACTCAATTTCTCAA
>CM054135.1:63124928-63127428 GCA_028751875.1 Rapana venosa
TATTTATTTCTTCTTTTATTTTTTGAAGACAAGGAAATAAGCACTCTGTGCTTTTTTACATCCAGTCCCCATGTGTATGCAGTTTTATCAATTTTGTCATCCTTTCCCACCGGCGCACAACGGCCTACTCTTCCGAAAAACGGAACAGGATGTGCGCAAGATGTTCTGTTCGGTTTATAGTCTCATCCGACGAACGAACGAATGAATGAATGAATGAGAAACAAAAACTAAAAAAATCAATTGCGGAACAAAAACCAACCAACAAATCACTAGTGCACTACCCGCACATCATCTACCGCGCCAGAAAAAACGGGGGAAAAGAAAGAAAAACGAAAAGAAAAGAAACTGAAAAACTGAAAACAAAGCCTAGATCGGTAACAAGAACAAACTGTGCTTTGGGTGTTGCTAATTCTCGTAATAGGGGCACTTGAAAACCAGCCTACTCCAGACAGCAGAAGAAGAAGAAGAAGAACGAAAGAAAAGAGGAGAAGAGGAGGAGGAGGAGGAGGAGGAGGGAGGAGGATGAAAAGAAGAAGCATGAAGGAAGAAAACATCAACAAACAACAACAACAACAAAAGCAACAACAACAGCACACGTAAAAGAATCCTCGGCAACAACAGAGATGTCCCTGGCGAAATTCTGTAGAAAAAAGCCACTCTGATAAGGAAACAAATACAGTTGCTGACAGGAAAAGACAACAACAAAAATAATAATGGGTGGCGCTGCTCTTGTGGCGACGCGCTCTCCCTGGGGGTGAGGCAGCCCGAAATACACACAGAGAAATCTAACGTGACTTAAAGTGGTATAGATAAATAAAATGAACAAATAAATAAATTAATTAATTAATTGATAAATAAATAAAATAGAAACATAAATGAATGAATAGAAATAGGAAAGAAAATTAGTAATGGCTTAATTAGAACAGGGCTTAGGGGAGTTGCCTTTTCTCATAATTTATTGTCAGATGGATCAAGCTGTTCTGCTGCTTTTTTCAAATTTAAAAGAGGGGGAGAAAACTAGACAGTAGGAAGAAAGAAAAAAGAAAGAAATAGAAAGAGAGAAAGAAAAAAGTGAAAAAAGAAAGGAAAGCACGAAGAGAGATAAGAAAGAAAGAAGATGAAGAAGAGAAGAAAGAAAGAAGAAGAATGAGAAGAGAAAGAAAGAAGAAGAAAGAAGAAGAAGAAATAGAGAAGAAGAGAGATGAAAAAAGATAGAATAGAAACGAGAAAGAAGAAAGTTGTACTACAACGAAAGTTTGGGTAGTGTTTGGTGATGATGATGATGATGATGATGATGATGATGATGATGATGATGATGATGATGATGATTGTGTGGTGTGTGGTTGATGATGATGAGATGATGATGATGATGAATGATGATGACATGATGAATGATGAGATGAGATGAGATGTGATGATAATGATGATAAATGACATTTCAAAACCCCCAACGAAAAGCGGCTTCACCTGACGAGGACGGAGTTGTGGGTGTTGCCGGTCCTCATGAGGGTGAGGTGGGTGAAGCCGTCCTGCTCCAGAACAGCCGAGGAGTCAGAGGCCCACTGCAGAACCGCCCTCTCCCCCTCCTCTGACAGGCTGACCGCCGAGCCCAGGTCTTGCTGCGTCAGCAAGCTGTTCAGCACCTGCAAGGAACGGGGGCAGCACCACGGTTAAGACGTTCGTTCGCCTGCCAACAAGTCAACCGTGAGGTTCTGGGTTCGATTCGATTCCCAGCCTCTCTCGCCCTTATCTTCCCAGTTTGACCCCCCCAAAAAAATCGAACTGAATGTCAAAAGTCCTTCGGGTGAGATTATTAAAACCGAGGCCCCGTGTGCGAACGTATGCAGAACATCTTGCGCACATGTTAAATCCTATTCCGCTTTTCGAAAGAGTAGGCCATTGTGTGCCGGTTGGGAACAGATGACAGAATTTACAAAACCGCATACACACGGGGACTAGATGTAAAAAAAAAAAAAGCACATGAGTGCTTATTCCATTATCCTCGATATAAAAGAATGAATAAATAAATAATAAACAAGGAGAAAAGGATGGGAAAGGGAAGTCGAGTCAAATCGTATCAAACCAGATCATCATCATAATCATTATCGAACAAAAAAATGTTTACTGTACTATTCGAGGGTGATAGAAGAAGCGGGTGGATGCTTTAGAGAAGGGTTACGGTTTGGGTTTTTTTAATTCGGTTTTTTTGTTGTTGTTTTTTTTGGGGGGGATTGTTTAGTTGTTGTTGGTGATGATGATAGGTTTGGAATAGGTTTTTGTTGTTTGTTTGGGTTTTTGTTGTGGGGTTTTTGTTGGGGCTTTTTTTTTCTTTGGGGGGGGGGGGGGGGAGGGGGATTAGTGTTTGTGTTGAGTTTGTTTTCTGTTGTTGGTGGGTGTGTTTGTTGTTGTTTTTATTTGTTTGTTTTGGGTTTTTTTTTTTTTTGTTGGGGGTTTTCTTTTTTATTGGGGGACAGGGGGTGGGGAGGTTGTTAAAGTGGGG
>CM054135.1:63142428-63149928 GCA_028751875.1 Rapana venosa
TGTTTGTTGTTCTTTTCAGGAAATACAGCCGTCAACTTTCATCCCGATGACCATCATCAACACACTCCAGCTAAGGTCTGGACGTCCGGCCATAACTACAACCACCAACCACCACCAGCCACCACCACCACCACCACAATCATCACTGTCCTCATCCTCCTTCTCTTCCACCTCCTCTTCCTCCTCCTCTTCCTCCTCATCCTCCTCCTCATCATCATCATCATCATCATCATCATCATCATCGCCTTCTGCCAGACTTAGAGAGACCAGGGACGGAAAAATCGATGAGACACAGCCAAATGTGGCAGGGACAGTGACATTTTGGGGCCATGGCTGATGGCCCGGCTGATTGTGATCTACTCCCGATTCTTTCTCCTCCACACAGCCACACGACCGTCTTGCAAACAATCCTGGGACCACATACATTCCTTTAGGTCTCCCTCCTCCCCCCCACCCCCCACACACCCTCCCCCGCCGGCCACTCCCTCACACTGCATCGATTTCCTCCTCCTCTACCCCTCCCCCCTGTTTTTCTTTTTCTTGCTGCTTTTTTCGGGATGGTAGAGAAAAGTACGGCGGGCTAAGCTCGCTGTCAACAGCGGACAACGGGACGACATAATATGGAAGAGAAGTGCATGTGAATGACCGTGCTGCTTTTCCTTTTTCGTTTCTAGGTAGATGGGGCAAAGGAAGGAAGTTGTGAGAGGAGAGGAAAGGAGGGGTGGGTGGGTGGGTAGGGGGGGGGGGGTGTTGTTTCTTATTGATGTTATCATGTTGGTATTTGGGGTGGTAGAAGTGGTAATAGTAGTGTCAGTGTGGGATTTGTTTATCAGAGGAGGGAGAACCCATATTCCTCTCTATTTCTCCCCTCCCTCCCTCCCTTCCGTCCCCCTGCCTTCTCCGACCCCACCCTCTCCCCTCTCCCTGTTTTTTTGTCTTTGGCTTTTGTTTGTTTGTTTGTATGATTTTTGTTATACAGGTGGGAGGAAAAGAATACTAGGAAAAGGAAAAAGAGGATACGTGCAAGAATTGAGTGGGGGGATAATTTCAGGTGCAGGGGTCTGATTTTCAACAGAAATAACAGTAAGGACAAAAACAAATGACAACAACAACAACTGTATCTGTATTCTTACACGCACGCACACACGCACACACACACACACACACGCACGCGCGCACGCACACACACACACACAAAACCAACACACACACGCGCACACACACACACACATGCGCACACACACACACACACACACACACACACAAAGTAATTCAGCAAGCGCATCCAAGTGCGTGCATGCGCGGGAGCTTTGAATGTCATGCGCATGTGTTCGTTCATGAGGCTCCTGTGAAAGCGAGCAAACATGTCTGCTGTGCATGCGATCTCTCTGGCAAACCATAAACGTGTGTGCGTTCTTGCATGTGTACTGATGTGTGGAATTGAGCGTATTTGTGTGCGCAGGAACACAGTGTGTGTGTGTGTGTGTGTGTGTGTGTGTGTGTGTGTGTGTGTGTGTGTGTGTTATTCTTTTATATTGTGTGTGTGCATATGTATGTGTGTGTGCATATGTATGTGTGCATGTATGTGTGTATTTGCGTGTGTGTGCGTGCGTGCGTGATGCGTGCATGTGTGTGTGTGTTCGCGCGTAGGAAGAGGGGGGGGGGGGGTGAGCGCATGTGTAGTCTACATCTGTATGAGTGCACGCACGTTAACACTTTTAGGCATATCAGTTTGTTCTTGTGCACAATGAACACGTGTACCTCCTCCACAAAGCCTACACACTGAAAAGTGCACAGGAGGTCAGAGAAGACAGGTCTTCACTAACCCGTTATAGGTCAAATACCGCTAAGCAGACCGCAGTGCTCTGCCCACTAGCGCTATTAAAATACTTGTCTGTGTTAGCTGGTGGGGGAGTGGGCAAAGCCGTAGAGCAAACAGGGACATATAATACAAGCCTAGATACACATCTCGCCACGGTTCGACTGACTACTTTGGGTGGGCTTTTTTTTTCTTCTTTTTTTTTAATCGCTCCTACTCGCTCGCATGAGCGCGCGCGCGTGTACGCGTGCACACACGCGCGCACACACACACACACACACACACAGGGAGTGGATATGTGCACTAGACTATACAACAGTACTGGAGGTACTGTCTCCAATGAAGCGTATACTGACAACTTGCAAAACCTACTCTGCTGATAGTGCTCAGGTGATAGAACAATGGAGAGAAAACTAGAACACGCATCCTCCCCCCTCCCCCTTACCCTACCCCCAAGGAGGTGTGTGTGTGTGTGTTTGTGTGTTTGTGTGTGTGTGTGAGGGGAGGGGGGGTGTTGGTTCAAGGTTGAACCCACCCTTGTGTGTGTGTGTGTGTGGTTTGTGCTTGTGTGTGTTTTGTGTTGTGTGTGTGTGGGGGGGGGGGGGGGATAGGAGGGGGAGGGTTTTATGCTTGTGTGTGTGAGTGAGTGCGGCGCGCGCTTTGTGCTGGTGGGTGGGTGGGTGGGTGGGTGTGTATTTTATGGAGAGAGAGAGAGAGGGGGTGGGTGGGTTTGCAGTGTGCAAGAACGTTTGTGCGCGTGTACTTGTGTCAATAGGTATATGTATTGCATGCAAGTTCTAGGTTTATATGATTAATACGTAATACAAATTGTATTCTATAACACACGCATGATTGCTGCACGAGCGCGCACGCACGCACGTGTGTGTGTGCGTGCGTGCGTGCGTGCGTGCGTGAAGTGTATGCTTGTTAGAATGAACACTTGGATGCTTGTGCTTATGTACGCTTGAGTGTTCACCAATTCCTGATAATATTCTGGGTATGTATGGTATGTACCATAAAATTCAAAGGACAGATCCTTGATAAAAAAAATAATAATAATAAAAAGTATCACCAAAATACACAACTGTTCACAATTTCCTTTTTCTTTTTCGTTTTTTAAAAACAACATTCACCTAAAAAGCTCTAACGAGACACAGACGATGGCTATAATCCTTCCTCCAAAGTCGGATTGCGGCTACCTTTATGGTGGGCAAAAATAGTCGCATACGCAAAATCTCATCATTGGTGAACCTTGGAGTTCTGGCTGAGGAACCAAACAAACAACAACAAAAAAGATAACAGTCTGTTGCAGTGATTGGGGTAATACGATTATCATCATCACTCGGTGGACTACTACTGGATTAAAGATCAAAGCCCTTGAGCAGCACAGCGCTGTCACTACTGGCTTTTAAGTACACTCCCAGGACCTGTCGTTCTGGGTACGTACGTACACTTATCCATGGGTTGTTTTTTTTTACTAGGGTAATCGCCCTCATCATTTATTGATGTGTCTGTCTGACCGTCAGTCCAGAGTGAAATTTAGTGGTTTGGTTATGAAATCTCGCGTGGATTTGGAAAGTTTGGGGGAATTGGATCGGAATTTTGTTGGTTTTTTTTTTTGGTAATGTTACTTTTGTGGAAATGATATAGTATTGTCATGTAGTAAAGGAAACGTGTGTGTGTGTGTGTGTGTGTGTGTGTGTAATTCAGATATACATTTTTAATCTAACCAAGCGTTACACATGCAGACATTCACTTTTCATAGAATTTGAGTTCGTCCATAACTTTTCAAGCAGAATGTCAATGTCTTAATACTTTTGTAGATTCAGATGTTACTTTATAACCCTCGCGTAAAACATGAGAGAGTCAAAGGATTTGATTTATTTCAGTCTTGATTCTTTGGAGTGTGTGTGCGTGCGTGTGTGTGTGTGCGCGCACACACACATAGACACACACACATGGGTGCACGCTGACGGTTTAGGGCGGGGCAGAACAAGAGTCAAAACCAGGGTGTATGTGAGCGAGAGTGTGCTCAAATTGGGAGTGAAATGAAGGAAGAAACGTGGAGAAAAATCCAGTGAAAAATTGTTTGGTACAACTTTCTTCATAGGCAAGTTTTCAGCAAATTATCTCAATGCATGTACAGTCAAGAGAAAGAAGAAGAGAAGAAGAATAAGAAAGAAGAAAAAGAGAGAAGAGAAGAGAGGAGGAGGAGGAGGAGGAGAAAACAGAAGCAGAAAGAAAAGAAGAGAAGAAGAAGGAAATAATAATAATAATTTTAAGTATGCAGATAGGGGCCGTGACTTAGGAAAGACGTCACAAATCAAGGCTGCGACTGTAAGACTGGAAGCTGGCAGCCATATAATAAAATTAATTAAATCCAGGTCAGCTAATGCATCGGGTTTTGTTTTCCCCTTGACAGCCCAGCATAAATATCACATTTAACTTGATAGAACAACATCCCAGTGAGCCCACACACACATTACACACAAAACACACAACACAACATACACAGACACACAAACCACACACATCATAATCACACACTACATCACACACACTACATCACACACACAAACCACACACACAACACACAACACACACACACTCACTACATCATACAAAACCACGTGTACACCACACACACACACACACACACACACACACACACACACTACAATCACATCACTACATCACACACACACTACATCACACATACACACACACTAAAATCACAACAACACTACATCACACACTACATCACACACACACTACATCACACACTACATCACACACACTACATCACAACATTTACACATCACACCACATCATACACACACCGCATCACACATATCACACACTACATCACACGCGCACTACATACGCACTACATCACACACACACACACACCATCACAACACACACACAACACACACACACACACTGCATCACATGCCACACTACATCACGCACTACATCACGCACTACATCAACACACTACATCATAGACACACACCATTCACACACACACACACACTACATCACACACTACATCAACACTACATCACACACACACACTACATCACACACATCATACACACACCACATCACACACACACACTACATCACACGCACACTACATCACGCACTACATCACACACACACACACACACACACACACACTGCATCACACCACACTAATCACAGCACTACATCACGCACTACATCACACACACTACATCATAGACACACACCATGTCACACACACACACACACTCACACAACAACACACACACTACATCATACACTACATCTCAACACACACTACATCAAAACGCAACTACATCACATACACACACCACATTCACACACACTACATCACATACACACACTACATCACACCACACACACACACCACATCACACACATCACTACACACTACATCACACAACAATACATCACACACACACCTAAAATCACACACACACACTACATCACATACACACACTACATCACACACACACACACTACATCACACACAAAACAAAACCCACATCACACACATAAAATCACACACACCACTACATCACAAACACACACCACATCACACACACTACATCACATACACACACCACATTGAACAACACTACATCAAAATACACACACTACATCACACACACACACACACACCACATCACACACATCACAACACACTATAATCACACACACAACACTACATCACACCACATCATACACACAATCACACACACTGCATCACAAAACACTACATCACACACACACACACACACCACATCACACACATCACAAACACTACATAAAACACACGCACACTACATCACCACTACACTCACACACACACACACACACACACTGCATCACACGCACACTACATCACGCACTACATCACGCACTACATCCCCACACACTACATCATAGACACACACCATGTCACACACACACACACACACACACACACACACACACACACACACAACACACACTACATCATACACTACATCTCACACACAACTACATAAACACGCATACTACATCACATACACACACCACATCACACACACTACATCACAAAACACACACTACATCACACACACACACACACCACATCACACACATCACAACACACTACATCACACACAATACATCACACACACACTACATCAACACACACACACTACATCCATAACACACACTACATCACCCCACACACACACTACATCACACACACACCACCACATCACACACTACATCACACACACACTACATCCACACACACACACCCCCATCACCCACACAATACAATCACAAACCACACACCACATCACACACATACATCACATACACACACCACATTGCACACACACTACATCAAAATACACACACCACATTGCACACACACTACATCACATACACACACTACATCACAAAACACACACACACAACACCACATCACACACATCACAACACACTAACATCACACAAAACACACTAACATCACACACATCTACACTACATCACACACACTGCATCACACCCCACTAAAATCACAACCCAACTCCCACTACATCACACACACACACTACATCACACACACACCACATCACAAAACACATACATCACACACTTAAAATCACTCACACACTTACATCACACACACACACTACACTCACACACTACATCACACAAAACACACACACTAACATCACTCCACACACACACACCACACTACTCAACACACCACTACTTCACACACACACATCACTACATTCACTCTCACACACACACTACATCACTCCACTACACACCCCACACACACACACACACACACACACACACTACATCCACACACACACTACATCACACACAACACTACATCACACACGTACACCACACACACTACATTACACACACACTACATCACACACACTCACTACATCACACACACAACACACACTAACATCACAACACCACTACATCACACACACTACATCACAACACAAAAACTACATCACACACTACATCACACACACACTACATCACCTACATACATCACAAACACATACAATACATCACACACACACTACATCACACACTACATCACACACACTACATCACACACTACATCACACACACACTACATCACACACACTACATCATACACACACACTACATCACACACACACAATACATCACACACTAAATCACACAACTACCACACACACACACTACATCACACACTACATCACACACACACTTACATCACAACACTCACTACATCACACAAAAACACACCACATCACACACACTACACCATCACACACATTACACACCTACCTCTCACACTACATCACACACACACACACCACGTCACACACACACATCTACATCCACACACACACACCACACACACACACACACACACACCAACATACTACATCACACACACACCACACACACACCACACACTACATCTCCCACACACACACACACACACCAAACTCTTTCATTAAAAATGTAAACAGAACCAACAGGATGGAACCAATAGTTAAAACTCACGATCTGACGGTCTGACTGAAGGTTGTTTTTGTTGGGGATTTTGTTTTTCGTTTTCGATTTTTCCTACCTTGGCAAGAGCCTTGAAT